>CM053580.1:244026584-244066995 GCA_028627135.1 Pseudochirops cupreus | reverse complement strand
CATTGCTTACACAATGCTTCAGAACAATTCTATAATGTAAATAGGGAAATAAAGGATGAGAATGAGAAGAAATGGCCATACAAGTAGGAGAACAGAAGAATGGGAAAAATATCTAGAAGGGAGAAGTGATTAATAATATGGAAAACTGCAAAAGTCAAGAAAGATGAAGATTTTGGTCATTCCTGTTAGATTTGGCCGTGTGGGACTTATGCCACAATGAATGTGTGATCACTTAAAGTCATAAAATTATAAAATCTTGGAGCCTGAAGTGATTTAAAAAAACATCTAATGCCCTTGTTTTATGATTGAGAAAAGGGAACTGAAGATGTGAAGAAGGGACTTGCTCCAGGCCACCCAGCTAGTTAATGGCTGAGACACAACTAGAACCTAGATCTTTTGCCTTTCAACTTAATATATAGAAAGAACAGTGACCAAGATGAGTACAGAAACTTTCCATTTTTTGACTTCAATACCTATAGGATACTCTCTACTTGATAGTCACAGATCATTCTTCCAAGATTGGCCTGTATATATATATTGCTTCCATTTCTCCTCCTATGATCTGACCTAAAAGATGGTGCCACAAAACCTAAAAGTTCATACAGTCTGTCCAGGGAGGTATGCCCCACTCATGGGATGTCTAAGGTAATGCAAAGACTCACAGTAACGCAAAGGAAACACAAGAAGTGCAAATCTAGAGATATCTCTATCCCAAATGTTCAAAGGAATAATTTGTGCTCACCTTGTGGTAGAGCTTTCTGAGTTCGTATTGCACTGGTCTGCCACAGTCAAACACACTGTACCTTGACCTCAACATTGTGATGTAATTGGTCCTCTAAGTGCAAAGGACAAACATCAAAGACATAGAACATTAGAAGTTTACAATGATTATGTTGGATCAAAAGCTATTTCAGCATAGGTGTGTCTATCTTTGCCATATGTGGTCTCTTAAATATGTGTGTATGGGGGGTAATACTTGATAGAGGGAGGGAATAAATTACAAATAGGAGAAAATAAAGGAAATCTTCCCTCTCAGAAGGCTTAAGAGCAATGTTGGGCCATGGTAGAAAAATAAGACTTCTGTTCTGGGAGTTAGGCAAATTTCATTCCAGTCCCTAATCTACTGTCAATTTGTATATGACTTTGGGTAAGCCATGAACAGTCTCTCAACCCCAGTTTCTTAATCTTTAAAATGAAAACAACTGAACAACAGCAACAACAACAATATATAGTAAAATAAAGATGGCTTCGGTATTTATGAGAATTAGTTAAACTTGTGAAAGTAGCACCCAAGTAACTGGGACAGTGGGCTAGGTGGATTCCAAATCTGCATTCATATAATAAGTTACTCTAGGTCAGAGCCACAGATAAAAGCTTCTTGGCCACCAATGGTCTCATTTCCTTCACTCTGAACAGTCAAACAAAACTAAGTGCAGAAACATATTTTGGATGGAATAGTGTGATATTATCTGCAAATGCCTTGAGGAAATTCGGCTCTGGGGAGATAATAAACTCAAGCTCTGCAGTTGTCAGACACCTCACAACCTGTTCCTAACTCACAGTGCACTCTTTGCTATAGTTGCCAACTCCCCAGAAATAGTAACATAACTATCCTGCCCAGCTCTAATTTTTAAAATTGTGCTCCCTAATAAAAATTGCTTGGCGAGCAAGAGAATTTGCACGACACTTTAATTCCAATATTATTGCAAGTTGGCCTTGAATAACCTCCATTAAGTATAACAACAAGAGCAACAACATACCCAGTTCCATTTATATAACTCCATTTCCATTGGCCACGTTGACAGTTTTCCCATCACACACCTAAGAAGCAGCCTACATTAGAAAATCCAATTTTTTCTCACTACCTCTAAATCCCCCTCCATGGCTCCAGATTCAAACACCACAGGCCCAATATAATCATCCCTTCTTTAAACAAGACAGCATCATGTAGACATTTACAATGCTTCCCTTCAAACCCAGGTCTAGCCACCTGCTGACTAAAATATCACCAGCAACAAAGACAGATAATAGAAACTGATATATAAAGAAAATATGGCCATAAATGTGGAGAAATACTAGAATCCTAACTACATAATCTTTTCTCCCACATGGAAAAAGGTCCCACTGTGGCCTTAAACTATCAATGTTCTGCACAGACTTATAATTTTCCCCTGTTATGTTCTTATTCTACTAGCAAAACAGTCAGAATCAGGAGAGAGACTGTTACCAGAGAATGCTAAATAATTCTGAGATTCAGTTCTTGATATTATCAACTTCATGCAATTACTTTTGCCTCTGCATTTATGCTGAATATATGAATGTTTAATAAGAATATTGTTTATGAGTTGACAAAAATGATGACATAATACAAACTTAGGAAAGGCTGCTTGGAGAAAACAGTGGTGTTCCCACATCACGGGAGCAAACCCAGAAGCTAGCTTACAAGTTTATTCATGTAGCTGATTGCCTTAAAGGTGAACACACATTTTTCTTGCTAATAATAAAGCATACCACTTGGCATTTACCATCTAAGCAGACTTGAAACTTGTCTGTACAGAGCCATCCTTGGGGCAAAGAACATATACAACATAAAGAGCAGGGCCTCACATGCAACTCTTGAAACCCAAATACTTTCACTGCTATTTCCATATTGAGATCAATATCAGCTTGTACTAATTTATGACCAGTAATCATACATAAAGTGATTCCAGTGCATACAGTTAAAAAGATTATGTTCTGAATCTCAAATCATTCTACACCTAGGGAAATCCTTACTGACCAATAAAAAGCAAAGATTTCCCCATCCCTTCCTCCAAATAAAAGTATCTAAAAATTGTGGCTTAGCAGAAGACATGGTGGAAAGAACACCAGAGACAGGGATTCTAATTTTAATGGTTAATGATATATTAAATAACTTTGGGTAAGTAATTTCATGTATTTGGGTCTCTGTTTCCTCATCTCTAGAACCCTGGTGTCAAAATATTCTTCCTAATACAAGAAACTGGGTACAATTCTGAAGGGTTCTTCGTGTTACATGCTTTATAGTCCAGTGGTTCTCGACCTTACTAATGCCGTGACCCTTTAATACTCATATGTGGGCATATCTGCCTGGGGGCGGACTCGCCTGGAGATGGATAGAGGAGCGGTGTCTCAGTTCCTAAGACCATTGGAAATATGTGTTTTCTGATGGTCTTAGGCGACCCCTGTGATCCCTGTGAAAGGGTCATTCAACCCCCAAAGGGGTCATGACCCACAGGTTGAGAACTGCTGCTTTATGCTCTCTTTAGTTCATTCTCCTGCCCAAGGGAAGGTGACTTGTTTTGGTTTCCCAAAAAAGAGTTATCAGTTACCCAGAAACATTCAAGCTAACACAATGGTAAATGGAAATCTGGTTTTATTTAATCTTGCAGAAATTTTAGATAGCACTTCTCAACGGTCAAGAAAACTCTTCCCTTTTCCGGGTGGTGTCCAACAACTTTCCTGCCAATCTCTAGTGGGTCCCATCTTTTCTAGGGACCGATAAAGTCCATGTGACTCACAAAGATAATTATCATGGGTTCTCCAGTCAGGGCTCTATGTTTCATTGCTCCCTGGTTCACATGGTTTCCTGTTGGTCAATTTTTCTGGCCCTCTGTTTTATTTCTCTCCCTTGCTGCCTTCTCTTATTGATTTCTCTTTCTCTCCTTTTCCTTTTGTCTCTCTGGGACTGTCCAGATGGAGTATCATTCAACATAGGCCTCTCTCTAGGCTCTCAGTTCCATGGTTTCCAGTCCTATACTCAGCTAGCCCCTCCTACCTCTTCCTGATGCCAGCACCACATTTACTGGTTCAAAGTCCTTGCCTAGTGGCAGCTGCTTTTCTCCTGGAGGTGGGGGTAGGGCATGATTGCTCTTCAACAGAAGAGCATCTCTTGGTCCTCCCCATTTCTAATTGGCACTGACTCCCTCTTTGTTTCAGTAAATCCCTGCCCCTAAGTACTTATGGTATCACTGTCCTCTGTAGTTTCCCTCTGTGGTCTATCTAGTGCTTTTTATATGGATGTGACCTTCCTCTTACACATATGCCCTGGGTATCTCCCATAAATGAGGTGGGAGGGCAGTTAACTGACTCCTCTTGGCCCATGTTCACTAAAAAGAAGCACTAGCCTTAATGACCTCTAAGGCTCTTTTCAGGTGTCACAACTTTGAATTTTATATCACTTTGGTTCATTGTGGCAATTCAGTGAAGCACATGGCCAGCCTTGTTGTGCTGTGCATACCACCAATTACAAAACTGTGTCATGTGATACATTGCAAATCTGCCCTTGGGAAATGGGTCAGAACATTATGACAAAAGGCAGCAAGCCATCCTAACAGATGGATCCTGGGTAATGGCAGGCCAAAAACTGTGAGTGTTCATTAAGCATATTGGCTAATAAATGGCAAATGCCTCTTCAGGGGCTATCACCATGGCCCTTGAACATGATATTAGGTAATTATGGCTAAGGAATTATGATCATTGTTAATCTAATAAGCTCTAGGTCAGGAGTTGGGAGACCTCATTTGGCTCCTTTAAATGGGATTTCCTTGAGTAATGAAAGGAATTTGCATATAAGAATCACAGAAAATAAACTATGTTTCTTCCAATCCTCTGGGTTTTTTGTTTATTTGTTTTGTTTTATATGAGGAAACTGAAGACCAGAGGGATGAAGTGATTGCTCAAGTTCACATGAGTAGAAAGAAGCCTGACACTAGATATGAACCCAGGACTTCTGACTCAAAACACGGTAGTCTTCTGTCTTGATTATGTTGATCTCAATGTTTACCATTAATGAGTCTGGAAAAACCAAAACCATTTATTCTCTACTTGATCTGAACATGGACAAACACAATGGTGATTTTCTGAAGGGAAAAAAACAAAACCCTACAAATGTTTTTACAAAGCCAAAAAAACTTTTACAAAAAAAACTTAAAAAACAACTCTGTGTCCTATTTAAGCTGAATTTGGTCTTTTGATCCAAAGTATCATTGGTGGGAAAGTAATTCTAAAAAAACGTAAGCTGGCTGAGGGTCAAGTGGAGCCTTGAATGAATATAACTGTATTGGAGCAAGCAATAGGAAGGCTTCTAAGATGTCTTTTCTCAAGTCATAGAGTATTGTGGCTTAATCTTACTCCTGTCATGAACCAGAAAATCTCATCAAGTCTATTAGTTCCAAGAAAATTCATGCCTGGTATGTGTACCTGGAAATTGGAAATATCATGTTCCCACGGAGTTACGGGTTACTCTGACATGCTTGTTGAGCTGGCTGAAATGTACTTCTTTTTACCGCCCTTCAAAGGGGTTAATCTCTGTTAATATTATTCATAATAAAATTACAAAGAGGGATTTGTGCTTGGGTCCCATTGTGGGCTCAGTTCTTATAGAACCAACGTTATAAATGAAATACCAAGAGGATAATGAAATTAGGAGAGCTAAAAGATCTCTGTAATTAACAAAAATAGGTTATCAAGACAAGTTTTGCTAAATATGCCTGATAAATTTTTCAATAGAATTTTAAATATTTGTAACATGGTGAATGTTGTCTACAAACAAATATATTTACATTTTAAGAATGCTTTTAGAACAGTATCTTAAATCTTATTTGCCAACTTAATTAGTGCTCGTTTTGATATGTACTCTGTTACAGACTGAAGATAGACTAAAGAACAAATTCTAATGATGCAGGGCAATGGTTGAGTTTGGGGTCAATGTGAGGTCTGGTTTTGTTTAACATCTTTATTAAGGATCTGGAAGAAAGAGTAAATAATAGTTGAATGAAATAATGCTTTGAGGACAGGCAGCAAAAGCTGCTAAAGAGCACAATGAAGTGTGAATTAGAAGCCTGTGAGCTCAGCTCCCAGCTCCATTATTGACTCCAAGTCACTTGATCTCTCCAAATTTCAGTTTACTGTTATGGAAAAACAGAAAATGGAACTCTTCAAAGGACACAGGACCGTGATGCTATTTTATACTCTGAAGTATAAAGTGTGATAATATTAACTCCTATGGACCTGAGCATTGACTAATGATTAGAACGCAGAACATAAACTATATGCCAATATAAATTAGCACATGGAAACAAACATGAACTCAAAGAATAGAAGAGCGGAAAGACTAATGAGTGAGATTTGCCTTGGAGAAAAATGTAGCTAAAATGCCTGACAGTATCTTCTTCAACAATTCAGATAGCAGAAAGAAGCAACACTCCCCATGCTCACAGAATAATTTTTTTTGTTGTTGTTGAAAATTAGGTAGGAGTTTGGTAGATGATATAGAAGAGAAAAATGTTCAACTTTCTTATTGAATAGCGGTCATGGGCCAAGAAAAATTAAGGTAAGTGGGGAAGTATTCTCTGAAATTAGGACAATTTCAATTTCTCCTCACTACCTTTTGTGCCAAGCTGGGTAATTTGCATTTTATCTTAGAGACCACTGAAAGCTACTGAACCTAATTAAGCAGGGAAGTGACATGGTCAGATCTGTCTTGAGGAAGATTATTTTGATAGCTCTGTGGAGGAAGGCCTTAACAGGAAGGAAAAGGGGGAAGGACAGTAAGTAGGTGTTGTTAGGCCCATTTTATAGCTGAGAAAACCAAGATAAATGAAAGTTAAGTGACATACTCAGGGTTATACAGCCAAGGACAGATTTGAAGTTTTTCTGACTCCAGCCCCAGCACTTCCTCTGCTTTGTTACCTGCCTGCCTCAGAGATAGGAAGGAGCAGAAGTAGAACAATTAAAGAGACTTTTACAATGGTCCAGGAAGGAAGCGATGGGGACCTAAAGGCATCCACGTGGATGGAGAAAAGAGAACAGATATGAGGGATATTGACAAGCTTTGCCAATTAACTAAATATAGGGTGGAAGGGAGAGTGAAGAGTTGAAAAGAACTCAGGTTTTGAATTTAGGTGATAGTAAGGATGGTGGTATTCTCAATAGATATATAGCTTTTGGGGGCAGTTAGGTGGCACAGTGAGCAGAGGAGTGTCCCTGGAGTCAGGAGGAGCTGGGCTCGAATATGGCCTCAGACATTTAACACTTACTAGCTGTGTGACCTTGGGCAAGTCACATAGCCCCAATTGCCCTACCTTCCCTCTTCCAAAAAGACTCCCCCAAAAAACCAACCCCAAAACAAAGAAATATACAGGTTTGAAAGGATTTTTTTTAATGAGGAGGAGGTGGTTGGAGGTAATTAATTTCATTTAAGACATTTTGAGATTTAGATGCCTACGAAGGAGGGAGTCAAGCAAAAGAAATAAGGAGCATTTGGATAGGTAGGAGGAGATCTATGAGAAAGTTGTATCATGAAACTTGATGGAGGAAAGAATATGCAAGAGGATGGTAATCAATCCTGTTTGGTTCAATCCAATTCAGTCTAATCTAATCCAACAGCATTTGTTTAGTGCCTATCATGTGCAAAACACTGTGCTTGCCATTGGTGGTACAAAAGCACAACGAAAATTGTGACAAAGGGATTAGGAAAAAAGGGGAGAGTATATACATAAAATACCCAGAGCTTTTAGATCAATGACAAAAATTCTTTTAACAACTGATATTCTAAATGTGAGATCTTTTTTTCTAATGACCATAAAATGATTATACTACTAGAAGAACAAAACTACATTAACATTAATATTGTTGCTATAAATGAAAACAGAAAATAGAAGAAAACTGTAGCTACATGGAAGAGGCTCATTTTTCTCCTAGGAGAGTCATATCAAGGAGCTAGTCTGCTTGTGCAGCCAAACAAGTGTAGTAAGAGACCTCATTTCATAGCACATTGGTGATTCTGAATTGCACTACTCAGGAGGATAGACAAAAAGAAAACTGCAAAAGATAATTGCAACTTGCACGTCAATATGTTACAGATGGTGAATAAGGATGAAAAAATCTATGAAGGATTTGAAGAAATCCTCCAAAAGAGACATTAACAGAATAGCACGGCATAGCACAGTACAGTGCTGTACAGTATATAGAGGATAGCATAGCATAGTATGGTATAATGTGGTATAGTATGGTATGGGATGGAATGGGATGGGTTGGGATGGGATGGAATGGGATGGGATGGCATAGAATAGCATAGCACAGCATAGTTTGGTATATTAGGTAATACTATAAAACTTCAATACCAAAATTGGTATAGGTGATGGGAGTGAAAAATGTTAGAAAACATTTCAGGATTAAAATTTGAAAGAGGCTAAAGTTCTGTAGGTGTCTTATAAGTCTCATCTCTCTGCATAATAAATGTTTATTTCAAGAATTGAATGGGAAGGAATTAAACATGGCAAGTACTGAACAAAATCACAAAGAGTGAAACTGACTAAGTTGACAGGAAATTTCTGATTACTGATGTAAGAGTAATTTCTGAAACACCTGCCTTGGTGCCATTGGCTAGTTACTGCAAAGATTAAAATCAACTTCAAATGCATGTCTCAGCATTGGTAGGAGGGGTAAATGAACAAGGAGGCAAGCCAGAGATCTGTTACCAAAAGTACTAGAAAAAGGCTGAAAGACAAAAATGAATGGCTGGGTGAGTGCCTAGATTAAGAAGATAAACCAAAAGTGACATTCATAAAAGCAGAATAAAAAATGAGTAAGAACTCGAAAAAGGCCACAACATGTTGACAAAGTATTATTCTTTAATGAAAAATGAACAACAAAATCCACATTATGAAAAGAGATTTTACAGATTCCCTCCAGGTCAAGGAACAACAGCTAGAAATTTCAGAATGGTTTCAAAAAGTACAACTTTCACAAGATATGAGGATATTAGGTCAGAAATCTAAATTCTTAAAAAAGAAATAACAAAGGCAACCAACATTGAACACATAACAGAGATTCTCTCCAAAGCAGTAGATTGTCTGAAAAAAAGGGAATGATAGATTTGGAACTCAGAAATAGAGAATGGAAAAGAATTTGGAGAAGCAAAAGATAAGTGAAATAACTCATGAATTTTATAAAGCTAAATGAATTCCAAGGTATTTTCTAGCCCTAAATCTATGATCCTATGAATACAGACAATAATGGAGTGATTGACCAAATACACAAATTATCATCAGGGGAAAACTCTAAGCTAGAAACTCCAGGAAGTATAGTGATTAATTTCAGCATTCATTTCACTGAAACAATATCTGATAGCCTTTGATCACTGCATTCATGAGAAATGGGAGCAAATTATTCCTTAAAAATGAAGGAACTCAAGATACACTCCAAAATAATATATGTTGCAGAGCTAAGCATAATAAACAATGGATAAAAGGAGTTTTCAATCGATATTTGACTCTTGACAAAAGAAGTAATTGGTCGACAGAGCATTCCACGTGTGATCACTCTAAACAAACAAATAAAATCACAAGAAAGGGTTTTTTTAAAAGTACATTTATCAAGAAAAAACTAATAAATGATACAACTCTCTGAAGTTTCTAGGATTTTCTAAAAAAAGAAATACATTGAAAAGAAAAATAAAAACCAAAATAGATCACCAGGGTAAAAATGATTCATGGGGCTGAAGATTAAAGAACTTAGTGTCAGAAAAAGGGAAGAACAAAGAACTAAATACACATTCCATGAAATAAATCACCTGCTATAAATGAATCACTAACTCTTATAAGAAAAATAACACATGGAAACTTATTTGAGGGGTTAGAGGAGAGTCAAAGGACAGAGGGAGACATAGAAATTGATTACCATTAAGCCTGGAGGTGAGCAAAGAAGGTGAAATAATGCCTTAACTCTATCAACAAGTTTGGAGGGAGGAAAGGAAGAACAGGGATGGGAGAGATTGCAATGGGGGAAAGGAGGAGAATGGGACTTTAGCTTTGCCCTAGAAGGAGAAGACAAAAGACTTTTGGTTGATCTCTGGATCCCTTCTTCCACTCTTATGATGACACATTGCATCAAACAGGAATGACCAAGATGAGTGAACAAAAAGAAGATGGTCTGAATCAGGCAGGAATACAACCATGTATCTGTTCAATGTTTCCCTTTCCATCTCCCATTTGAAAAAAAAATTTCTCCTTTTGTTTCCACCACCAGAAATTTTAATTCATTAAGACAGGCACATGGTTTTTAATCCAATAAACTTAAATTCAATTCTTCCCCTTCTCTCTTCTTAGAGAGGAATAGTTGAACCAGTTTTTGAATTTCACTTCTATGTGTTCTCTCTTTGTTCTCTTAATGGTCTTCAAATAGGATGAAAGTTTTAAAGTACAATAGTCTTGTCAAGTAAACATTGATTTAGCTGCATAGTCTCTTCTTGCTATATGACCTTATATTTAATGTGTTTAAGAGATACATATCCCTTCTTCTTTCTGACTCTTAATTAAAATAAACTTTTTGGAGTATGTTATTTCAAGATAAAAAGGAATTCCTTTGTTTTGTTGAATCATAATATTTCAATAATTCTTTTGGTTTCCCATAAAGAAAGACTAGTCTGATATGATTCAATCTCCTTTTCTTTGGAGAAATGTCATTTCTCAGATTTGTTTTTTCATGTTTCAAACCTAAAGCTTGCCTATTACATTTCTTGGTGAGTTAAACTTGGAGCTTTTCTCTTTCTCCTATGAATTTTTTATGTCTATACTTTTCCCTTGTTATTAATACTTATGAGTAAGTTATATAAGTCCTTGAAGTATGAAATTTAGGGTTCTTATTTCCATGACTTTTTTGGTGAAAACCCATGAACTTTAGATTATTTCTACATTAATTTTTAGAAATTATTAGTTACCTTTTGTTTTTTTAAGCCATCTCTCTACATGCCACACATTTCCATGCAATTAATTTCAGCAACTTTTTTATAACAATGAAACAAAACAGGTAACCAAAAACAGCACAGTGACCAAATTTCACAATATATGTAACATTTTGCATTCCTCATTACTTGAGTTTTTACTCAGAAAAAGGAAGCATATGTTATTATCCACTCTCTCAGACAAATATTGAAATTTGTAATTATTCTTAGTTTAACTTTAAATTTTTCTTTTGAATAACATTATTGTAAACATTTTACATATTGTGCCTTTGATTCCATTTATGTCACTCTGTATCATCAGGTCATACAAATCTTCCAAAGGTTCTCTAAATTATCATTTCTTTGCATGGTAACTTTAAGGTCAGTTTTGTTGACTTATATAGAACCATTGTTCTTCTAATGTTTTTTCTTCCATATCTATATTTTTGAGAACCAAATCTCTTTTTTAGAGAATCTATGAATTCTTTTCTTTCCTCTCTTTTTTTTTTTTAAAGAATCCAACACTTGTTTTTAATTGACTTTTCCTGTTTGTCTCTTCTGGGACAGCTCTAAATTCTAGCCCTGGTTCTTCTTCTAATGCTTTAAATATCTAATTGCTCTTGTGAATCATTCTGGAAGTTGTTGGGGTTCAGTTATCCTGACAGGTCATCTCTAGCACTTGCTGTTATATTTTTCCAGCTCATCAGGTATTGGATTCTTAATTTATTTCACCTCATGGTCTTTATTCATTGTGTTAAATCCTCTTTTATTTCCTCTTATTGTTATCCTACTCTCTTCTATTTTTTATGTGAGGTTTTCATCATGCATTTTTCCTATTACTGTTTGCTTTTTATTCTTATTCTTTCACTCTGTGTTGTCTGGTTTCTATTCTTTAAAGTTGATAAAGGGGAGATAGGTTTTATATATGACTTAACAGCAAGATTTCTTGTTCCAAGTCCCAGATTTTCAGAGGATTATAGATGAAAAACTAGAAGAGACAGTAGATGTCATCTAATCAAATTTTAAAGAGGGTTCAAGCCACTAATAATTTTACAATCCATTTTATTCTGTAACAACAACACAGATTAAAACAAAACAAAACAAAATCTCAAAATAATAAAGGGAGGGAATTTCTGTCAAGATGGCATAACACAAGAATACCCTATTCCATTTTCCTTTCATCAGCTCAATTGATCAGTATGAAAAACATAACATTAAATAAAAGAAAAATAATTGGATTAAGAGAAAAAAACATAGAATATACATATATATAGATATATAGATATATATATAGATATATATATTTTAGCAAGGACTATGTATTGGCTTCCCAATACATGCTCATTGTACCCAACCACAAGCTCATCCAGTTCAGTGAATTGAAAATCCTATGCAAGTTCCTATTTAGACATATGAACTATGGGTACACATGGTGGTGGCTCCAAAAAGTAGAAGGCCAGTACTAATAACAGGTGGGGCAGTCAGCCACCAAGGGCAGCAATTTCAGTATTTATTGTTACTATTGGTGCCATACTACTCTTGCACTTTGAGCTCTGAACTCTTACCGTCTCCCTTGCACACATACTTCAGATTCCTCAGAAGGGGTGGCTCCAGTGACTATAGTAGAAAAGAAAATACTAGAATTAATAGCTTCTTCCAGGCTGCCTTCTTGGCAAGAAATCTCAGCCTTCCAGGCGACCTTCTCAGCAGCAACTTCATCTTTCACCAGATTCTGGTCTCAAGAAAACTCCAACTCAGTTCACAGTCCAGCAAGTATCAACCCAGCTTCCAAATGCTGGGAAAATTCTGCTTCCTCCACCAGGAGCCCTCCAGGAGAAAAATTCTTCTAATTCTGACTTTCTCTTTCTGGGGCTCTTCTTATATACACACAAAGCATTGGCTTCCTGTTTTAGCCAAACCCTTCCTGTTATGTCAGCAAGAGGAGAGAGAGTTCACACCCTCTGCCTCTTAGCCATGAGGGTTTGATTAGTTACTAAGGGCTAAGTACCTGCTTACTTGACATAACAAAAAGGAGTCTTCAAATTTAAATTAATTACCATTACAACATTTTAGTAAGATTTGCCACCATCAACCCCAGTATCTTCCCCAGTGTCTACCATTGACCATTGGCAAGTTACATCACATCTGTGGACTTTGGTATTCTCACCAACAAATGTTGATAACAATATTTAATGCTACCTATTTTATAGTGTTGTGCAAAAAGTGCTTTGTAAAGATAATTATGCTAATGAGTCATTGTGGCTGTTATTATCAGCATAATTTTCATTATTGTAGCATTTTGCTTACATTTCTTCAATGGATCTGTGATCACAATGATGTGAATATTACTTCTAACAATATAGATCAGAATTACTGAATCCCATAAGTACTTGATGAAGGGTCTTTCCTTTATTTTTCTAAAGACAAAAGAACATCCAGGATGGAAATAGGTTATCTCTTACCACATGACTGACCCACCTTCTTTTCTGGCCATATATCCCTTTAATGAGATCCTTTATGCCACTTTTTTTTAAACTATTCATATTTGGTAACGTGTTACAGCTTACTCATACCCAACAAATGTGTCCCTTCATTGTCCTTTGGGTGATTTTCAATTTTAACTCTTCATAGAGTGTGTTATTATATTTCTCATAACTATACAATTTCATTGGAATAATGTTGAACTCGTCGGCCTTTGTTTCAGGGAGAAGCTTGGGATCATGAAAATCACTGCACATTTTCCAAGCTCACTTTCCTCCTTCTGTTCACTTCTATCTTGGCTTATCTTCCTTTTTTAGTATTTGTCCTAGATGCAGTATTCGTATGAATGGATCAATTCTACATGTTTTCCATTTATATGCTTTGAACATTATTATAATCTAGATCAGAGATTCTTAACCTTTCTTTTTGGTGATACACACATTTGGCAGTCTAGTAAAACACATGGACTCCATCTCAGACACTGTTTATAATTAATAAAGTAAAATGCTTAGGCTTACAATGGAAACAAATTATTTCAAAATATAGTTTTCAGAATCTTTTTTAAAGATTTGAAGATCCCTTGAAATCTACCCATAGACCCTGGGTAGTGTTCATGGACTGCAGCTTAAGAACCCATAGCCTATACATAGACATTCTTCACCTACTTTTTTTTTCTTCCATGGAGTGATTACAGATCTTGCCTAAAAGGCTCCAAAATGTTCCAGGGCTTGATATCATGAGGACACTGTCATCCTCAAATGGTAATATCTGAATGACTTTACCATCCATGGTAAAGTGTTCCATTTCAGTTCTGGGGCAGTCTTTCTCAAGACGGTGGCTGACACTTTTGACAAACATAAATCTCCCATTATTTCTCATTATGATTTTTTTATGTACATGTCACCTGCCCCCAATGGAGAAGACCTTAAAGTCAGGAAGTACCAAGTTTAAGTTCCATATTTGACACATACTAGCTGTGTGACTCTGAGCAAGTCATTCTGAACCTTTTAGTACCTTAGGTAACTTTATAAGACTATAAATTGAAGAGAAGTTCTGCACTGATAGAAGTTCTCCCTACCAACAAAATCATCTAACTTACCTATCTCCTAGAATTCAGCAGTTCTCAACCTGTGCGTCATGACCCCTTTGGAGGTTGAACAATCCTTTCACAGAGGTCACCTAAGACCATCAGAAAACACATATTTCTGATGGTTTTAGGAACTGAGACACTGCTCCTCTATCTGTCTCCAAGCAGGTCCACCCACATGTAGATATGCCCACATACGAGTATTAAAGGGTCACAGCATTAGGAAGGTTGAGAACCACTGATTGTAGAAATGAGGTGTTGACTAAACCTTATAACTTCCCTAGATACTGTAAGTTCTCAATCAATTTTTTGAATTGTTGAACTATTTGATACTCTATAATCTGTTAATACTAACTATATAGTTCTTAAATTAGTTGAGGTCACAGATTATTCCAATTATACTGGTTTATGTTTACTGAAAAACAATTTAATCTAACAAGGAACATTATACTGATATCTCAATTGGTCATTGAAGTATGTTTTGGGAATTATCTTGATAAAATGTGTATAGCATATTAAATCTCTCTTTGATTGTGCGTGTGTGTGAGAAAGATTGTTTTTGCTTTTTCTTTGTGCCCCTCAGCTTACATAGTGCCTGGAACATAGCAAGCACTTAATAAATGCTTGGTGAGTGATTGATCAAGTAAATAATTGAGATAATTATCTGGAAAATACATGGAGTAAAATGTTTTCCCTAATTACTTGAGTTCTTTGATTAATTATGCACATTTAGTTATTGCTTTAATGGGATAGAATATTTGCACACATTTTAAATCTTCTTTGTTTTACCAACAACTTCTTTTTATTCCCATGACTAGGGCAATAGATCATGAATTCATGAATTAATTATTCAAGAAACTACAGTTTACTTTTAGGATCTTTGAGATTGATATAATTCAGTGTATGATTTGCTTTAAAATTTCATTCTTATTTGATGTATTAGAAAAAATAGGAGATGGTGGTTTCTTTGAAGGCAAATGAGGAGAGAGTATCCATTAGGGAAAGGCCATCAAAAAAGCTGTTAAAAGCTATAGATAAGTCAAGATGGATAGTAGTGATTGAAAAGAAAAAAAAACTGTTGCTTTTGACTATTAGTTTGTCACTGGTGAATGTGATTGCCAAGGCAAAGATTGTAGGTAGAGAAGAGAAGATGACTGAGGACAGAATCCTGAGGAACTTTCATTTAAGGCATCAGGAAAATGTGGAGAAGTCATCAAAATAAATAGAGAAGGATAGAAAGGTAAGAGACTAAGGACAATATTGTTAGTTGGAAGCTAAAGGAAGAGAGAACATTTAGCATGAGGGTGTGGTAAATCAACAAATCATAATGATATATTAAACTCCTACTGTGTGGTAAAATTGTGCTCTTGATCTTACCCTGCCCACTCCTCTAGAATGAGGTATTGGGTATACAAAATGAAAGTCCCTGCCCTCAAGGAGTTTACGTTCTATCAGAAAACAACATGTGTGTATTTACATGTGTATATATGTATAACACATAATAATAAATTCCTGCTACATACAAAATAAATACATAGTCAAGAAGAATAAGCACTAAAAAAAAGCCATTAGCTTGAATAATTAGCAGAAATATGTGATTTTTGAGTGATCAGTTTTAGTACAGTGGTGAAAATAGGGGAAACCATATTTCAATGGATTGAAGAGAGAGTAGATCATGAGAAATTGAAGGAATCAGGTGTAAATTAACCTTTTAAAGAATTTTGGTTGTAAAAAAGAAATATAAAATAGTTACTAGATGGAATCAAAAGGCTTTTCTTTTTCTTTTCCCTTCCTTCCTTCCTTCTTCCCTTCTTTCCTTCCTTCCTTCTTTCCTTCCTTTTATTTTTCCTTCCTTACTGCCTTCTTGCCTTCCTGCCTTCTTTCCTTCATTTTGTTTAGGCTAGTGTATGTCTGAGAATGTTTGTGAAACTATTGGAATGATACAGATAGAAAGCTTATGATGCCTAAAGGAGATAGCTAAAGGTAAGTTCTAGAGGAGGTGGGCAGGGTGAGATCAAGAGCACAATTTTACTACATTTACTGGTGTATTGTACAATTAGTGTCCTCCTTAGAACTACTTTGGATAGGTTTGTATAAAGCTGTACCTTCATTTAGACTACAAAAAAAGTTGAAAGTCTTAGTGAGGAGGGAGAGACAATGAAATTTTAAGAGTGAGGTCTTTGCAGATATAAATGAAGTGTCCTACATCTTGGAAGGGACTCTAAAGTTTTAATAGTTGTGTATCCTTTGTGCTTGAAGAAGACCAAAATGACATCATGAGGTTGAGGTCAAGGTACAGTGTATTCAACTGTGGCTGATTATACCAATATGAGCTTAGAAGGCTTTACCACAACTTGGGCACAAATACTCTGTATGACCATTTGAAAGGGAGATGTGTATAAATTTGCACATCTCATATTTCTTCTGAGCTGCTGCAATTCTGCTTTCCTCATAGAGCACAGTACCTGCCTTGATCCATGGATGCATCATTCATGTCAGATGATCCTGTGGCCGCGTCTTCCATATCTCACAATTGATACCAAAGTTCTTGAGAGTGTCCTTGTATTACTTCTTCTGACCTCCATGTGAACACCTGTCTTGTGTGAGTTCTCTATAAAATGGTTTCTTAGGCAAGCATATACTTGGCATTTGAACAACATGGCCATCCCATCAGAGTTGTGCTCTCTTCAGTAGAGTTTGAATGCCTGGCAATTCAGCTCTAGAAATGACCTCAGTGTTTGGTATGTTATCTTGCAAGGTGATCTTCAGACTATTTCTAAAACAATTCAAATGGAAACCGTTCAGTTCAGTTTTCTGTCATGGTACTGGGTTGGTAGACTGTCCAGGTTTCACAGATATACAACAACGTGCTCAGCACTGTAAGCCTTCAGTTTGGTAGTCAGCCTAATACCTCTTCTCTCCCAAATTCTTCTATGTGGTTTTTATTTATTTTTTTCTTTTTTAAAATTTAGTATTTTATTTTCCCCAATTATATGCATTCGTTTCTTTTTATTTAGTATTTTATTTTTCCCCATTGCATGTAAAAACAGTTTTTAACATTTAACATTTAGCTAAGTTTTTAAAACTTTGAATTTCAAATTCTATCCTTTCCTCCTCCCACCCTCATTGAGAAGTCAAGCAATTTGATATAATTTATATAAATGTAGTCTTGCAAAACATTTCCATAATAGTCATGTTGTGAAAAAAAAAAAACAAACCATTGACCTAAGAAAAAAAAACACCTCAAAAAAAAAGAAAGTAAAGAAATAAAGCATGCTTCAGTCTGTGTTCAGACACCATCAGTTCTTTCTCTGGGGATCAATACCATTTTTCATTATAAGTCCTTCAGAGTTGTCTTGGATCAATGTATTGCTGAGAATAACTAGGTCACGTGCAGTTGATCATCTTACAATATTGCTGATACTTTGTACAGAGTACAATTCACTTTTGCATCAGCTTGTGCTAGTCTCTTGAAGGTTTTCTGAGAGCATCCCACTCATCATTTCCCATAGCACAAGAATATTCTTTCACAATCACATACCACAACTTGTTTAGCCATTCCCCAATTGATGGGCTTCCCCTCAGTTTCTAATTCTTTGTTGCCAGAAAAAAAAAGGTATTATAAATATTTTTATACATTTGGACCTTTTCCTTTTTTAAAATTCTATTTTGGGATACAGACCTAGTAGTCATATGGACCTCTTAGTCAAAGGGAATGTATGGTTTTATACCCCTTTGGGCATAGTTCCAAATTGTTCTATAGGATGGTTGAATCAGTTCACCATTCCATTAACAGGGCATTAATGTCTTATTTTGCCCACATCCCCTCAACCATTTGTCATTTTCCCCTTCTGCCCTAATAGCCAGTCTAATAGATATGAGGTAGTAACTCAGAGTTGTTTAATTTGCATTTCTCCAATGAGAGTGAACTAGAAGTTTGTTTTTGGTTTTTTTTTTTGATAATGTTATAGATAGCTCGGAGTACTTGTAAAGTCAATCATGAGCAGGTCTCCTGAGGACTGCTGCTGTAAATAACTTTAAGGTTCTCATTGCATAGTAGAGTGAACTCTCTATTTATTCAGCAATAAAGTAAAGCACAACATTCACAACAATATAATATAACAACTTATTACTAAGGTGGTCACATAGTCTTAAACAAAACATCTCATTCAGTAAGTCACAAGCTCCTCGATCAATTTAGAATACCCTACTAAAATCTTCTTTCATTGTGACTCAGGCTGGCTTTTCATCATCCTTAAGTTAATCACCCTTAAAGGGTAGTGGAAAGTACAAGGATCAGCCACCCCAGGTTACAATTAAGTTGCAATTTTCCTTTTCAAGGTACTCTTTTCTTCTTGGATTTTTGTACCTTTTTCACTATTCGGCTTATTTGGTTTTTTTAAAGGTGTTATTTTCTTCAACGTTTTTTTTTTGTGTTTCCTTTACCAAACTGTTGACTCTTTTCATGATTTTCTTCCAACACTCTCATTTCTCTTCCCAATTTTCCCTCTACCTTTCTTCCTTGATTTTTAAAACATCCTTTTTTGAGCTCTTCTATGACCTGAACTTGTTCATATTTGTTCATATTTTTCTTGGAGGCTTAGGATGTAGAAGTTTTGACTTTGTTGTCTTTTGAGTCTGTGTTTTGATCTTCCCTGTCACCATAGTAATTATCCTTTTCTGATGTTTGCTCATTTTCCAGTCTATTCCTTGACTATTAACTCTATGCTAAAGTGGGGCTTTGCTTCTGGAGTGGGGGAAGCACCATATCAAGCCTCAGTGTTCTGTGCAGCTCTTCTCAGATACAATTCTGGAAATCTCTAAGTTTTCAGTTTTTCCAAGGTGGAATAATCTAGAGAGAGGTATGTTTACTACTTTGTTGGCTTGTGCTCTGGTCTGTGAGTGACTGTAAGCACTCTTTTCCTGCCTGGAACTGTGACCAGGATTCCAGCTCTTCTGTAGTCATAAGGTCTGATGTGTTAGTACTACTCCTCACCCTGGGACCGGGACCCAGAACTGTGATCCAGATCCAAGTATGGGCAATGCAACAGAGTCCTGCCCCTTGTGTCAGCACAGGGACCCCTGTAATCAACTTCTGATCAGTTTTTTGACCCCCTTACCATCTGTGGGCTGAGATGTCTGGAAACCACTACTGCCCCCATTGATTTCAGTTACCCTCAAGGCCCACTGACAGTTTTCTGGGGTGTGGCCCATGCTGGATGGTGCTCCATTCCCACCCATTGCAACAGACCTTTCCTGTCAACCTTCTAAATTGTCTTGGGCCCCAAAATTGTTTCATCTCTTCCTTTTGTGGCTTCTGCTGCTCCAGAATTTGTTTTGAGGCATTATTTGAAATTATTCAGAGGGGTTTGGGGGAGAGCTCAGGTAATTCCCTGCCTTTTTTCCCACCCACATTCTTTTGGAGCCTCCCAAATGTTGAGCTAGTTCTGGCAATGGGTCAGCTGTAGCTATATGTACATCCCTGGAAAGTATACTGCCAAGATAAGTAAATTTATTCACAGCATTTAAAATTTCTCCATTTGCTGTAACCACTGGTTCTAGTTATGGATGGTGCCAAGCTGGCTGGTGGGTGGAGAAACTCTGCTTCCTTGGGGCTAATTGTAGGACCAGTTAGCACAAGTGGCCGATAATCTATCCATACTTAGTTATATCTGAGCCACAGAGGCTGAATTAAATGCACAACCATCTATGAACAAAAAGTCAAGCATGAACTCTCCCTCCACTTTAGTCTTGACTTGTTGCCTTTTCAAATTCAATAATGTATTGTCAGTATGATAGCTGACCTTTTTCATATTTGTGTGAAGGCATCTGACAACATTATGATAAAAAGGATGGGAGCAAGCACACAACCCTGCTTTACTCCACTGGTGACTGGGAAAGTGTGAGAGCATCACCCATTATCCAGAACCCATGCAAGCATGCCATTATGAAACTGGCATATGATACTAATGAACTTCTCAAGACAACCAGTTTTTGCCATGATCTTCCACAGGCCATTATTACTGACAGTATCAAAAGCCTTGGTTAGATCACAAATGATCTTTGCGTACAGACCTCTCTTCTGTTCCTGGTATTTCTCCTGAAGTTGTTGGACAGCACACACCTTGGCTCTTTTTGAAGCCACACTGGCTCCCAGATAGAGGACCATCTTCCAAGTAAAAGATTAGTCGATTAAGGAGGACTCTGGCAAGAATCTTACCAGTGATGACAGAGAGGAAGATAGACAGAGAAAAGTGAGAGAGAGAGAGAGAGAGAGAGAGAGAGAGAGAGAGAGAGAAAGAGAGAGAGTGAGAGAGAGCAAGAGAGAGAGAGAGAGAGAGAGAATGCCAGCCCTTTGGTTGTCACAGGATAACTTATTTCCTTTTGCCTTATATAGATTGACAATGGAGGCATCATTGATATCTTGGGAAATAATCTCCTTTTGCCATGCAACTTGGAAGATTTTTGTTAGCTTCTATGTGAGCAGTTTGAACCTGCAGATTGAACTTCCATTCCAGATCTCTGCTGGAATGGAATCAGCAAGAGGAGTTTTGCCACATGAGAGGAACTTAATGACAATTCAAAACCTTCAGTTGGAAGTTAAACGATAGAGGGATAGACTTCAAACTGAGGTAAATAGTCAATGGCTTTGGTATTGGCTATGGAACTGCTCAGTTCATTTCTCTGGCATCATGTTCTTATCACTGATCAGTGTGGCTCCATCAGCCCTGAATATTTGAGATTTACCAAAGGTCATTGGCCCATAAATAGCCTTAAGGCCAATGTAAAAATGCTTTAGATTGTTATTATTGGTATAAAACTGAATTTCATCTGGCTTCTTACTGTGCCAAGAATCTTACATCTCTCTAAGTTTTGCTTGCAGTTTACTTTTGATGGATCAACTATCCTGCTGGTGCACCCTACAGAGGTCTTGTTTTTTGTTTTATTTTTCATTTTACAGTTTTGATTAATTGCATATGAAAAGGTCAACAAAGACAAGGAATTTGTCTTAGGGTGCAAAATGCCTCACTATCTTGATTACTATGTACTGATTCATTTCCACAAGATCTAAAAGGAATCTGGGAAACATATTAAGAAAGTTACCATACTGGTAGCTGGGGTACTCAGAGATACCTCACTGAGGTATCCCAGTTCTGAACCATTAAGAGTTGCCAAATAAGAGAGCTTATATATTTCATAGCCACTGCCTAGGAAGTAACAAATATCAGAGCCAAGGTCTTGAGACAACAGACCTGGAGAGACTTCTAACAATCCTAGGATAAAGTCTCTGACTTTTCTGAAAGAATATAGAAGCATTCCAACTGGAAAGGGCAATATAATACTCCAGCTGAAATAATACAATACATCTAGTGGGACCTGAATTTGGAGATGGTAGAAACTCTTCAGTGAAGAGCAAACCCCATGGAATCCAGCAGACGGATCCATCTAGCACGGTGATCATCTGTGATGATCAACCCAATGGCTCAGCAACGTGTCAGGCCCAAAATGGGATATCTATGACCTGCATGGAACAAGCCCTTCTGAGCCACCTGACCAGCTTGTCATGCTCTGTGGAATGCCATCCCAGACTAAAAGCAGGAGTGACTCCTTTTTCACTGATGCTGAGACAGCCCTGATGCCCTGGTGCATGTCATGAGAACTGTCCAGAGTGAGAAGACATCATGGCCCCATAGTTCCAGAGAGGTGAGTTACCTTGGTCACATGTGTTCTCTGACCCTGTTTCTCCTTACAATTGCACTTTTGGTGTGCCTCTATTCTTCCCCTCACCACCATGGACTCTGTATATTTGTGAGAAGGTGTATCTTGGGTTATAGGGGGGATGATTTTTAACAGTTGTACTTGCTCTCTCGTTTGAATTTAAATGCCACTTCAGTTTGGTGGTTAATTGTTAATGGGAAGAACACTGTAGGGGACCTGTAAAATACAGCCTTCAAGGACTGAGTCTTATCTCTGCACCACAATGAGGTCCTGGCATAGGACTTTATTGGGAGGGAGAAATATTAAAGTTTCTCAAACCTTGAGCAGTATTATCAGGGGAAATAGAGAAAGTCCTGGATTTCCAATGTGTTTTGGACCATGTCTCCTTGGGTGAGATGGAGTGATTTTCTGTGTCAAAAGCCTGGATGAGGTTAAACAAGCATCAGTCTTTCCAGGATATCACAATATGTCCAGCCTCTGATAGTGTAATATACATCATTGAACAACATGAATATTCTATGCTTCATTATTTTATCAGACATGTTATGCTAGGAGACAAAGGAGAGAGCAGGTCTAGAAAAACTTGTGGAACAAACCATACATCATAAACATGCCATTAATAATGGCTAGAATGCAAAGCTAATTGAGTTTTGAAGACATGGTTCTTACATTTTATATTAGTGTGTAAAACTTTGTGATGCTTTGCCAGCTGAATAGTTCTACTATAAAGCTTCATAAGCACACATTAAAGATTAAAAAATGCTTCTCCACTGGGACATCAGGAGAAGTAGCCCCTGGCAAGATAACGATGAAGTCACATGTATCAGGGCAGGACCCAGCGCTTCAGGATGGTGCTCCCTGAATGACAGTCAAAAACATAGCTCTGCTTTATTTTCAAACAAGCAGTGCAAGGACAGGCAGAGCGTGATGGGAATCTTGCCTCTCAGTTAAACTAGCTGACAGTGACCTCCTTCTCATGCAAAAAATGGATCCATAGATCTGCATCATAATCTTGGAAAGTTCTCTTTGAGATGCAAAAGTTGACATCCTGCCTGGTTCTCCTTCAGCCTCAATGGAAAACATGACACTCAACAGCTCTATTTTTACTGACCAGAGGGAGAATATTTTCCATCTTGTTTTCTCTCCATCTCCTTTCTTTTCTTTACCAAGGATAAGCTCTTTTTTTTCTCTTGTTAATTTATGTTCCTATGCAATTTATGGTACTGTTCTTTGGAGAGTTACCTTTTTATGCAGAGAAGTGTTTTGACAATCCAAGGATGACAGATTGGCTCTGAGAGAATTGTGAAGACTTAATTTAATGTCCAGAAGGAGCAGAGACAACCTTACAGACAGAATTTACAGTTATTTGTCTTTTAGTCTAGAACTTTGGGAGGTTTTTGTTTTAAAGAAGCACAAACTAGAAATTGATTTATCATAATGACCTTTTTCATAACTTGTCTCCTGCTTTAAAAATATGGAGCATCTGTGTCCTCTGTTGTCATGAAAATATTTTCTATAACAGCTTAATTTTTAAGACATACCATAGACAGCCTTTTCCAAACTCCATAAGTTCTTATCTCAGGAAGAGTTTTCATGTACTAGAAAACATCACATTAGGGGATTCGATTACACCTGGCATTTGTTCACAAATGTGTGTATGTGTGTGCATGTTTGTTAGCACAAATATATACATATACTGTAACTAGTTAATACTACCTGGAATGCACATACAGCTGTTATATATGTGCATTGTGGGAAACTTTTAATCTTTCCTCAGGTTTCGTTTTGTTCCTCATATTTTGCTGTTTAAAATGCACATTTTCTTCAGTAAGCCACACTGGTAGTTTATGATGCAGTTATGAAGAAAAGTAGGTAACATTTCCTATATTTAAACGTGTTACATGATCTAGTTCTTATTTATATGGTCAAAGAGTGCAGTATAGTTTGTAAAACTAGGTGCCATGTTGGCAGATGCATAAGTGCTTGGAGTGGAATTAGGGTAATAATGCTGATTCTGGGGAAATAATAACCAGACACTTTCTTTACCAATTAGATAAAGATTCTACCAAAAAAGCGTTATGTTTCAGAAGACATGATTTAACCAATGATGCATCTGAGTTTGTGTGAGAATAAGCTCTGATAAGCTCTATGTTGGGAGCATGTGATTCTGCCCAAGTCATCAATGCAGGGTTCACAGAACCTGGTGTTTCTCAATCAACTTTTTAACAGATTAATTACCGTGTTTGTCATGTATGCCATTAGTCTGAAGTGTTTGTATCTGGGAAATGCGTATACACACACACACATATATACACGTGTGTGTTTGTATATGTGCACACATATGCATAAAGGTAAAATCACAAAGTGACCTAAATTCATCCACCCCAACAGTAGTCATGTCAAATCAATTAAATTTGTCTGGAAAGGGAGCATAATACATCAGATCGAGTCAGCAGACCTAGGTTGGAGAGGCAGTTTTGCTGCTAAGTAGCCGTACAACTTTGGATAAAAAACAACTTTCCCAGGCTTCAGTTTCATTATCTTTAATATGAAAGGAGTCAGAATAGACGATTTAGAAAATCTCTTCTAGAACTAAATACCTACAAATATGCATCTACAAAAACGAACTATGTTTTAGGTCTTCATTTAGGTTTTCCCCCCTGTTATTAATGTCTAAAGATGGATCAACCTTGCCCAGGTAATTTTCTACTCTTTTGACTCTCAAGTGATACTCTGACCTATGCTGATAGACTGTTTGTAAAAGGTTATCTAGGACCAGCCAAGGAAGGTGCTCAAATATTTGACAAAACTTCTATCCCTCCTTAATGTAGAGCAAGCCAAGGAGGAAGAGAAAACATATTTTTTTCATAGTTTCATATTCAAAGTTACCTCACTGAAAAGAAATTATAGGATCACAAAGAAATTAAGTGTTCAATCCATTTGGAATTGCAATCAGGAAGACCTGAGTTAAAATTCTACTTGAAATTCATACTGGCTTTGTTATTCAGGAGAGGCCACTTAACTTTGCTCTGCCTCAGTTAAAAAACCAAACAAACTTAATAGGAAAAATAAGCTATTTTATTATTAATGTAATAGTTAGTATAACAATAGCGGTTGCCTCACAGAGATGTTGTGAAGATCAAATGAGGTAATGTGTGCAAGTCTTAAAAACACTATGTAACTGTAAGCTGTTATCTTTAATTATCTATCTATCATAACTATCTATCCACAGCTGGTAAAAGATTGTGTAAATCTATAGCTGTGGAACAGGAATTTGAGTTTCTGGAATGGAAATAGAAAGAAAGAGAATTTAAAAAGAGCTAAGGTCAACTGAGTAAGCCTGAAGAATGTCAGTAAGTTTGAAAGTTTTGGTTGGGGATACAGCTCTATGAGGCTAACATAATCTTAGGGTCCTGAAAACAGGGGAATGATGGATCATAGAACCATTGCAATTGAATAGTAATTTAGAAGGAGTTTGGGGAGTTTCTATCATTTCAGAATGGTGACTCCAGTATTAGTGTGGTTGCATGGTTGATTATATTAGCCACAGAAATGAATTTGGCAAGACTGATGGGTTTGTTTTTTTTTTGTGAACCAATAATATTTTCTTCATTTTTTCTTGGTGCTATTTAAATCTTACATTTAAAAAAATAATTCATACTATAATAGCACTAGAAGAAACTCCTTCATTTTACAGATGAGTAAACTTATACTTAGAAGAGATATTCCTAAGATCCCATTTTATATATATATGTATGTATAATATATATTTTACATGCCACTATATATTTTATAATATATTATATAAACACACAGCACAATATAATATGTATATGATATAATATATAATATTATAATATATGATATAATATGGTAGAATAATATAACATAACATAATATAATACAATATAATATAGTCAAGCAAGGACTCAAACCCAGGTCTCCTAAACCCCAGATTAGTTTTTTCTTTTCCTCCACTCTACTATGATGCCATTCTTGGTAAATAATTCATTTCTTTTCTGCTCTACTACTTTTCTGCATCTTTTTTTCTCTGACTCATTGAGTCTTTTCATGACGCTTTTCTTGGTGAATATTTTATTATTCCCCACTTTTCTTCATCCTCCAACCTTCTCTGACTTACTGAATCTCTTCATGCTGAACCCAATTGCTGCTAGCAGTGGACTACAATAGGACCAACAGAAACAAAAAGTGTTAATACATGGTATTAATGTATTAGGTAGACTAGGATGGCTTGTGCATAAAGTAGCACCCAAATGGTATAGCATATGGCCCTGTGTCTATAATTCATAGATGGGTTTGGTGATACCCAGGCTTGGAAAAGCAGTGCATGGATATAGCTTGGTCATGCTATAACAAGAACCTTGTATTATACCAGATGGTACTGTGAATAGTGCCTGGTTCTAGTTAGTTTTGGTTCCTTCTTATAGGAACCAAACCAAATATCTACATTTGTCTCTTAGACTTCTTAACTGGGAATGAAAGCATAACATTTTAAAAATAATATAATCATATATAAAGCATGGCTTGGATGATATACCCCCCACTCTGGGTGGGGGGGGGGCGTTTCATTGGCCCTTCCCTTTCTCCTCAAGGAGGTGGGAATAGATATTCTGCTAGGGTGTGTCTTTACACCTGGCCTATGCTTTAGTCATGCCTTTGGTTATACAGTATTCTCCTTAGTAAAGAACACTGAACAGATTATCAGGAGTCATGGTTTAATGGTCCTACCCCTGCACATGGCAAATACCTCTGATATTGTGACTTTCTGGGTTTCTGCCTCCACATCCACAAAATGGAGGTATTCATAATTACTGGCTAATATTGGCTGAGTGCACTTGGAGTTCACAGTCATGTGCTAGATTCAGTAATACTCAAATGCTGAAATAGATCTGCCATCTCACACATTCTGAAATTTCTTCCAATGATGCTTATCACAATTTCTCCATGTCTATCAATCCTAGTGATGCTCTTATCCATGCTCTCCAAAATTTAACCACAAAGAATCTACTCAACATGCTAGAGTCCTTTCCTGCTCTCTCTCAAACTATTGCAAAGGTACCAGTGGAACCCTCTGGCTCTCTACCCTTACTCTCTCCATATAATGAGTACATCTTTTCTTTTCTGGCACACAATTCTTTGCTTATGCCCTTTATTGCTGTTAGTCTTTAGATTTCCTCATTGATTAAGTGTTGCAACCTCCTCACAATCACCATAAACTTCTCCATTGCCTTAAATGTCACTTTCATCTTCAGATGCAATGCTATTCTAGCTTTCATTGCCAAGCAGCAACATCTGAAAATGTCAGTATTAAAAGGATTGGCCTTTGCTATTAGGGTAAACTTGGGGTCAGTAAAAGTGCTTCACAATTTTCTGAAAGCAATCCATTCTACATTCTTCTTGTTTTTGACTCTAGGTTCAGTTCATTTGTTTTATCTCTCCTACATTTAAATATCATTGGACAAATTCTATAGTATGTTATTCAGATGCATGTGAAAATCTAGACAATCAGCATCCTTCATCAATTCGGTCTTTCCCTTATAGATAGACAAGGACAGATTGAACTTCTTTGAGTGATTATACAACTCTTTCAGGAGGCTCTATAGATTCTTAGAGGCCTGATGTCATCCATACACAACGACATCCATAAACACGAGTCTCTGGAGGACTTTACTACCCACATGGAAGTCCTGTGCATTCTCTGCTAGATTGCCTTCATCACAGTGGTAAATACTTCTGGTGAACATGCATCTTACTGTTCGATGCCTTGACTGCTATCATTAGAGATTCCTTGGACAGGCTTTGTTAGAGCTTCCAAGAAATGGTACTGGTATCTAGAGAAGGAAACAGGTTGTTTTTAAAGAGCCTGTAGAATGGCATTTTATTATTTTGTTCTAATGAGTCAAATACTTCCTTATAATCAACAAACAAAAGTTTGAAAGTTTTTGTAAGTGCACAATACCTAAGAGCAGAAGGGAAACAATTAACTAGGGAGGAAAATCTTTGCATCAAATTTCTCTGATAAGGTGTAATTTCCAAGGTGCCTGAGTAACCAATTCAAATATATGAGATTAAGAACCTTTCAGTTCTTAATACATTTTTCTTCTGAGGCAATTGGGGTTAAATGACTTGCCCAGGGTCACACAATTAATAAGTGTCTGAGGCTGGATTTGAACTCAGGTCTTCTTTCCTCTAGGACTAGTACTCTATCTACTGTTACCTAGTTGCCCCTAGCACTTGATTAATTTTTGAAGAATGATCAAAGGATATGAAGAGGCAATTCTCAAGGGAAGAAATCAAGCTATCTATAGCCATATGGAGACTACTTCAAATTATTAATACTTAGAAATATGCAAATGAAAGAAATTCTGAGGTTTTACCTCACACCCATTAGATTGGCTAAGTTGACAAAAAATAGAAAATTACAAATGTTGGAGGAGATGCAGGAAAAAAGACAAATTAGTGCATTGTTGATATGGCTATGAATTGGCATGGTGATTATGGAAAGCAATTTGTAACTATAGCTCAGAAGTTACTAAACTGAGCATGCCCATTGACCTAGGAATACTATAACTAGACCTATTCACCAAAGAAGAAAAACCTGCTACATTACAAAAATAAAGGAGCTCTTCTTCTGGTGGCAAAAACTCCCTAGAAACTAGAGGATATCTATCAATTGGGGAATGGCTAAATATGTGAGTTATCATACATAAATATAACGGGATATCAGTTTTCTAAAAGACACAAAGTGAAAGAAAAACTTAGGAACACTTTTATAAATTGAAGCAGAATAAAGCAAACAGAAGCAACACAACAGTTTATTGTATGACCATAGCTTTGCAGAAATGAAGTATGAACTCTGGTCAATGTAATGACTCACCGTAATTCCAGAGCGGTAATGATGAAGAATGCTACCTACCTCCTGACCGAGAGGTGATAGACTAAGAAAAAGAATGAGACAAAAATTTTTGTTCATGACAAATATGGGAAATTGTTTACTTATTAGTAAAAAGGGTTTTCTGTTTTTGTTTTTCTATTCTTTTTCTTTTTCATTCCATGGGTCAAGGTAAGGGGAAGAGAAATAAATATCTGTCAATTTGGAAAGAAATAATTAAAAATGTAATCAATTAACAATAATCATAATCTTTCAGTCAATTGTAAGAAGGTAAAGATATGGTCCATTGTTGAATATGGTTTGTAAAAACTCACTTGTTTCTTACTTGTATCCTCACCAAGAATGTCCTAAATTCATGTATAGATGGGCCTCCTAAAATTTTTACATAGGTTAGATAGCAGGCATGTTAGCCAGTAACTGATGTTTCCTTGATCGACTTTCTTAGGTATCCATCCCTCCTTCATGAACCTTGGTTTTGGTAAATCAGATCCTGAATACTACTAATAGTGGTGACTGATATTTATATAGCAATTTAATGTTTCCGAAGTACTTTGTAGATGTGTATCTTATCTACTTCTCATATGTATGCAAGTAAAATAGTCATATATAATATGTACAAAAGAAATACATGTCTATACACATGTGTGTATATACATATATACACACAATTATACATATGTAAAATCTCATCTGATTGATGAGATTTCCAGAATTTAAATATGGCTTCAATGCTCAAGGAACTTACAATTAAGCGGGACAGACAAAATAGGTAACTACAGACCTATTAATAATTAAAGAAAATATGCTCACAGCCTCTGGCACGCTCTGTGAACACATTTTTCCCTTTCAAGAGCAGGTCATGGCAGGAGGCAGGTTGAGAATGAATGTGTCTCTGAGGGCTGGAGGATGTGTTGTTTGTTTAGACATTCGCCCAAATGAACTTTTGGATGGCCCTCTTAACACACTGGTAGCATCTGGCTCATTAAATGAGGGTCTTTTTTCCCCCACTTATTTTCCATTCCCCATCATGGCCAAGCTGTCCCTTGATAGAAATGAGCCCAATATGTGCCAAGTGCTGAGTGCTGCTGCTTCTCTTGGCTTGCCTCCATGTGTGAAAATGGGAATCTGTGTGTATAACCAAAGATTTCATATTCTGTTCTTTTGTGAAGGGACGTTTGATAACTCAGACAAGACCTGAGGGTGGGAGTTTCTGGGGTTGGAAGGGAGAAAAAAGGGATGGAGATATTAAGGGAAAAGGAAAGGGCTTCAAGAATGTAAGTCAACTGCAATTCAATCCAACAAGCATTTATTAAGTGCCTACCAGGTTCTGTGCTGAGTGTTAAGGCTATGAAGACAAAAATGAAACAATACTGTATTCGAGGAGATGTATTCAACCTAGGAAAAGGTTTTCCCTGATAGGTAAGTGCAAAATATATACAAAATAATTCTAAAGAAATTTTAGCTGGCAGTTAGGTGGTACGGTCTATTGATAGAGAGCCAGGTCTGTGGTCAAAAAGACTCATCTTCCTGAGCTTAAATCTGGCCTCAGTCACTTGCTAGTTGTGTGTTACTAGGTAAGTCACTTAAACTCATTTGCCTCATCTATAGAATAAGACAGAGAAGGAAATGGCAAACCAGTTCATTATCTTTGCCAAGAAAATCCCAAATGGGGTCACAAAGAGTCAGACATGACCGAAAACAACTGAAGAACAACAACAATTTCATTAAGGTGGAAGGGACAGCACTAACAAGAACAATTAGGGAATGTGTCTTTCAGGAGGTAATTATAGTTCATGTCTGGATCTTTCCAAGAGGAAAGTACAAGAGGAATTCAATACCCAAAGACATATAAAGAGAGGGTTTATTAAGTACTTACTCTGTACCCGGCACTTTGATAAATGTGGGAATTAAAATGTGATCCAAAAAGAGAGGAGGAGGTAAATGGACCAATCCAGGGCAGCAGTAGTAGCCTCAGGTGCAATTAAGGATCGTTGAATGAAAATAAGGGGGCAGTGGAAGTACAAGGAAAGAAGAGAAGATAAGAAAATTTTGAAAAACAGTTTGTACATGTTTCATCTGTTGTGTAACAGAGCTACATTTTTTTCCCAAATAAACACACAAAATGCAAGTTATAACTGACCGGTGGTCAAGTTCCCCAACAGGTCTTAACAAGCCAGTGTTGGCAGGTGAACATGACACATGTTGTCCAGAAGTCCAGCAGGACTTCTGGCAGGAGTATATGGGTGTAATTACTTGTTTACAATTTAGTACTATACAGTTATATGATGTAATATTGCATCATCAAAATTTCAATGCAGAAAACCCCCACAAAATCACAATAAATTGTTAAATTTAAGATGCATCATTTAAAAAATATATATATATATTTTTGAAATTAGGTACATTTCAAAAAAGTCATTAAAGGGTTAAAGAAACTAGATTAAGAAAATAGATTTCTAGCAGGGCACTGAGATATTAATTTTTTTGAAAAAGGGGCAGTAGGCCAAATAATAGAAGGTGGTATCCTTAGGTTCATACTGCTTAAGGCATTTAAGTTGTGGTTCAGGAAAAAATATCTTTGAGTTTCCCCCTCTGGGCTTATGCATGCAGTCCACAGCCTGGGGCTTCTACTGGAAGGTCTCATCATCTGTTCCTGAGGCGGTGTGTGTGTGTGTGTGTGTGTGTGTGTGTGAATTCTTCTCTCATACCCACCCATATTAAGGTCTGCTTTCCTGTGTTCCAGGCTAGAAGCCCAAGGGACAGAGAAGAGCATTGTTAACTTGTTATTGTTGTTGTTTCTTTAATAGACTCTAGTAGGAGGCACAGCTTTTTGTATAAGGGTTTAATCTCTCATCTCTGTTGAATATCACCTTTGGAAGCAACCTCAGTCACTGGGAATCATTCAGAGGAGTTACCTTTCAGCAAGCTCACATGCACTTTCATGTGGGATGCTCCAGATTCTTTCTGAATAAAAACAAACAAAAACAAAACCCAAGCCTCGCAATATAATGGAGCTGATTAGGGGAATGTATTGAATGGATCACAGGTTTCCCTATTAAGGACCTTTATAGACCTAAAGGCCCAGAGGTAGGAGATGGTCTGTGAATTGGAAAAGGGTCAAGATCAGAAATCACAGCAATGTGCTTGAAGTGGATATCCCAAGGTGGGGCCTGAGGTTCAATGTGTGAGAGCTTTCAGGCCTTGGCAAACAGCAATGCTGTTAGACAGTTATTACCTCCATTTGCCTATCTCAGTTTTTCTGCAGTCAAATACCTTTCCATTTGAATTGTTTTAGGAAGATTCTGAAGATGACCAGGCAGGATGAGGCACCAGACACTGAGGTCTTTTCTCTAAACTAAATTGCCAAGTGTTCAAATTCTGCTGCAGAGCATGCAACTCCATTGGGCTGGTAATGTTCAAATGCCAAACATAGACTTGCCTAAAAGACTATTTTATGGAGAACTCACACAGGGCAAGCATTCACATGATGGTCAGGAGAGTCTCAAAGTCAAGGACACTCTCAAGGTCTCTCTTAAGAATTTTAGGATTGATTGTGTGACAAGGGAGACACTGGCATAGGACCGCTTAGCATGGCATGCCCACATCCAAGAAAGTGCTGTGCTCTATGAGCAAAGCAGAATTGAAGTAGCTCAAAAGAAATGCAGGATGTGCAAATGTAGAGAATCCTCCCCAAATGTTCACATGGACTATTTGTGCCCAACCTGTGGTAGAGCATTCCGAGCTCATATTGGATGGCCCTCAGTAGGACGCATTATAACTTGACTCTAACATCGTGATGTCATTTTGGTCCTCCTTGAGAAAGGACAACCACCAACCTTTCTTTACAGTCAGCAATAAACAAGTCCTCTTTATTTTAAAGTTCCTTCAGGTAGATAACAAATAATAAGAGTTTTACCTCTACTCTTGTTCTCCAATGACAAGAGATGAGCCCTCTTATAAAGTATCTAGCCTTTGAAAAGAGTAGATAAGAACAGGAACAGAATTAATCGTAGTGCCAATTGTATCCTCTTGAGACAACAAAGTTTTGCTGAACCCCAGAAGGTTGTAGAAGCCTACAGTTCTTCAGGGGTCAGTATTTCCCATGATTACTTTGTTTGCAGCAGTGATCTGCTGTGTGGGTTCTGACCCTTTGAAAATATAGTAAGCCAAAAGGTGATAGAAGAGTAAGCTTTGAAACTGAGGTATGGCCTAATGGAAGAGAACAGGATCACTCGTCCTAGTTTTTTGAGATGTTCCTGGATTGTCCACGTTGCATTGCAACCACTTTCTTCCCATAAATCAATTGCGGGAGGCTGCATTCACATCCAGCAAAGGATTGACCGAGAAGGGAAGCCATATACATAGCCTTTCAAGATCTGAGCGGTCAGTCCAAATTGGGAAAGGATGATGACTAATTTTTGTCAGCAGAAATAGTGGGAAAAACATGTTCGAGTAATAAGAGAACTGTAGAGATGGCATATTATATGACATGTGTTTGGTTTGAACTTATTTTGGGAACAGTGGTGATGGAAGAAATTCTGTTCTGTATTGTATTTATAACCATGCTGAGCTTGCAAAGGGAAAACAGACTTAAGTCATTAGATTAATGTAAACACAAGGGAAACGATTTTCATGAAAGTCTCCAGTATTTTCTACCTCCTTGAGTTTAGTTGAAAATAGAAATTAAAATTAATGATATAGGATTAGAATGTATTCCTATAGATTATGTTGAAGTAGAAGGGCTTAGACTGTGAGCTCCTTGAGAGCAGGCACTGTTAGTTTTTTGGGCTTTCTTTGTATCCCCAGCACTTTAATACAGTCTGGCCCATAGTAGGTGCTTAATTTAAGTTAGCTGACTGACTGACTGGTAAGACTTCTGATGAAAGGACCAGTTACTGGCTTTAAACCATGTGATGAATTCAGTTTCATTTCAGTTACTGTCAATCCTGAGTCACCTTTCTTTTAGACAAGTCTCAGTTAAAGGGATAAAACGCCTTTCAATTTCGTGCCCAGGGAGTGTAAAGTGCTTTTCAACGGCAGGCTTACTGATATCAAAGAAGAAACTGATTTCAGGGTAGTGAGTCAGGTGTACCATACTGCAAAGTTAAATGAAACCCCAAGGTAAGCTTTTGCCATCAAAAGCTGGGCCCATTCAGAGCTCCTTTGCCCCTCTGGTACAGACTACCCTTCCCATGTGGGTGATGTTGAACCCAGACCAAGCTGCCTTCTTTCAACTCCATGATAAGTTTAGAATAAAACTCTCATTTTTCAGAAATCACTAAAAAAAGTCTTTATGAGAAAAGTGACTGTTTATTGACATCAGCTGGAACTTAACAATGGGCCTTTAGGAATAGGTCTCATATTAAGGAGCATCCTTCCTGAAGCTAGGTGGATAGGTAACAAGGTAGGGCAATTGCTAGACCTTGGTGTTCCAATCAGGAAGCTGTAAGTTCAAATCCAGCCTCCTTTACCATTTCATAACTATGTGACTGGGTAAGTCAGTGGTTCTCAACCTGTGGGTTATGCTCAATTTGTAGCAATGAAAATACATCCTGCATATCAGATATTTAAATTACGATTCATAACAGTAGTAAAATTATAGTTATGAAGTAGCAACAAAAATAATTTTATGTTTGGGGGTCACTACAACATGAGGAACTGTATTAAAGGGTCACAGCATTAGGAAGGTTGAGAACCACTGGGGTAAGTCATTTAACCTTAGTTTCCTCATCTGTGAAATGAGAATAATAATAGCTTCTATCTCCCATATTTACTATGAGAATAAAATGAGATGATACTCGTAGAGTGCTTTGCTATATAAATGCTATTATTCTTAGCTAAAAGAAGAAAGGAAGTTTGTAACTTTTACTTAAATATTGCATTTAGCTTCCATAATTTTTATTGGTCACAGACCACAACTCTTAAAAATGATTAGGTGGCTAAAAAAAAAAGTGGGTGGGTGTCTTTGACCTTGTGCGCTGGGTCTTTGGTTTAATCTTCATTATGCTCAAGGAGCAAGACAGCTGAAAGCCCAGAATGCTTCTGGTCCCTGGAGCATTCCAAATCCCATAAGCCTTTCAGCCTTTTAGAATGCCTCTGCCTCACTAAAATTTTACTGCTTGTTTATTTGTAGCAAAAGGCGATGAGGTTGCATAACTCCATGGTAATCAACAGATGATTCATCTAGCTGCTTGCTAAATGCAGTACCCTATGTATAATTTATTTTTCATCCTAGGGTTCCAATCTGCCTCTCAGATAATTCATCTTTGGGTTTAAAGACAAAGGAAGACAATAGGAAACTATGTTCCTCTGTCTATCCCTGTGGTACAATAAATGCTGCGATTAAATTGGTGACTCCCAGAACCCTGGAGCTGTTTTAACTGGAAAGATTTCTTCAGGTCCTTCCTCCCCCTCACCCCCATCCAAAAAAGTTAAATGTCATCCTTAGTAATGGTTCTGAAATCAATTAACTGCATCTCACAACTAATGGAGTCTTTCACTGGAGGGTTTTGATGTGTGCCTTATGTTGCTTTCAAAAGACTTTTGCAACATGGGATGGAATTTTATTTTTAGAATTTTATTTCTTCTCCATGGCAGGACCAGGGGCAGATCCATATAATATCTCTTCATCTGGCAAAAATCTTGAATGTACATATTTGTGTCTGTTCATAACTGACTTTGTTTTGGGGGTGGGAGTTTGTGGAGGGGTGTGTGTGTGTGTGTGTGTGTGTGTGTGTGTGTGTGTGTGTGTGTGTGTGTGTGTGTTCTGGATTAGAATCTGGAATCTCCATCAATTCGGGCTTCTTTACATTTTTAGAAAAAAAAGATAGTCTTTATACAGTATGAAAGATAAAAGTAATTATGTTTTTCATGTAGACAACATAAGATAATACATTTAGAGCTAGAAGGAAAACTTAGAAGCCCATGAGCACCATCATCTCTCTGCAGATCAGGCAGATGAATTTTCAGTGAATTCACATTTGTCTCTTCACTTTATCTTGATGATTACAAAGCTTTCTAGACTTTTCCCTTCATTCTTCTCACCATGCCATCTGCTCTCTGGGCATTATTCTTACTCCTCTCTTTAGAATCTTAGATTCTCCCTGTGGGTCCCCCTCTCTCCCTCTTTCCCACTATTACCTACTCTGATGGGTGAGCTTTTACCTTATCTTGATGGAGACCAGGCCTCCATGTCATTTCTTGTTAGTTCCCATACTGCTACCTGGTACCATATCCCCCCCAACTTAAGAAATAATTTACTCCCTCCATATCTCCTCCATTTTATTTTATTTTATTTTGTTTGGAGGGGGGAAGGCAAGGCAATTGGGGTTAAGCAACTTGCCCAAGGTCACACAGCTAGCAAGTTTGAGAGACTGGATTTGAACTCAGGTCCTCCTGACTGTAGGGCTGGTGCTCTATGCACTGCGCCACCTAGCTGCCACAATTTCTTCCTTTTAAGCATCTCTTTATATGATTTTCCCCATTAAAATGGGAATCCTCCCTTTAATATATTTTTTAAAAATAATTTTGATACTTTATTTTGATATATTTTGATTTTATAATTTTGATAATTGAAGTCCCCATCATTATTATGTCCCTGTGCCAGGCTTATGATCTATTTCCTGAACTCACCTGTTTCCTCATTGTGGACAAAGTTCTTGGGTACTGGTGCAAGGCACACAGTAGGTTCTTAGTGAATTCTTGTCGACATGTTTCTGTTAGGTTTTCTCTTGATTCCCAAACATCCTGCTTCCCTGTACTTCCTCACTTTTCTCAATAAGTATATAGTCTTAATGCATAGGATATCCAAAAGTCATAAGGCAATTTTAAGTGTTAAGAACTTAGAGCTGCACTGTCTTTTGGGACACCCTATACAATGTTCCATGCCCCTATTTTCCTATAAAATCTTATATTCATATCAGGTTTGTTTGTTTTTTACATGGAAATGAAAAAAATCCTACAAATTTCCTTCTAAATTCTCTCTGTCTCTTCCCAATATGGTACATAGTATGTGTTCACAAAAATTAGGTTGTTAGGTTCCTCAAGATGTACTGTAGAATTCACTTTCTGGGTTAAAATTTAAGTTTTATCTCTGCTTGCAAAAAGTCCCAGAAAATCCCTATAAAGTCAAAGTAGGATTGAAATAGTCTGGGCTTTTCTGGTGGAATTTTTGTGAGGCCCATAGCAAAATGAAGTATTTAGAAGTCACTCACACCAATGAAATGTTTTCATGTGACAGTAATATGGATGTGGCAAAAGGACAGATTAGCTCTGAGTTGTTTTTATTTTTCAATATTTCCATCTCATCTGCCCTCAATTAATTTCCAACCTTGAAAGCAGCTTCCTCTTTGCTTATGGATGTTCCTGTTAACAGAGAAAGGCTGACCGGTAGCTACAACTTCAAGGAGATGGGATGACGACCTGCTGCCAGTAAATAGCTACTCCAAGGTTGCCAGTGTAATGCTACAGCATGAATAAAAGCCCCATTTGCCATTCTCTTCCTTATTTAGCACCTCCTGGGTAATATTTTCTCCAGCCACTCTAATCCATTCTCTGTTCAGCTGCCAAAGTGATTTTCCTAAAGCTCAAGTCTGACCATGTTACCACCCTACTCAACAAACTCCAGTGGCTCCCTATTACCTTCTAGATCAAATACACAGTCCACTGTTTGGTGTTCAAAACCCCTTTCTCCTCCATCCACCTTTCTAATTCTTTTTAAAAATATCTTAATCTTCACTCCCAGCCTTAACATGTACTCTGTCATCCAATGAAACTGGCCTTCCTGACATTCCATAAATAAAACTCTCATCTCTTGGATCTGATATTTTCACTGGCTGTCCTCCATGCCTGGAAGGCTCTCCCTGGTGGCACAGTGGATAGAGTGCTGGGCCTGGAATCAGAATGATCTGAGTTTAAACCAGACTTCAGACAATTACTAGCTGTGTGACCCTGGGCAAGTCACTTAACCTCTGATTGCCTCAGTTTCCTCAACTGTAAAATGTGTATAATAATAACACCTATGAATGAGATAATATTTGCAAAAGTATTTAGCATAACACCAGGCTTTTCGTGGGCCCTCTAAAGATGCTTATTCCCTCTCTTTCCCTACCCTTCCGCCTCCTGGCTGCTCATAATTTCCTCTTAATTCTTGTGTTGATTATTTCCTATTTTTCCTGTATATAGCTTGTTTGTATGTAGTTGTTTGCATCTTATCATCCCCTTTAGATTATATTCCCTCTTTGACTGTAGGGATGGTCTTTTGCCCTTCTTGGTATTTTTCAGTGCTTCTCACAGTGCCTGGCATATAGTAGGTGCTTAACAAATGTTTATTGACTGGTGGACTGGACCATATACCGTTAGTCAGTCAGTAAACAAGCATTTGTTGAGCATTTACTCGCAGCACTGTGCTAGGTACAGCAAAAGGTAACAAACAATCTATTTTAGATATTACATTTTGTAGTGCCAATGCAATATTTACAGCATTGACCGTGACTATAAATATTCTTGTATGGTGCTCAATCACAAAATATAGCAGACTCTCCATAAAGAAGACAGAAATGAAACATTTATTCAGACACCAGAAAACCAAATCTCAATACCAGGAAAAGGAGTCTGTCATAGCAACATAGAAGTTAATGTACTACAATGTAGCAGAGAGCCGTACCATCCTTTAGCCTTCTCACAAACCAATACAAGATCAATATTTTACTCACAAACTTGGCTAACTCCTTGTCTGAGTGTCCTCTCTCTCCCACTGTCTCTCTGGCCCTGACTCCCAGCTTCCTGTGGGTTCTGCTTCACCTTTCAGCAAACTCCTCTATCCACAGGCTCCACACAACCTCATTCAATCTATCTCAGGGCAGAGTTTATTTTCAAAGCAGGGAAGATTTTTAAATTCTCTCAGGCCTACCAAGGGGCAGGGAAGATCCTCAAATTCCCATTATCATTACATCTTTCTAGCTCAGGAGGAGGGGAGGAGACATAGTGCTTTTCTCAGAGAACTCACTTTACCATGAGTTGTATTTTCAAGATTTATCTCCAACAGAATTAAATAGGTTTTGTGCAACCTGTTATACAAGATAAGACTATAAATGAGACCACTCTGGAAAGGTCTTCCAAGAAATGTGAAAACAACTTGGCATCAGCCAAACTTCATGGTTTGTTTTTTTCTTTTTGAAAAGTAGTTTAGTACTGAAAATTGGAGGCTTAAAGAGATAGGGTTAAATCAGAATGGATTCTCACAAATTACTCTCTTCAGTTAATTTGTCAATTCTAACATCTTTCCCTGGAAATCTTAAAATATAGCTCATGACTAGGTCTCTGCAATTGTGGGCAAAAGGACTCTTAGTTCCTATGTAAGCCCCCAGGAAACATACTCTGGATGTGTTGAAGCCTGATGGGGAAAAATTTATGAAAGCATAAAGAATTTAGGGTAGCCCATTACTTAAAAAACAAACAAACAAAACCACTCCTACATCCAAAGAAATTCACCTTGCCCCTAGGAACCTAACCAGTCCTCCAGACTTAAAGCACTACTGTAGAAGTTTGGAATCTCTAGTGAGATGGATTAAGGGATTGATTAAAAGTCAGCTCATCAGATCTGAGTAGTCCAAAATGCTCACCATTTCCTTCCCCCAGGAATGTGGATCCAGGAACTTGGCACTTTCCAAAGCCCTTCCTCACCTCTCTAAGAGGTCAGTTTGGGTACTCTCAAGTCATGTGATTCAAATTCTCTCCTATTCTCCCCAGGATTCTGGAACTTTCTAGGAATTTGCATCTCAGGCCCCATTGTTCTCTCCTGGAGCACAAGGCTTCCCTCTTCATGTCTATAATCTCTGGAGCCAGGGATTCTTTCTCTTTCTACATACAGCTGCCATTTCTGGGCTGAATGTTTCTGCCCCTGCTTTTCCTCTCCTGCCTTTCTGAGGTGGCAGGCACTTAATAAATGCTTGTTGATCTGACTTATGACACAGCTGAAATTTAAAGTGGGTTCTGGTTTTAAAATCAGTGATGTTTCCATTACACTAGACTAGCTCTCAGTGAGTTATATTTATAAGGCCAATATAAAAATGTGTGGATATAAGACCATAAATATAATTAACTATTTTTACCTGTAAAAAATGGAAGGCAGAAGAAATTTTAAAAAATCACATTCACCATAATTACAAAAGTTGTCAAATGTTTGGACATTAACCTACCAGTCTACACATAAGACCTATACAAAGAAAACTATAAAGCAATTTTAACAGAACTACAGGAAGAAATAAATCTTTGGAAAGCTCTTTAGCAATTGTGGCTAGGGCAAGAGAAAACTGCAAAGATGTTAATACTACCAAATTAATACTTTGAGAGTAACGAAAATTCTGATGTTCTACTTTATAGAATTAAAGTGGTAACAAAGACTATATGAAAATACGAAGAGGAATATCAAGAGGAATTATGGAAAAGGGGTGTAAACTGCAAAGCA
>CM053580.1:244011169-244026084 GCA_028627135.1 Pseudochirops cupreus | reverse complement strand
AAAATAATAATATAGAATATAGAAATAATAATATAGACTATAGAAATAATAATATAGAATAAGATAGAATATAAGATAGAATAATATAGAATAAAATAATAATATAGAATAATAAAAGAAAATACCAAAGAAATATCACATTTATATAAGACTTATTATGGGCCAGGCACCATACCAAGCACTTTACAATTATTATCTCATTTCATCCTCACGACAGCACTGGAAGGTAGGTGCTGATATTATGCCCATTTTAAAGATGAGAAAAATGAGGGAGAGATGGAGGGATTTGTCCAAGGTCACACAGCTATTAAATGTCTGAGGCCTGATTTTGAACTCAAGTTTTCCTCACTGCTCTATCCATGTGCCACTGAGCTGCCACTATCAAATAAATTCAGGAGTGAAAAAGAAGTTGGATTGGCCATTATGTCAAGAGCAAAACAGAGACAGACCTATTCTACTGGTATCCACTTAACGTAAAAAAAACCAAAACAACAATTGCATCCCCTTTGATAAACTAAGGGGCGCACATGGCTGAGAGCTGCTCAGGAAAGAAAGGCATGGATTGTTCACCACCTGCAGCAGCGGAGGGAGCAACAACTTGGAGGAGATCAGACCTACTCTGAGTTTGAGAACTTGAACCACTCAAAAAATCGCTCATATTCTTTACCATACAAATATAGCAATAATTTATATAAATACACAAATATGAATTATGTTAATCATGCAAACATAAATTCAAAAATCCCACAGAAAGAACCTTATATAGATTACATTGGGAACTATGATTTGAAATGACAGTTTAATTCTGGTGGTCCTATGGGGAAACACACACTATTATACTGTTTGTGGAGTGATAAACTGACTCAATTCTTCTGGAAAACAATGCAGAATTAAATAATAAAAACTTTTCATATCCTTTGTCCCAGTGATATTATTGATATCCAGATCTCATCTGTACAAAATATTAACTTTAGCATCACTTGTAATATATTTTTTAAATGGAACAATCTATGTGCCCAGCAGTTGTATAATAGCTAAACAGATGATGGTTGACAAAATTTGTTTTTTATTAGGTCTATCAATCAATCCATCGCCAAATATTTATTCGTTGGCAGTAGGCACAAGGTGATTTTGCTAGCTGATTTCACTGGTTTTAAGCAACTCCTCCAAATGGAGATCAGAAACTGCTCTATATCTTAAAGTACTGGAGACCTTCCTGGGGCACTCACAGAAGTGAAATAAGTAGCTTCCCCAGAGTTACACAGCCAATAGGCGTCAGAGGAAGACGTGAAGAATCCACCTTTTTGACTTTCAGTTTGATGTGTTCTTTAGGCGCTACAGATCACACCAGGCTGTAAGGAAATGAAATATTTGAATAGAAAGAAATATGTAAAAATATCGTGGGAAGAAATAGATATTGAAAAATAGTATTCATTCTGAGGTCAACTTTACCAATAATTTTAATAATAACAACAACAAAATCTGGAAATATGAATGCAAGGAAGAGTTCAGAGAGAGACAAAAATCGAAACAGGACATTGTTGCTACTATCTTGTTCAAGTTAATATATTCTTTTAAAATGTACATAAGGAAAGGTTGTGGTTTCATGTACTTCTAAAAATTTTGGTCATTTTTCTTTTGTTGATCATTATTAAGTTTCGTGTACATGTGCGTGCGTGCGTGTGTGTGTGTGTGTGTGTGTGTGTGTGTGTGTGTGTGTGTGTGTAAATTCAAAAGTAAAGACAGTCCTGGCATGACCTTTTATTTGTGTAGCCTTTTATGTTTACTTTTCCTGTCCCCTCCCTACCCCAGGCACTTTCATATACATTATCTCATTTGATCCCAACTACAATCCTGTGAAGTTGGTTGCTCAGGTGTTATTATCTTCCTTTTTAGAGGAGGAAACTGGAATTCACTGAGAGGTTAAGGGAAGTTCACCAAGATAATAAAGTCAATTGGTGTGAGAATCAGGCTGGTGCCCAAGCTTGACTCTGGGCAGCCATGCTTTCCACCCTGTTTCTGGGTATTCTATGGAGTTACTTCTTCTCTCTGGGCAAGCTATCCCTTTGGTCACCCAATCCTTGGCACAGCAACGCTGAATGATTGATTCAGGACAAAACAACAACAACCAATCTTAATCTACCTACTCTAGGCATCTAAGAAAAGTCCGGTTATATCCCAGGCTTCATACACTTAGAAATGGTGCTATCCATTCAGTGTTGCTGTGCCAGGACTGGACAGATAAATGAAAGACAAGATCCATAACAAAGAAGCTTATTGTACCAAGACTAAAAGTAGGACCTAGGGAAGTTCATGGAGTAGTATTTTTAAAGCTTCCTAACTTGTTCAGATTGAGGGTTCAAAGTTTTCTCGGCTACTAGAGGATTTCTCAGCAAGATCTTGTAAAATAAAGGGCCCATTACTGAGCTTTTCACTTTCTCAAAGAACTTCTAAGATTTAGTAGAAGGGCAGAAGAGGCCCATCTTAATTTACCCTGGAGAGTCTGACTGGTGCAGAGGCAGTAAGAATAGAATCATTTATTAGCAGTGGGTGGTCTTGCTCCCTCCAGTTTTCCAGTGAAACAGCTGCAGAGGAGTCTTCACAAAAGAAGTTGCCTTCCTGGCAGCCAGGCTGGTGAGGATCAGTGAAAACACCTGTGTCCCATCTCTGAGCATCTGTACTGCTCCTCCTTTCTCAGCATATGTCGCACACCAGTCGCCTGATTCAGGGTGCCTTGAAAGAAAGAGGTTCATATACAAAAATCTGCAGCAGACTAAGATAATTGTCTTTCCTTTTTTAGGACTTTCCTTTTATCTCTCCTACTTCCTCTGATTAACAGTCATTTTCCTTTCATGTTCCAGAGTCTCATGGACATTGAAAAGTGATGCAGAAATAATCTATTCAGCTGAAGGCATGGCATTTGAAATGTTGGTCAGCTTGTTTGGGGAACCACATGAAGATAATACGGTCACTTCCTGCTATCTAAAGAGTCTGAAAATTGGACCTGTTCTCTACATGAATCATATAATCTATTGAAATGATATAATTCATTTTGATTTAGCCTTTCCCAAAGTTAATGGTGAGAACTCTACATACTCTAAAACAAGATACAAAAATAAACTCATTGAGATTTTTTTTGAAATTCCCAGATCAAATGAATTGTATATCCTCAGAAGGGTAAAATGGATGGGCCATCTCTCTCTCTCTCTCTCTCTCTCTCTCTCTCTCTCTCTCTCTTTCTCTCACACACACATACACACACACACACACACACAACTGGAAATTTCAAAAGTATGGTTACATAATGGAAAAAATATTGCACATAGAGTTAGTGCTGCTGTTATGCAATTGTATAGTTTATCTTTCAATCTCGAAGAGGACCATGACTTCAGGGAGATGATGACACGATTTGCCGTTGACTTTGAGGGAGGGCTGTGAAAAGTCTCTAGCCTCTCTTTCTCCTCCAGAACCATCTGGGTCCAGTGACCAGATATTGATTAGGATGGAGATAGCTCAGGATACAGTGGGGCACCTTGGCCCTATTAAGCTAAGGTCTTTTTAAACTCTCACTTTGAGCGAGGCAACTTCCATTCAGTGATTAGGCTGTTATACAATAGAGTTAGACACGTCAGAAGTCAGAGGATCAGGAGTTGAGTATTGGCCCCACTGCTTACCATCAGTATAGCCTTCAGTGAATCAGTAAAGTCTGTTTCCTTATCTGTTGTATGAAGGTTGGACCTAATGATATGTAACATCCTTTACAGTGCTAAATCTTATGATCTTCTGACCTTAGTTTAAATCCCAGTTCTGGCTTAAGTTAACCAAGTGAGCAAGTCTCTCATCTTCAATTTCTACATTTGTTAAATTGGAGTAACTGTAATAATGGTATAATCTAGAGGGGATTTTTTGAGGAAAGACTTTGTAAACATAATCAATTTTACCTAATATCACATTGTAAATGGCAATAAAGAAGAGGCATTAATACCTGCTTTGCAGTTATACTCTAAGGACTATGAAACTTCATTTTGATTTGCATCTGAAACCTTCCATGTTTATCTCCTCCATTAGAATGTGAGTCCTTGAGATCATGAACTATCTGCTTTTCTATTTGTATTCCCAGCACTTCGCATGATTCTTTTTATACAGAAAATGCTTAATAAATGCTTTATACATTCATCCCTGCGTCTCCTATGCAAGTGAATTCCGTTTTAATGTTTTATGTTCTTATCTTCTTTCTTACATTCTTTAACCCAGCGGTTCTCAACCTGTGGGTTGTGACCCCTTTGGGGGTCAAACGACCCTTTCACAGGGGTCACAGGGGTCACCTAAGAGCATCGGAAAGCACTTATTTCCAATGGTCTTAGGAACTGAGACACAGCTCCTCTATCCATCTCCAGGCGGGTCCACCCACAAGCAGATATGCCCCCACACGGGTATTAAAGAGTCCCAGCATTAGGAAGGTTGAGAACCACTGCTTTAACCCATCATTAAATATGAAAATCAAAGCTGGAAAAAAGTTGGGCAGACACTATGTTGCTGAAAGGAAGGAGATAGTAAATTAACTTGGGTGACTATTATCAAAATAAGATAGGTGATCTGCTGATAAAGGCAGGTCACAGTCTCATAAATTAGCTTTAGATTTGCTGCTCACCTTTGAATTGCATGATGTATTCAGTCATCTTTCAGTTGTGTCCAACTCTTTGTGACCCCATTTGGGATTTTCCTGGCAGAGATACTGGAGTAGTTTGCCATTTCCTTCTCCAATTCATTTTACATATAAGGAAACTAAGGCAAACAGAAGTAAGTGTCTTGCTCAGGGTCACACAGTAAGTATCTGAAGCCTGATTTAAACTCAGATCCTCCTGACCCCAGGACTAGTGCTAGATCCACTGCACCAACTTGCTGCCCTGCATGATGTACGGTATCCCAAGAATATGAAAGGAAGAAGGGTCCAGGGATCTGTGTCACAGCAGGTCAGAATCCTTCTGGAGAGTACGTATACACCTAGTGCCTGGCACATAACAGGCAATCATTTTGTTTATAGGCATGCTACAATGAAGCGATCCATATCACCAGAACCAGAAAGAATTGGGTAGTATATTGGGCATGTTGAGAGTGACGTACTGCAAAGAGCCCTGCTTTATAATAAGTGCTTAATAAAATGATTGGCTGAGTTTTAGTCAGGTTTGAATCCTGGGTCTGCTATTTACTATTTGTATGACCTTCAGCAAAGTACTCCAACACTCTCTGCCTCAGTTTCCTCATTGGTACAAATGAGCAGGCTAAGCTTGATTTCTATAGTCGCATCTAGCTCCAAGCCCTATGAGTCTATGAGGGTGGGTTAGCCACCACTGACTGCTGTGTTAGGGGTCAATCTGAGCCAGTAAAAAGATTAAAAATTTCCTTAGCATTTCTTTTGGCCAATGTCCTGTTCTTTTCTCCTCTTTACTTGTCTATCAAATGAGATAATCTTTGTAAAGAGCTTAGCACAGAGTAAGTGCCACATAAATGTTCATTTCCTTCCTATCTCATGGGATTCCCATCACCTTAATTCTACTCTTTTCCAGTTCATGTACACTTGGAGAAGAGAGTGATCAGTTGAGAGTTTTTACATGTTATCTGTGCTCATTAAGCCCAACATTGGTAACTTTAAAGCTGAATTGGTAGAGGAATATATTGATTTTTTAAAAAAAAAATCTCAGTTAAGTATATCTGTGAAGACTGGTGAGGCCATGGTGGGCTATCCCCATATTTACTGAGGCTATCTTCAAAGGGCTTAAGTGCCCTCTATGAAGTGGCTGGTAAGAATGTAAAGCACATATCTGTCTCTATTTAGAAAACAGGTGGTACAGCTGCTTTGTTAACCAGGAAGGAGAATGTCATTTTGCAGAAGGTAATATAGTAGATAGGAAGGGAGGAAACACTTCACACACACTCTTACCCGTCTATGACTTTTACCTGTTATTTCTCCTGCATTTTTTAATAGCACCTCACATTTTTCCACTCCCCCATACTGAAATGCCATCTTTTTTTTTTTTTACCTCAGAATATTGAAGTAATAAACATGCCCCCAAAAGATGAAAAGACAGAGTCAATGAAGTGAAATCTTTTTCCCTTTATGGCATTTGACCATGTATTTCACGAGGGCCCTTGTTTTCCCTTTCTTTAGTAGTTGTTAGGACCTCAAGAAACATGAGTTCCTGTGTGTGAGAGACTGAAACAGTGATGGGTAGAGACGGAGACAGAGAATCTTTTCATCTCCCTTAAAAGTTTTATAGTATAGAGATAGAATACAGATCCTTCAAAGAATCCTCCTAAGAATGGGAGTCTAGGATTTGTAATTCTGTTTCTGGGGGCTCCAGTCAGATTTAGGGTGATATGGTAATGCTCCAGAGTCCTTTGTCCCTCTACCCTAAATACACTCAACAAACATTATTATCACCATTTTTTTTTTTACCACAGTACCATCACACTGACCTGTTCTGTTCCCTATCTTCAATGGATTATGATCCATTATGATCCTGGTAGGGCTGAGATGGTTTCACCTCTTTCTTGGCCTAGAAAATTTCCTCTCCTTGCAACTCTAAGACTTCAGATTGGGAATGGGGGCTTGCTAATCTCCCAAGCACCAAAAAATGCTGAAGAGTTATCTGATACAATTGTCCATCTTTACAATTCCTCTGAAAAAGCTTGGGTTGGTTCCTGACCACTTGGTGTTCAAGTGAGATTATGTTGTGATTAAAACAGGAAGATTTTTTCTTACTTTCTGAAATCCAGAACTTCTTGGTAGAAATAGAGGAAAGGAGCTTATTTATTAAGGGTGAGAAGCATTTCTTCCTTTCCCACCCAAACACTCCCATATTACTCTAACTTCTCTTGGCTGCTGAATAGAACTCTATAGCTACAGGTTTCTGAATAATTCCCCACTGTCCTATTCCCTCTTGGAAAGATCAAGAATACCGGGAAAGTTGTCAAGAGAATTCCTACAGTTTTTAAAATCCTTTAGGAGTGAAAATGCCAAGCAAGCAGGTTCCTTTAGAGTCACCTCCTTCTCATGAATACACATCATTTGCAGCCATGTCATAAACTGCCCTCCCATGGAAATGAAATCGTTGGGTGCTACTTTGGCACTACAGTTGGACAGTAGTTATTTAGGTTCAAGAGGAAAGAGGAAAATTTAATTAGTAGTTCTAATTTGGTGTTTTATTACCATCAAAAAAGAAAAAAAAATAATAATCTATAAACAACTTTTAACCAGCTAGGAATCTTGCCCAAAGAAACACAAAAGAAATTGCAGTAAATTCTCAACGATCGGGCCTAACGTGTGGGCCTAGTCTTGTGTATCCCCTTTCTTCCTTTTTTCTGATGTGAATAGAAATGAAGTGCAACGAAAAAGTAGAGAATGCTGCAATAGAGAGAAAGGCTCTTAAACACTGAAAAAGCAGAAAACAAAGCACAACGTAACATTAATTATTACGGCTCAGGGGAGCACATCATTTCTGACAACTAAAGATCTTATTTTAGGCACATGGTTGACAGAAATTATGGAGATGAAGAATTAGCCACTTGACTTCCATTAGAAATGACCTTTCCTTATTTGGACTTTATTGTAATCCTATCCTAGGTGGCAGAAACAGCTGTTATTCAACTTGTGAGGGAGAGAGAAGGAGAATTCAATGCCTAAAAAAGAAAGGGAAGCTCATAAAATAGTATTCTGATTAGGATTGGACCTACACGTAGAAGGTAGTTGCTTATATAACACCTTAATGGCAAGGGGGCTGAAAGGAAGTGGAGTTTTTCCCAGGTAAGTAGAAGGAGGGACTGAAAGATCATGGACGGAGGAAAATGTATAGGATGGGAATATTGGAGTCCCAGTATTTGACCAGCGAACAGTGGGAACGCAACTTGACTCACTGATTGCTGAAATACTGATCTGCCTGGAGAGCACTTGCTACTGCCCTGGATCTGGTGAATTAATCCACTTCCATACTTCTGTCTCCCTTGCCCCGTTGCTGACAAACTGGCATGCTTACTCTTAAATCACATTTATCTACTGTCTATATTTTTACCACAGATTTTGTTTCTAGAAAAAAATAAACTCATATTCAATGTATTTAGAATGAGCTCTTGCTAACAATGAGTAGACCATACTATGGTCGAGGTAGGCTGAAGTGGGAAGACAAAGAGGAATAGTACTAGACAACCAGGATTCTGTATTGAAGGCCTTTCTCTCTCTGGAAACACACAGAAAAACTTCACTTCTATAGTGAGATATGAAGGACATTGAGAAACAAAATAAAACTCTTGCTGGCTTGTTATAGGGCTTGAAATTCCCATAACTAGAGTCTCTCTTTGAAATTCAGTCTTTTATTTCACCAATAAGGATTTAAGTGCCAACTGTGTATAAGACACTCTGGCAGGCACTAGAAATGTAAAAACAAAAATAAAGAAGGCCACATTCTCTTGGGGAATAAGACATAAACAGAGGTAAGTAAATATGAAATATATTCCAAATAAATATATACTGTGGCAAAGTGGACTACGAAACTGGCCTGACTCTGGACTCTCTTACCCTAAAGTCAGAAAGGCCTGGATTCAAGTCCTCACTTTCTTACACACGTTAGACATGTGACACCAGGCAAGGCATTTAACCTCTCAGTTCTGGAGACAATATCAACCAATTGGTAAATATTTATTAAGTTTCTACTTTGTGCCAGGTACTGTGCTAAGTGTTGAGGATACGGGAAAAAAAAAAGACTAAAGATAGTCCCTGCCCTCAAGGAGCTTACAATTTAATGGGAGAGACAACGTGCAAACAGATACAGACAAGGCAAGCTATATGCCCAATAAATAGGAAATAATTAATGGAAGGAAGGTACTAGAATTAAAAGGGGGCGGGGAAGGCTTCCAATAAAAGATAAGATTTTAGTTGAGACTTAAAGGACTCCAGGGAGTAGGCAGCACAGAAGAGAAAAGCATTCTGGGCATGGGGAAGAGAAAGAGAAAATGTTGAGAGTAAAAAACATGCACCGTCTTGTTCATGGAATCAAGAGACCAGTGTCACTGAATTGAAGAGTGCATGTCACGGAATAAAATATAAGAAGCCTGGAAAGGGGGAAGGAGGCTAGGTTATGAAGAGCTATGAATACCAAACACAGCATTTTGTGTTCATTCCTGGAGGCAATAAGAAGCCACTGCAATTTTACTGAGTAGGGGTTGGGAGGTGATATAATTGGAACCACTCTTTAGGAAGATCACTTTGGTGGAGGAATGGAGGATGGATTGGAGCGGGGAGAGAATTAAAGTAGCCAGACTCAACAGCAAGCTATTGTAATACTCTAGGCACAAGGTGATGAGGGCCTACACTAAAGTGGTGACAGTATTAGAAGAGAGAAAAGTACATATCTGAGAGATGTTGCAAAGTTGAAGTCAAGAGGCCTTGGCAACAGATTGGTTTTAGGAGGTGAGAGACAATGAGGAGTCCAGAATGACTCCTAGGTTGTGAACCTGAGGACCTGGGAGGCTGGTGTTACTTTCTATAGTAATAGGGAAATTAGGAGGTGGAGGTGTGTTTAGTGGGAAAGATAATGTGTTCCGTTTTGGACACATTGAACTTAAGATGTCTACTAGACATTCAGTTTGAGACATCTGAAAGGCAATTGGAGATGAGATATTGGAGGTCCGTAGAGGGTTTGGGGCAGGATGGGTAGATTTGAGAATCATCAATATAGAGATGGCAATTAAATCCACAGGAGCTAATGAGATCATCAAGTAAAGTATGAAGGGAGAAGAGAGGAGGGTTCAGGATGGAATCCTGAGAGACTCCTGAAGTTAAAGGGCATGAACTGGAAGATGATCCAGTGAAAGATCCAGAGAAGGAGTGGTCAGGTAGGTAGAAAGAGATCCAGGACAGAGGGATGTTCTGAAAACCTGGAGAGAAGAGAGTATCCAAGAAGAGAGACCAATCGAAAGTGTCAAAAGCTCCAGAGAAGTCAAGGAGACTGAGGATTTTGAGAAAAGGCCATTGGTCTTGACATCTAAGAGATCACTAGTAACTTTGGAGGGAGCAGTTTCCATGGAATAAGGTTGGAAATCAAATTGTAAGGGGCTTAAAAAGAGTGCAAAAGGAGAGAAAATGGAGGCACTTACTACAGATAGCCTTTTTGAGGAGTTTAGCTACAAACAGACCATAGAGATATAGAATGATAGTCAACAGGGGTGGAATGATCAAGTCAGCTTTTTTAGGATGGGAGGGATCTGGACATGTTTGTAGGTAGAGGCCAGTGGAGAGGGAGAGACTGAAAATAAGTGAAAGAGTAGGCATGACAGAAGGAACAATCTTTCGGAGATGGGATGGAATGGGATCAACATTTAGAGAGGCTGGCCTTGGTAAGGAGTAAGACTGCTTCATCATGTAAGACAGGACCAAAGGAGGAGACAGTGGTAGAGAGAAGGAAGAAGGAAGAAGAGGGAGCTCGTAGAGAATGGTTTCCTTTTTTCTATAGAATGTAAGTCAAGTTTCTCAGCTGAGAGACTGTGGGAAAGGAGGCTTGAGGAGGGATGAAAAGATAAGGACTTTAGATAAGGGAGAGGAGTAAAGTAAAGGATAGGGAATCTTGAAAACAAGCTTCATTTGTATCATAGTTTTGCACAGGCTCAGGCCTGAGTCTGACTGCATAGTTTACTGATCCTAACACTAAAGAGGAGGAGTTAACAGCTGTCAGGGTGGGCTGTTATGAAAATTAGCCAAGTGCTCCAGTTTCTCTAGTTCCCCAAAGCTGTGTGAACAGCTGGTCCAACCTAGAGAAGTTCTGACAATAAAAGTTAGCCCAAGGGCATGGCAGGGGATGAAAGCTAGCTTGGCTACCAACTAGTTGATTTGGTGTAGTGGCTTGTCTACTGACAACACATTCTGACAAGAGACAGTTAGCAATGGAATATAGGCCTTCCTTCCTTCCTCCCTCCCTCTCTCCCTCCTTCCTTCCTTCCTTCCTTCCTCTGCCTCACTTAAATCCAATTCACACACTAGTCAACACATCACCTGGTGATGTCATCCATCCTTTTTGAAACAAAGGACAAACAAGGAGTTCTTCCTCCTGTAAAAATGATGGTAATAATATTACAGTTTTGCTGTGAGGAGCAAGAGATAATGTTTGCAAAGCACTTCAGTTAATCAACAAGCATTTTTTAAGCACTTACTATATGTCAAGTACTGTGCTACGTGCTGGGAACAGGAAGACAAAAATGCAATATCCTGCCCTAAACTAGTCTACATCTAGTAGGCAAAAGAAATTAGTTTAATTTTAGACATACAAAATATACACAAGGAAAAGTTGGTGTGTGGAGGGACTAGCTGTTGGTGGGATCAGGGGAAACTTCATGAAGGAAGTAGTACTTGGACAGAGCTTTGAAGAGAGTCAGAAATGCCACAGGGCAGGAGTCAGGGAATGCATCCCAGGCCCAGGGAAGTCCCTGTGCTAAGGCATGGAGATGGGGGATAGGATGCCATGAATCAGGAAGAGCAAACAGGGTGCTTGGGCTGGAATACAGACTAAGTGAAGGAGAATGATATCATTACAAGCTGGGCGATAGCATGCATGATTAAATAAACATCAGTTATCATCATGGTGAGAGACAGGCATAATGGATAGAGAGCAGGGCTAATAACGAGGATGACCTGACATGGAGTCTCAATCTGACACGTAGACTGTGTCACCCTGGGGAAGTCACTGAACTGCTTGGTGCTCTCAGGCAACTTTCTGAGATTAAAAATTGCAGAAAAGGTACTAATATGCATTGGTAGAGAGAGCTACCAGGAGCTCTCTACCCCCTAATCTTAGGTCACGTATTGGAAAACAACAACATTTTACTATTATTCCTCCTTGAAGACCAAACTTGAGTTCCTGTCTGTGGCTATCTTACTGTTCAAGCCCTATCTTTTCATTTTCTGAACTCATACATAATTTATAATCTTTACCATGTGATTTAGGGGCAGCCAGGTGGTCTGGTGGCTAGAATGCCAGGCCTGAAGTCAGGGAAGACCTAGCTAAGGTCTTGTGACCTTAGTAGTTGTGTGACCCTGGGCAAGTCATTTCACCCTCTTGACCTCAGTTTCCTCATCTGTAAAATGAGCTGGAGAAGGAAATGGAAAATCACTCCAGTATCTTTTCCAAGAAAACCCTGAAAAGTGGTCACAAAGAGATCGATACAACTGAAAAACAACAGCCACATAATTTGTGGTTGTGGTTCTGCGCTGTCATGATTTATTCATCAGGGTTTCACGCGTCTGGCTAGAATTTCTTGAGGACAGAGAACGAGGACAGAGACTCTATCCCTTTTGGTATCAGGATAGTACTGAACATATGGTAGGTACTTGAAAGGCCCAAAATTGCCATAAAAAAGAGAAGAGTCACATTCTCTGAGAGCAGCATTTGGCCTATGCCAAGAGAAGTTGAGGCAGACTGGCGGCTTCAGGTTTTGAGAACGGAGTGTGTAAGCTGCACCTTTTGTCATTATTCCATGATTAAAAAAAAAAAGAAAACAGTTTCATATCCATTTTTTTCTAGCGCACTACCCTATCCCAGGGAGTCAGTGAGAGAATTTGCTTTTTGTTCTTTTCTTTTTTTCTTGAAGTTACAGCTTTTGTTTTTCTCCGGAGCATCATTCAATGGCAGGTAACTAAATGATGTTCTATTTAAGATACATTGTTCTTATTTCATCCATTTTTCTATCACCTAAGGACCTTTTCCACAAAGTCTACACGTGTGAACAAAATAGCAAAGCTGTTCCTCCATTTTCAGGATCATATGAGCTCATTTGAAGGCATTGTCAATACTTAGCATGCAAACACTAGAAAACACAAGTGGTTTTGGCTGGGAGGTTTGTCAAAGGCATTTAGTTAAAATGCAAAAGATTAGCATGCAGCTTGAAGGGCAAAAGGAGAATGCCAGCTCCCTTTTTCAGATAAAAGTCTTCCCATATTCAAACTTTTACTTCTCTGACAGAAAGAGGGTACCTTTAACTTTTGGGAAACAAGAGAGACTTCTTGCCCTCCTGATGCCCTATGTTATTTCCCACCCCCTTTGTCAAGAAATGTTGCTGTTCTTCAATCTGCTTTTTTCCATATAAACATCTAAAAGCGTGTTGGAGGAATAAAGGAAGACAAGATTCAGATTCTGACCAGCAGTGATAGGATTGTTGGGCAGAGTGGTAGCTCGCTAATAGTTTTATTATTTAACCATGTAAGCAAAAGAAAGTACTACAGTTTAGAGACAGCTCAACATGGATCGGCTTTCAGCATGTAACTAAACCAGTGTGTAGAAACAAGTAATTAAAAGAATAATCAATTGCACACAGGTTATCTTTGATTGCTCTCGCAAAGGACAAATTATACACATGGCTCTTGCTAGCCTGGAAAAAAATAGATTCTATTATCTTTAGAAACCGGGTTTTTTTTTCCTGCGAAAACAAAAACGTCCCTATTCTAGACCTCTTGGTTTAATTAAAAGGACACAAACGTCAGATGATGTTGCAGCATATCAAATGTTGCCCTGGAACCACCAGGGAGTGAAAGGAGAGAATGGGAGGGGAGGGAGGGTTGGCTGGAAGAATTTCTTTTCCATGAAGACTGGTCTTTTTTTCCCACCCAGACCATCTGTTTTCTCATGGTCAAAAGCTCCATTGCTGGTTTGCTGGCATTGCTTTGCATGTCTTTGTGTTTGGGGGACATTCAATCTTGCATCTGATACATGCTGATCTGTGACACTTCTTAACAAATGAGGCTTTGTTTTTCACAAAGGGGTGCCCTGATAGGAACTGTAAACTGGGAGATTGATATCCTAGAGGAAAAGCAGCCTAGTCGGCGAGGGACAGGAAACTCTCAGTAATGCAATGAAGCAGAAGGAGATCTTACACACTCGCAGCCCTCTTGATCCTCCCCATCCCCCAGCTCACCTTTGCTGTCCCCCTGACTTGGTAAACTCTGTGGCACAGGTGCACTCAGGCCCAGCCAGAACGAGGCACTTCGCCATTACTGGAGGGCACATCATACCTTCTTTTCTAGAAGATATTGCTAACTCTTGAATATTCTTCCTGTTATGTGCAGGTGAAGTAATTGTGATAGGTTTAATGTGGCCATGGGGAAAATATTTAATCAGCAGGAAATACTAGTAGGTTGAATTGCGATTTGGGGGAGGGGAAGAGTGGAATACGGAAATGGTTGGAGGGAGGAGAGGGTTATAAGAGAAAAGCTCTGAATGCTTTCTGGTTTGGTGCTTTTAAGGCTTGGCTCCCTGTAAATTCCCTTAGCTTCATTTCCTTAGCAAGTCTATCCAGCTGCCCTTGCCAGCTGGGCATGGATGTCTTTCTTATTGGTCTGGCAACTGGGAACACAATTTATTGTTAAGGTGAGATCTGAGATCTTGAGATTAAAAACAAAACAAAACTCTATATTTTAAAAATGATAGACTTGGTAGAAGAGAACTTAAGTTAACTCTTAAAGTCCTACAAAAAGTACTTTTTGGGTCGGAAGTTAAGTTTCACTTTACCAATTCTGATAACTTTGAAGTATACCTTGATAGACGCATGATCTCATCATAAACACTGCTGCTTCTGGCAAAACCCATCCTGGCTTTTTCAGCTGAGCCTTTCTTGTTCATGTCTTTCTTGGAGGCCTTCCTCTCTTTTAATTCTCTGGGAGCACCAAGGTCATTCTTTGCTGCCCACTGGATGTTTTGCATTCTCATTCTATAGCCTGCCCACCTTCCTCTCTAGACATACATTTCCTGGATATACAGCTGCTTCTATGCAAACGATCATTTGGTATTAATTTGCAGCCTGAGGAATAGCTTTAGTGCATCTTTCAAGTGTCATTTGGCTACTGAATGTGAAATGGTTGCTGTATCTGCAACCAGCTG
>CM053580.1:243950887-244005669 GCA_028627135.1 Pseudochirops cupreus | reverse complement strand
AGGATCCTAGACAGAGAGGGGGAGACAAGCTCAGAGGCTCTCTTGAGTGGAAAATGAGACCCAGAGATATCATTTACGATAATCCCACAATAGGAAACACACTTAGAGTTGATAAAATGGGTCAGTTCCCCTGCTTTTTGGTGAGTTCACCTTCCATAGGGATGATGGCTGTTCTGTTCTCTTTCAGATTCATGGAACCACCCCGTGAGGCCCTCTTTCATCCCACAGAAATTCATATAGACAATCAGTAATACCTTAAAGGTGTTACTCTGAAAGCAGAACTTCCTCGGAAGGACAGGTTGGTAGGTAACCCCTCTTTCTACTTCATCCACACTATTCAAATAACTCACAATAATTGCAGAAGGCAAGGTCCAGATCTCTTTCTCTCCAGTGCCATGGCCCTAGCCCTTTGTTCCTGCTCTTCCTAGCAGCGAATTATTAAAAAGCAAAATGTCCCAAACTCCCAAAGCTATAAAACCAAGCTTTTGATAAATGATCAGAGTCCTTTTCACAATTATCTGGAAAAAAGTGTGGGCAAAAGTGACCTAATGTTTTGTTTGAAGGAACAGAAGACACAATTCCTAACAGATTTGATATCATGCGTTGAAAAATTCTTAGTTCTATAGTTCTGTGCTAGAGATTCACTTTTGTGAAATGCCAAAGCTGTCAATCACAGTGATTTATTACATACTCAATTCCCAGGACATTCGAAAAAAGAAGCTGAAATTTTCAGAAATCCATTAGTATTCTTTAGCTTAAAAAAGATATGTGCAAAGAAACTAAACTGAGGAAATTATTCATTTTGTGAGCAATAACGACTCAATATAGATCCAATTTTAATAATATACACTTTACAAGTCTTTGGAGAGAAAAATAAGTGACTGCCAGATTAAACTAATAAATATTTTATCAGCAGCATTCAGCATGATCTTATGCATATATACATATATAGACGTATGTGTGTATATATATAAATATATGTATATATCAATAGATAAATATATCACATGATATAAAATGTAACTGACTTTTAAACTTTCCTAAGGATGCAGAGAAGAATCTTAAGGACCAAGTACTTAGTACGTAATAATTTATATGCGTTCCACCCTTCCCTTATTTCCTCCATTGAGCAGCCACTTTGATTTTTGAACTGCTTTAACTGACTTTTGCCAATAATTAACCTTACCAAGGTCCTAATATTGCCATGTCGGGAGAGAACAATAGGGAAAAAAAAAGATAAGAGCAAGGGATAGACAGACTGACAAACAGCAGAATCTTAAAAGTGTAAAAATATTGACTGAAGCTTATTAATTTCTATTTGTCTTTACTTGTCTATATATGAACCTGGAGTGTAGAGAACTGTCTCTAAGCCAGGAAACTTTGGATTCAAATCCTGCCTCAGACACATTCTGGCTCTGTTACCCTGGGCAAATCACTTAACCTTTTAATTTCCCCAGCCAACCCTCTTAAGACAGTAAATTGTAGATAAGGTACAGACTTGCATTGGTAGAGGGAGTTTCCTTTTCCTGTTCAGTCCCTATTCCCTTATTGTGTTTGACTTGTCACTTGGAAAAACAGGAGAAAGCAATTAACTTCCAAGATAGCAACTGACTTGCAAAAGGACATATGTTCGAAGAAAGTAGAATGAAGAGGATTTAAAATAATGAATGGGTTGAGAAACGAGGCTTGGAATGAAAATCAAGGAGTTTGCTGTGAATCTTGAACAACAGTGAGGATTATGGGTACCTTATGATTTTCCCAGGATTTAATTATCATATGGAAATGCTGTATTTAGTCCAGGTATTTGGTAATTTCTTTTTCTCCTGCACCTATTGATGATCCTCTGACTTTTCCATGTTCAGAGAAATTCAGGTATTCCATTTTGTTCAAAGGAAGATTTTACTTTATTTTTTGCTGGTGATAGAAAGCCTAAAAGAAAAGGCAATTAACTCTAAGTTATAAAACTGGGGTGTTTTCTAAGAGTTTAGCTACATTGCCTTTTTCACTTGACTTGAGTCAGCATTAGTATGTTTTTAGGACAGGAGATATGTAGCTTCAGAAAATAAAGATACAACTCTTAGGAAAAAAAAGACTTTGCCCTGCCTTTGTAGAGGCGAAGGATTGCACCTGTGGCATTTTACATCTACTGTCTTTCTGATTGATGTGTTGATCAGATTTGCCCAATTACTTTATTTATTTTTAAAAATTCTTTCTTACTTGGGTAGCTTACTAAGGAGGGGAGGAAAGTGATATATTTAGAAATGGAATAGGGACAGGGACTGGACCAATGATATATCATTGATATAGGAAACTCCCACATGAGGAAACTCCCCTTACCAATGCAGCTTTCAACTTTCTCCAAAACTTACTGTCTTAAAGATTGTCTAGTTTCTAGGGCACTGAGATTCTAAGGTTCTTGCTCAACATCAGACAGCTGGTATGTATAACCCAGGCTATGAACCATGTCTTTCTGACATCTCCACTGGATCTCTAAACTATCCATTATAATGTAAAAATAAGAGATAATGGGTTTTTTAAAGAAAGCAAAAGGAAACAAGGCCTTTGAATGCCCAAGTCGATTATTAGTTTAATGTGGAAAAAGAAAAAGAAAGAAATTAAAAGAAGAGAAAAGAGAATATTGCTACTGTATAAATTATTTTCCTAGTTCTGCTCACTTTCCTCTGCAGCAGTTCATACAAGTCTTCTCAAGTTTCTCTGGTGCCATCCTCTTCATCATTTCATACGGTATGATACAACACTATCATATTTTTATATTACTTCTTTGTCCATCCCCCAACTGATGAACATTCCCTTAGGTTCTAATTCTTTGCCAGTACAAAAAGAGTTTCTATAAATATTTTTGTACATGTAGGTCCTTTGCTTCTATCTTTGATCTCTTTGGAGTATAGACCTAGTAGTGGCATCACTGGGTCAAAAGGTTATTCATTTTAGTAACTTTGGGGGCATTCCAAACTGGTTTCCAGAATGGTTGGACCAGTTCACAGCTTTATCAACAGTATATTAATATGTCTGTTTTTCCTTTATTTTCTCCGGCATTTATCCCAGCGATCTTTTAATGGCCAGATCTAATGACTTTTCCTCAGACCTCATTCTTCTTGTCTTTCTGCAGCATTTGCCATTGCCAGCCTCTTGTAACTAAGTGGCTTAGTGGATAGATTGCTGAAGTAGGAGTTAGAAAGATCTAAAGAAATTCAGATTCCATCATAGACACTAACTAGTTGTGTGACCCTGGGAAAGTCACTTAACTTTTCTCAAGTTCCTCATCTATAAAACTGGGATAATAAAACATTCATTATCTCACAGTGTTAGGAGGATCAAATGAGATCTTATAAAGCATTTTGCAGAAGGTGACATTTGAACTGAATCTTAAAGAAAGGCGGGTATTCTAAGAAGTGGAGGTAAGGAGACACAATGCTAGGCAAAGGGAAAAATGTGTGTGTGTGTGTGTGTGTGTGTGAAGACAAGGGCTGTTCATGTGCAAAGGACAGCAAGAAGACCAATATGGCGGGATCTTTGAGTATGGAGGAGATAAAATGTAAGAAGCCTGGAAAAGCAGTAAAAGTGATGCCAAACAAGAGACTTCATATGTGATTCTCTGGACAATGAGGAATTATTGGAGCTTATTGAGTGGGGTAGGGGGCAGGAGAGGTGTGGTCTGGTTTACACTTTAGGAAAATCACTTGGGCAGCTTTGTGGAGTGATGGATTAGAACAAGAAGAGACTCGGGTGAGGGAAACTAACCACCAGGCTATATTGCAGTAGTCTAAGTGAGAGCTGATAATCCTAAAATGCTAAGGTGATTTCTCTGATTAGGTGTGACCATATCAGTCCCCTACTCAATAAACTCCAGTGGCTCCCTATTACCTCTAGGATCAAATATAACTTCTTCTGTTTGCTATCCTAGATGCTTCACAAACCTGATCCCTTCCTATCTTCCCTATTTTCTGTTCCTCATACATGATGCTCCATGCTTGGCTATGCCTTGGACCTGTGATGTTCTCACTCTTTACCTCCATCTCTGACTCCCTGGCTTCCTTCATCACTCAGTTCAAGTACCACCTTTTGCAGTCGGTCTTTCCTTATTCCTCTCTAATCATTAGCACATGCTCCTATTACTTGTGTTTACTTTGTATGTATCTTATAAATAACTATATCTCCAATCTCAATATTCAAGTGTTGTAGCAGCAGGCACCCTAGCATACCCAGGATGGCTGCTAGCACAGGTTCTTTGGTCTGCTTTACTAAAGGAAAGCAACAATCTTTAATTAAACATACATATATACATACATATATATTATGTATATATTATACATACATACATACATACATACATACACATATATATACACACACACACACACACACACATAAAATATATCAATCATTCACTTAGTTCAGGGGGAAAAGCACCCTGAACTTCAGATAATGCAAACAGAAATTACAAGCAGATAAAAAATACAAACAGAGAAAATAATACAGTTCAACAGATCAACAGACAGAGCTTCTAGCTGTCTGACCATTCCATACCTGTAGTTAGTTACCAGAGAGAGAAGCACCAACATCTAGGTTTTCAAAGCCAGGGCCTCAACAGCTGCCCAGAGTCTCATCTGGCCAAATCACTCAACTCTTCCTGTAAGTGAGCTCCAAAGCAAAACCTCAGCTCAGAGTATATGTACATATCCTTCTTCAGGGTCAGAGGCCATCACAACCTTTGTAACCAACTGCCTAATTATAAAGTAACAAAAGATGTGGGCCTTCCTGAAAAACAAGCCTCCCTCCAATCAAGCCTCTCCTGTCGGGTTCCACTTGAGATCCTTTAAGTGTCAGGGAATATCTTTAGATTCCCTAGACTTATTAAGGAGCAGGGAAGATCTTCAAATTCCCTTACCATTACAATCATTTAACTTTGATAACTTCATTCACTTCTAAGATTTTATTAATGCACTTCATTTTCAAGTGGTATGTGCAGTAGAGAAAAAAAAATGAGAAGCACAATGCAGGAGCATTTATGTCCACAAAAAGGAGGAAAACATTCATTAAAGTGTCTGTGAATCTGTTCCAGGAAGTGCTAAAGTAATTTCACACGTGCATGATGAGAGAATTGAAAAAGTGTGGAAGTGGGTGAATTTGTAGGTAAATGTGATTGTGGTCACTCGGCAGGCTGGTCAAGTGTCCCGCCTCCTCTGCTGCCCATGCTGCTGGGCATTCTGGGCCTTCTGACAGGCATGGTATGGAGAGCTGAAGCCACACAGCCCGCCCCTAGTGCATTGGCCGGCACAGAGCCTCGGAGCAAGCCGCCCTGGATCTCCAAGCTCAGACCACGCTGGGGGCTGGGTGCTTTCCCTGGGGCATGTGCTTTTTCATCAAGGAACAATTCAGCTGTGGAGAAAAAAGGGGGATGAGAGATGACAGGTTGCACCTGCTATTTAATTCTTCTGACGTCACCGCCCTTGCTCCCCCTTGTCTGGCCTGGTGTTTCCTCTTCTCTCCCCTGTGTTTTATGGTTTATTTCATGATTACTGCGTTAGAAAAAGTGAATGTTATCTGAGTTGAAGTTTTATTACAAAGAATTACATGCACAAAAGTGTATTTTCAACAATCTCTAGCAAAAGATTAGTTTTTGGTGGTCTTTGAGAATTTAACCCCCTATTTCCCATAAATTCAAGGTATCAACATTTGCATTTTTTTACTTCGGGGTCATTTCCTAGGAATATTATTCTGAAAGCTGAGGACTGAATGTAGGTGCATTTGTCTCCACTATTGCAATGTAAGCTTTTTGAGGGTAGGGACTGTTTTTTGATTTTTGTTTATTTTAGCAACATAGATTAGTACTTAGCAAGAAATAGTAAGTATCTAATAAGTTATTTTAGATTGATTAATTGGTTAAGCTAGGGCTGATTGACTCTAGAGAAGACGAATATATTTACTACTTTCTGAAGTAGGAAAAAGAAAAGATATGATCATTTGATTATACATACAGTTCTCTCTTTACATAAGTGAACCCTTCTGAAGACCTTTACTGAAAGCAATACGGGTAAGGGAGGAAGGCAGTAAGGGAGTTGTGCTTGTGGAGGGAGGGTGCCAGCACACAATTCAAGTATACCAGGCTGGGCAAAGAAGTGAGAACAGAAGAAGGAACATATGGGACAGGGGCCAGCCATGGGGCGGTCTGTTGGGGACAGAAATGTTGAGACTGGACACAGACACAGACAGGAGACAACTGGCAGCACAGGAGAGTGGAGATGGGAGTTTGTGATGACAGGCAAACAGTACAGAGTGAGGACTGACCAAGCACAACAAACATGTCAGGAATGGATAGGTGGTCCTGCGGGCAGAGCAAGGCAAAAGTCTCCTCTCTCCAAGCTGGACATCTCAAACCAAGTCCCTATTCAGCCCAGTTCAGAAGTAGTCTCCCTGTATGCTTCTGCTTTTACTCAGGGTTTTTTATTTAAACAGGTGGTGGTGGGGTAGTGGGAGGCCAGATTTCTGAGCTAAGGGGCAAGAAAGAGAGAGAGAGAGAGAGAGAGAGAGAGAGAGAGAGAGAGAGAGAGTTGTACTGCACTCTGTAAGATTAACATAGGTGGTTTTTGAAAATGCATTTCTTTCAGAATTCTTTAAGTAAAGTTGAATTTAAATAATGAGAGTTTACTTAAAATGGGAACTGTTTATACCCAGAGAGAGAGTAACCCAGATACAACTAAGGAAGGGTTTCTTAATCTGGAGCCTATTTGCTTATTTAAATTTTTTATAGTTACATTTCAATATCATTGACTTCTTTTGTAATTCTATGTATTATATTTTATGCATTTATGAGCATTATTCTAAGAAGAGGTCCACAAATGTCACCAGATTGCCAAATGAGTTCAGGACACAGATATGGATAAGAACTTCTGCATTAAGAAATAGACCAACCCAATTGACAGATTGAAAGGGGATGAGGAGGAGGGACTGTAATAGCTGATGCAGTGAATAAAGCAAAGAGAATCCCTATGTTAATCTAACCTTATACATTCGAAGTCAGAATTACGAAGAAAGTATATACTATAAAGGTTCTTAAAATAGGGTTGTTAGTCACCAACTTTGTTATTTATATTTCAATATTTTATACACTTCATTTTAAAAAATGTGAAGGTAGCATATCAATTTTAAATATTAAAAGTCAATTTATATGCATATATGAACCTAATATATTGAACATTGGAAAATGGGCAAAATTTGGACTGGCCAGCTTGTTGACTCAGGTAAACATGGCACTAATCTCCCAGAAGTCATGGGTGTGGTCTCCATACATTGTATTTTAAAAATTATATGTAGTCCTAATCCCAAAGCTCATTGCTATGGAACTGTCCTTTTTTGGGGAGATTAATGCCTTGTGCCTGAGAGAGGGGTGGGGCAGAGTTGATGAGAACTGGAGACAGGAGAGTCTCTTCAATCCTCTTCAAGCCTCAATGTCCCTTCAGTCTCTTCAAGCCTCTTATGGCTCTGCGGTTGCTTCTGGCACCTTTGGCTTTCAGCTTCGAGAAAGAGAGTTTCTGAAGGAAAAGACTCTGGGCAGAAGCTGATGGATATGAGTGGCTGGCAGTCTCCAGCATGTTCCTATCCCTAGCTTGCTATACTAGAGACATAGGGCAACTTTGCTGTGAGTGGGGTCTAAGACTGTCTTAGGCTGGATTACTTCGGTATATTCTCCTATGTATATTTTCACTGATTTTTGTTTGCTATCAAATTGTATAAAGGGATTTCTTTAATAATTACTATTCATTGTGGAATTGGTATTTGGTGGGAAGGAAATTATGCCTTGGATATAAAACTTGCTTCACTTCAATTAATGAAAGAGGGATCAGAAGTTAGATTGAACCTAAAAAAGTGGGTCTCCTAGACTATTTATAATATAGTTAGGCTTAAGGAAGCCAATAGATACCATTCCAGCCTGGTACTCCCCTCTTTGAGGAGAAGGGAGTGGCCAAAACTTCTGGCCTCAAACTTTTGCTTCCTCTCCTGTTGGAAATTACACAGAGACTTTAATTCAGGGTATTGGGGGTGGGGAAGAGGCTAAAAATATTTATTCTGTTTCCCTTTGAACCACACAATGACACCCCCATGCAACACGTGGGGGGCAGCCCTTGCTACACAAAAAACAGAAAATGAATTAGACCCATGTTCCCAGTTTGTCACTTTGCATAGATTTTAGTTTCAAAGACTCCTAGACTGTTAGTCATAACAGTCTATGTATTCAAGGGACTTAGAACAACATTCATCACCTTCCTTTGGTGTGAATAAAAAGGCCAATATAATGGCACTATTCTTTTCTGTTTACACTTGGAGCAGCAACTTGTGTTACCATGCCCATGAACAGCCTGCTGAAGAGCCCTAAAACTCAATTTTATGAGTGCTGTGGGCTGATAAGAAGTAAAGTATACAGTGCGAAGTATCCTTCTTATCGTGTTTTATTATCGTTATCAAAAGATCACAGTGATTACGATCATTAAAAGTGTCTAACCGTTGGTGCAGGAACCTAAAAGGCTCTTCCACAACATGGTGTATATGCAGCAGGTTGAAGTGAAGGGGAAAATATATAAAATGGGGACTAGAGTTTTTTCCAAAGTGCAGTTTTTAGTACCTTTTGATCTTTCTCTTTTTTTTTTCTGAAAGCTTGAAAGTTATGACAATGGTCTTTGACTGCTACAGGTCTAAATTCATTTTAACGGTCTGTATGAATTCTCTTCAGAATGGTCTTATCTCCTTAAGCTCCAGGATTTCTAAGATCAGAAATATACAATGCAATCCATGTTACCTCTGACCCAAGGTAAGCCGTTGGAAGCAGATTTGAAGAGAACTGCCTACACAGATACTTGTATCTCAGGAGATATAGATAAAACCCATTAAAATGAAATATAAGATTATTCATTTTAGGGGCAATGGAATTCTACTACAGTGAAAATGTTCCCCATCTGTAGGATTCAAAAACGTATTAAATCTTTGTGGTAAATTAGTCACTAAGGTCACTGTGGAAGTTTGGGAACCTTTGCCTCTTACACTTACAGACTGTGTGAACTTTGGCATGTGGCTTAATCTCTGTGTTCTAGGCCACTCTCTGTGGCTATTAGTTATAGAGCAAATGATGGCTTATATTGGTACAGTTTCCTCATCCAGGAATTCCTGTTACTGATGATATCACAGACCCATTAACATGACTATGATAAGGACTTGGTATCCAAGATATATAAACAACATGCTTATATAGGATACAAACAAGATATATTAGTTATATAAAATAATAGACTTTACCCAATAGATAAAATGGACAAAGAATATGAAGTTATTAAAAGAACTGAAAAATGAAAAAAATGCTCCAAATCACTAATAATATAAGAAATCAAAACAGCCCTTAAGTTTCACCTCAGACTCTGCAAATTGCTAAAAATGACCAAAAAATGGCAAGATAGGTACACTAATACATGTGTTAGTGGAGCTATGACATGATATCACCATTTTGGAAAGCAATTTGGAACTGTACAAATAAAGCGACTAAAATGTTCATACCCTTTGAACCAGAGACTCTACTGGTCTTAAACCACAAGGAAGCCATTGATAAGAAAAAAGTTCCATATACTCCAAAACATTTATAGCAGAACTTTTCTTATGAAAGCTAAGAATTGGAAACAAAGAAGATGCCCATCAGTTGGGAAATGGCTAAGCCAATTATAGCAAAAGAATACAATGGAATAGTTTAGAGCTATAAGAAATGATGTGTAATAAATTTTGCATGTAATGAGTATCAGATCGCTTGTTTTCTTAATGAATGGAAACTGGAGGAAGGGAGAGAATTTCGAACTCAAAATAAAATCTAATGTCAAAAATTTTTTTAAATGATGAGTCTAGAAAAGCATAGAAATGTTTCTGTGAACTGATGTAGAGGGCAGTAAATAGAGTCAGGAAAACAATATATACAGCAGTTGCGATGTAAAATGGAAAGAATAACACACCAAAAATATCAAAACTAAATGTGTGAAAATTATAAAAATCAAGTGAACCTCAAATGAAGATACACGAGAAGTTCCCTGTAAGTTACCTCTTCGGGGAGGTGGGAGGTCCGCATGTTACACATTGCATATGTTTTCAGACTTTCTCAATGTGTTAGTTTGCTGACTTTTTTGTCGCATGGGATGGTTTTCTGGGAGAGGGAGGGTTAGTGATACCTGGCACACTATAGTGATATGAGAAACAAAATTTCAATAAAACTATTTTTTTAAAAGAAGGTGATTGCCGTGATCTAAGCAAATGGTGACCAGGGCCCGTATTAGAACGGTGACTGGGTGAGTAAAGAGAAGTAGGTGGGTGATAGAGAACGTGTGGAAGCAAAATTGATGCTGCTTGACGATAGATGGGTTATGGTGCAAGAGAGTAGGGTCGAGTGTGATTTGAAATTCTTGAACGTGATTCATTACAAGGATGATGGTGCCCCAAACAAAAATAGGCAAGTAAGGAAGAGAGGTCAGTTTGGAGGAGAAGATAATTTACATTTTGCATATGTTGAATTTTGGGTGCCTATGTTCAGGAGGACAGATATGGAGTTGGAACTCAGAGGGAAGATGAAGGTTTAATCTGAATATTTGGGATACATTTGCAAAAAGATAATAACTGAACACCAGAATTTTCCCCAAAGGGTTCAAAAAATTGAGGGGGTCACCTTCCATTGTTAAAAAGAGGAAGACCTTTTCTGTCTAGAGATATGGCCCCCAAAGAGGCATGGGCTGGAGAGGGGAAGATGGGGAACCCAGGACTTTGCAAAATAACCCAACCCACTTTTGGTTAGCCCTAATTCTTAAGCAGCTTTTATTTATACCAAACCTAAATCAGCTTGCAACATCCATCCATTGCCCCCAGCCCTTTCCCCTGGGGCCAATAAGAATAAATTTAATACCTCCCTCTCATTTCTCAAGTCCTGGCAAATTGGGTTTAAGCCTCAACATTAAACTGAAACTATTCTCCCTTAGGCTACGCAGAATCTCTTCTCTGATAAATCCAGTAGCCTTTTCTCCCTCTTAAAACCTTCTTAACATCTCTGATTTTAAAAAGAAACAGTTCACAACTCTTTCCTCCTAGTCACTCCCTGATTTAGGTTTTAGTGATTTTCCTTCTGATTCTCTTTTCATTTCTCTGACTATTCTTTCTCAAGTTCCTTTACTTGACCCATTATCCCTGTCTTACCCCCTATTAATATTCCCCTCTTTTCTTCTCCCCCTACATTCTAAATATTCTTATCAGTTACCATTTGTTTCATTATCACCTCTGTGAAGATTAGTCCACAAATCTTCCTATCCAGCCCTCATCTCTTGAGCTCCAGTCTGGCATCACAGGTGGCTTGTCTGACACCTCTACCTAGATGTTCCATAGAAATCTTGAATTCGGAGTATAAAAAATACAGCCCATGATCTTCTTCAAAAAAGTTTCAGTCAAACTTCCTTGTCTCAAAAAAACAAAACAAAACTTTCTGCCACACTCTCCCCTGCCACTCTGGTTCACAAATTTAATCGTCCTGGACTTTCCCTCCCTCCCCTTTCCTTTTTGGTCAAATCCTGTCAGTTTCACCTTCACGACATCCCTATTCTCTTTTCAGGTAGTTGGCACCTTTCACCTGGACTTTTGCAATAAATTCTGACATGGTTTTCCTGTTTCTACTCTCCTCTCTAACCCCTCCTTCACACAGCTTTGTCACTCCTTTGCTCAAGAAACTTCAGTGACTTCTTGTTGATTCTTCTTTTTATGATCAAACTCTTATAAGGCGATTTATATCTCTTTTAAATTATAGGAAGTAAGTATATATCTATATATGTTTTAGTTTAAGATTAAATTCCAACTTCACCTGAAGTGAAAGAGGAATTGCAAACAAATTAACAGATTTTCATTTAGCCTTCTGTCCTAATGATACCTAATCATTTAAATAAGGAATTTTTCCTTGTTTAAGGTCATTCTTCCAGGAAAGTATGATCATTCATTTAATGAATTTTGCTGAAGAGCATTGAAGTGCAGTGTGTGTGTGTGTGTGTGTGTAGGTATCTGTGTATAAATATATATGTGTAAATATATATAAATATATATTTTTATATATGTAATTGTGCTTTCCTGATTTCTGACCATGAGTTAATATAGAATAATATATGATGTTAAATCTGGAGGGGGCCTACACTTCAACCCACTCAATTTCCACTTGAGGAAACTGAGACCCAGAAAAATGAAGTGACATAAACAACGAAGCACATCCATTAAGCACACAAGCTAGAGTTTGAAGTGATGTCTTATGGTTCCAAGTTCAGGAATCTTTCCATTGAACTTTATATTTGTAATTTAATCCTCTCTCTCTCTTTCTCTCTTTCTCTCTCTCTCTCCCCCCACCTTCTCTGTCTCTCTCTGTCTCTCTCTTCTCTATCTCTCTTCTCTGTCTCTGTCTCTCTCTCTTTCTCCTCTGTCTCTCTCTGTGTCTCTCCCCTCTCTCTCCTCTCTCTTCTCTGTCTCTGTCTCTCTGTCTCTTTGTCTCTCTCTCTCTTTCTCTCTGTCTTCTCTTTCTCTCTCTCTCTGTCTCTATCTCTCTCTCTTTCTCTCTCTCTCTCTCTTTCTCTCTCTCTCTCTCTTTCTCTCTCTGTCTCTTTCTCTTTCTCTCTCTGTCTGTCTCTGTCTCTCTCTCTCTTTCTCTGTCTCTCTCTCTCTTTCTCTGTCTCTGTCTTTATCTCTCTCTCTTTCTCTGTCTCTGTCTCTATCTCTCTGTCTCTCCATCTCTGTTTCTCTCTGTCTCTGTCTGTCTGTCTGTCTCTTTCTCTCTCTCTCTCCTCCCCAACTTCTCCTTCTCTTCCTCCTCCTTTTTCTAACATGAGGTGCTTTGGTTAATTGAGAGTTAATAACAGGCAGAGTGATGTATTTAGAGTTAAAGGACATGAACACAAATCCTGGCTTTATTACTTGCTAACTAGGTAGTCTTGGGCAAGTCATTTAACTTCTTAAGAGTATCCATTTCGTTATCCCTAAAAAGAAGACATTTAATTAGATAATCTTTAAGGTTCCTTCCCAACTGTAGATCTATGATCTTATGATATCAACTATACAGTCAAACTTGTTTGGGAGCAAAAATAACCCGGCCAGCATTTATCATTCTTGACATTTCTTTCAAGTTTTCACAATTGAATTAATCAAAGGCTCCCATGCATTAAAAAAAAATCAGTTATTCTCTAACCACAAATCTTTATCCTAGTGGCTAGACTAACCAACTACAGCATCAAGAACTTTTAAAAGCAGCTTCATAAAATTGAAATTTAAGACTGTCTGGTTATTTTAGTTGAGCAGAATAAATTTAGTGAGAAAAGTTGTAGCACTTCAAAATTTCCCGAAGATTAGATGAAAAGCTCTAGAGCTTGGAAAAATGGGAAACAAAAAATGTTATTGGGAGGTAAGATATGGGGGACATAGGAAAGTATTTACTAACAAGACAGTGAAAGCAAAGTAAATCTCAATTAAATCTGAGTGTTTTTTGAAATAGTCTCACATTCTTCATATCAAAATCATAATTTATATGTAAGGAGATGTAGAAAGCACGAATCTTCAGATTTTCTTGAAAAACAACATGCAAATTGGCTGAATATAACATTCAGGTCTGGATAACTTATATCTCTATGTGGTGACCACTGATAGCTATAATTAGCTTATGAAATGTTTTGAATTGACTTCATATGTCTTCTCCCCACCTCCTGTGAGTATTTCAGATATGCAGCTATTGAGTACAATTTTTGAGTGGAATTTACTCTCCCTTGCTCTTGCCAAAGATTTCTGAGTTCACTACAATGTTTTCTCTGTAAGGAATTCAGATGTGGAGGGTGCCAGTTAGTTAATGAATAAAAATTATTGATTAATGTGATTGACAATCAACCCTTCTGGCTTTTAAAGCCTTTCACAATCTGGCGCCCTTAGGGCAGCAGGATGATGTAGTGGGCAGAGATCGGGGTCTGGAATCAGGAAGATTTATCTTCCTGAGTTTAAATCTAACTTATTATCTGCGTGACCCTAGGCAAGTCACTTAACTCTGTTTGCTTCAGCTTCCTTATCTGTGGAATCTAGAGAAGGAAATGGCAATCTACTCCAGTATTTTTGCCACAAAAACCTTACAAGGGGTCATGGAGAGTCAAATACGACTGAAGAATTACTGACCAACATATATAACAACAACACAACCTGGTCCGAACCTATTTTTCCTCTTTTACTCCCTTTCTTGCCCTCTGGAGTGCAGCCAAACTAGCCTTTCCTCACCGGTGAAACTCTTGTCTCCTATCTCCCTGCCTTTGTTGGAGCAGCCCACCATGCCTGGGATATATTCCTTCTTCACCTCTACTTGATAGGTTTCCTTCAAGACACAGTTTAAGCATTATTGCCTCTATATAAAGCTTTCCTGATTCCTCCAACTACTGCTGCCCTCCCTTTCATATTGCCTTATATTGATTTTGTACTTATTCTACATGTCCCTAGAATCTAGCACAATACATAGAAGGTACTTAAATGTGTTGATAAATTGGTCAACTGCCCAGCAAGTCAGCCCAACTGAAGAAGAAAGGTGTCCTGGGGGAGGGAAAGTTAGCAGCATATGCCAAGCAGGCCAAACAAGGCCACCACCTTGACTTCCATTTCCCCTCTAATCCTGATGGAGATAGCCCAAGATCTAGAGTTCTAGAACCCTAGGAATTTCATTGCCCCCTGACCCCAGAACACCAAAGCTTGTACCTACCTGCCCCCATTTGCAAGCCGTAGCCATCCTCCAGGGGACCAATCTTGTGAGGATGATAGCTCTCCATAGCCTCTGCCCATACCTCTTCTGCAGTCACAGGTATAAAGAGCTAGAAAAGATAGCTTTTGCCACCAAAGTTCTGAGACAGTTGAATGGTTCAATATCAGAAATCAATACGGTTTCATCAATGGAAATAACATTGCTGCTGCACCCCAAGAACTGGTGGGCCTTTCCATCAGAATGGCAACTGAAACCACTCATATGTGTTGCCTCTCTGATTAGGATGAGAGCTTATTGAGAGCAAGGGCTATCTTGCTTTTATATATATCTATCTATCCTACCAGTACTTAGCTCACAGCTTTCCACACAGTAAACATTTCATAAATACTTTTTTTATTCATTCACTGGCAAGGATTGTGAACATATTTCTCAAATGTGGTTTTGGCTCTGGGCATGTCTCTTAGGTAAGCCACATCAAGGTTGCGTTTGAACAAAGGAGAAAAGCAGGAAAAGTCGGTATTCATTTATTAAGCACATTTGGGCCATTAATTCTACCAGTGTTAGTTACTTGGGGTTGTTTCATGTTTCAGGCACCTTTAACTTTTTTTTTCTTTCTGGTTAATTTTTAATCTTTAACTTCTCAACTTTCCCCCCTCTCCATCTGTTTACTTCATACAAACATTGTATCATCTATAAAATGAGATTATTGGACTAAAGTCCCTTCTAACTACAAATTTTAAGATGCGAGGTAGCTAGGTGGCACAGTGAATAGAGCACTGGCCCTGGAGTCAGGAGGACCTGAGTTCAAATCCGATCTCAGACACTTGACACACTTACTAGCTGTGTGACCTTGAGCAAGTCATCTAACCACAATTGTCTTCCCTTCTCCCTACCCCCCAAAAAATCTTAGGACAGTCTTATTTTCCAAGTCTGTTGCTTATCACCAGTCTTTGCTAAGTATCCTAGAACTGAGGGAGAGTGTTATCATTGCAAGTTCTCTACTTTACTTCAAAATAATAACATGACAGAGAAATGTAATATTAGCTGAGAAGGGCTTAATTTGCAAATATCAAATTTCCTGATTTTCAGATGACTATAAAATTTCACAAATTCATTTTATAATACTATCAATAATTTACATGTGAAAGGATAAAAGCTAAGTCATGATCAAATTCCTCAGAGAAAACTTTACTTTTGAAGGACATAGAGAAGAGAGATATATTGGCAGAAGGGGAAAAGGAGAGGTGGAATGGAGAGTCCACTAAGAGTTCATTTGTGTAAGTATTTTCCATCATTCCTTCCAGCATTTGTCATTTCTGATAGATGTGAGGTGGTACCTCAGAGTTGTTTTCATTTGCATTTCTCTAATCAATAGTAACTAGAGAAGGAAATGGTAAATTGTTCCAATATCTTTGCCAAGAAAATCCCAAAATGGGGTCATGAGGAGTGAGACATGACTGAAACGACCAAAGAACAAAAAACCAATAGTGATTTAGAACATTTCTTCATATAACTATAGATAGCTTTGATTTCTTATTTGAAAATTGCCTGTTTATATCATTTGACCATTCATCAACTGGGGAATGGCTCTTATTGTTTTTTAAATCTGACTTGATTCAATACTCAGAATATATTTAAAAATTAGGCCTTTGAGAAATCAATGTAATTTTTTGATAATCCTTCATTTTTCTGTGGCACCTTTTAGAATAATATAGTTTCCCTGATTATTTCTTTTAGTTAGATCTGTTTTTACTTTTGCTTTATCTGAGATGATGAGTGCTATTCCTACCTTTTTTACTTCAGCTGAACCATATTAGCTTTTGCTCTACCCCTTTATTTTAACTCAGAGTATCTTTCTGTTGTAAGTAGATCTTTTGTAAACAACATATTGTTGGGTTCCAATTTCTAATTCATTCTTCTCTCAGCTTCCATTTTATAAGTGAGCTCATCACATTCACGTTTATGATTACTATGTATTTCCCTTCATCTCATTTTCTTCTTTTCTTTTTTTATCCTGTACCTTCTCAAAAGTGCATTTTATTTCTCACCACTTCCTCCCTTAATCCACCCTTCCTCCTATGCTCCCCCCTCTATTCTTTTATCCCTTTCCTTTCCTATTTCCCTTTTGGATAAGTTATATTTCTATATGCAACTGAGTGTCTGTCTGTCTCTGTCTGTCTATCTATCTATCTATCTATCTATCTATCTTCCCTCTTTGAAACAATTCCAAGGAAAGTGGGGTTCAAACATTGTCTGCTCCCCCTATTTTCCCCGCCATCATAAAAGCTCTTCTTTGTGTGCCTCTTTTATGTGAGAAAAACTTCCCCATTTTACCTCTCCTCTCTTTTTCACTCCATTTTTTTTGGAGATAATTCCTATACAATGGACTCACACTCATGCCTTCTGTCTAGGTAAACTCTTTTTACTTTGTTGTTCAGTTGCTTCAGTTGTGTCCAACTCTTCACGACCCCTTTGGGGGATTTTCTTGACAAAGTGATGTTTTTTTTCTCCGATTCATTTTGTAGTTGAGGACCTAAAGCAAACAGAGTTAAGTGATTTGCCCAACGTCACACAGTTAATAAATATTTGAGACCAGATTTGAACTCGCAGAGATAAGTCTTCCTGACTTCCGGTCTGGCTCTCTATCCACTATACCATCTAGTTGCCTAGTTAAACTCCTTTTAATTGCCCTAATAAGATAAAGTTCTTAGGAGTGACATGTATCACCTTCCCACACAGGAATACAAACAGCTTAACTTTATTGAGTCTCTTATGATTATTCTTTCGCGTTTACTTTTTTATGCTTCTCTCAAGTTTTGTGTTTGAATGTTGAATTTTCTATTCAGCTCTGTTTTTTTCAGTAATGCTTGAAAATCCTTTATTTCATTAAAACCCACGTTTTTCCCCTGAAGGATTATACTCAGTTTTGTGGGGTAGGTTGTTCTTGGTTGTAACCCTAGTTCCTTTGCTTTCTAGAATATCATATTCCAGGTTCTCTGTTCCTTTAACATGGAAGCCGCCAAATCTTTTGTGATCCTGACTCTGGCTCCATGATATTTGAACTGTTTCTTTCTGGTTGCTTGCTATATTTTCTTTTTGACCTTGGAGCTCTGGAATTTGGCTATAATATTCTTGGGAATTTTCATTTCTGGATCTCTTGTACAAGGTTATTGGGGGAACTTTCAATTTCTATTTTTCCCTCTGGATCTAAAATATCAGGGGAATTTCCCTTGATAATTTTTGAAACATGATCTTTAGGCTTTTTCTTTGATCATGGCTTCCTAGTAGTCTCAAGTAATTCTTAAAATATCTCTCTTCCATCTGTTTTGTAGGTCAGTTTGTTTGTTTTTTGATGAGGCATTTTCTTCTGTTTTTCTTCTTTTGACTTTGTTTTATTTTTTCTTGATGTCTCATGGAGTCATTAACTTTCCCTCGCCCAATTCTAATTTTTAAAGAATTATTTTCTTCTTTTACCATTTGGCCAATTATGCTTTTTAAGGTGTTATTTTCTTTCATATTTTTGTGACTTTTAGCAAGCTGCTAAGTATTTTGTTTCATAATTTTCTTGCATCACTCATTTCTTTTCCCAATTTTTGCTCTACCCCTTTTATTTCCTCCTTTAACTCTTCTAGGAATTCTTGTTGGGTTTGGGTCTAATTAGCATTTTTCTCTGAGTCTTTTTTCAGATAACTGTTTTCACATTATTGTCTTCTTCTGAGTTTATATTTTGGCCTTCCCTGCTACCAAAGTAGCTTTTTATGATTATGATGTTTTTAGTTTTTGCTCACTTTCCCAGCTTATTTCTTGACTTTGAACTTTATATTAAAGTTGGGTTCTACTCACTTTGGGGTGAGAGGCAGTGTCTCAAGCTCAAGGCTTTCTCATGTAGCTATTTTCAGAACTAGTTCTGGGGTCTACAAGTTTTTGATACTTCCAATGTGGCGTGATCCTGAGAGAGATGTGGTTACTACTATTGTGGTCTACTTTGTAGACACAATCTAGGAAGGACTCTTGGTTCCCTGCAGCCCCAGAGCTAGCCATTCCTCTATGCTTTATAACTGTCACTAGGGCCTCTACTTCCTGATGACCTACTACTAGCACTCCTTTCTACCCTGGAACTGCAGCCCAGAACTGCATATGGCCAATAGAGTTGCCAGCACCAGCTGTACCTACTGACAGCAAAGGGTCTTCTGCAATCTCTTATTGACCACTTTTCCATTCCCTTTACCGTCTGTAGGCTGAGAGCTCTGAAAGCAGCCTTTGTTCCAGAGTTCCACCTGGGCATGGGGAGAACAGTTCTGGAACTGTTCTGGTTCTACCACTGGGTGTGGGGGCTCTGAATAGGCCTCCACTCAGATGTCATAAACTTCTCCTGCTAACTTTCTAAGTTTTCTTAGGCTTTTCTTAGGAAAAATGTCTCACCCTAACCTTTTGTTGTCTCTACCACTCCAAAATTTGATTTGAAGAGTTGTTTTTAAGTCATTTGGAGGGGCATGTTGAGAGAGTTCAGATGGGTGGCTGCCCCTAATCTGCCATCTTGGTATATGTTTCATTACTGCCTCTTTTTTTTGGCCAAAGATCTTCACCTCCCTCCCTCCAAAAGAAAAAGAACTCTCTCTCACAATAAAGAAGTAATGTTAAGCAAGACAAATTAACGTAATGATTGTGACAGTGAATGGTTGATGCTGCACTTTTAGTCCCACATATTTCTACTGAGAAAGAGTAGGCATTTTTCACCAGCAATTCACTGAGGTCACTACCAGTCAATGAACTGATCAGAATTCTAATGTATTTAAATGATATTTTCCATTAATTATGGTGGTCATTGTAAAAATTGTTCTAATCATTTCACTGGGTTATCAGCTCTCAAGTTTCCCTGAATTCTTCATATTTGCCATTTTTTATGAAACGATAATACTCCATTACATTTATACACTGCCTATTGCCACCAACAGGAGGTTAAGCACAGGAACCCTTGGAGTGGTAATACTTCCCAAACCTAATTCCTGCCAAGACCTTGTAGCCATCACCAGGGGAGGCAACTCCTTTCTAGTTGGAATTGCTATACCCAATAACTGCCAACGAATCACAGGGCTACTAAGATAGCTTACCTAAAACATCAAGACAACCTGAAAGTGAGATGCAGGAGAGCATCTCAGATGGGTGGCTGCCCCTAATCTGCCATCTTGGTATATGTTTCATTACTACCTCTTTTTTTTGGCCAAAGATCTTCACCTCCACCACTACCACCATTGATCATTGTGATGGAAACAGTTCATGATACTGAACATGAGTCTTGGGAATAGCAATGTTCCCCAAACTGTCAGATTTAGTTTCAGCCCCACCCCCACAGCCAATATTGAGAGGAGAAATCATCGTGGAAAAGAGATCTACTTTCATTGTCACCTCCAGCAACAACTGCTTGTCAACTGTCACCAAAAGTCAGGCATAGGAATCTTAAGAGTGACAATGTCTGCCAGACAAGTAATATTGCTTCTAGCCTAGCCTACATAGTCAGCATCTGAGGAAGTGTCTCCTATGGACAAAGAGCCAACTATCCACACTGCCCTACAGAACAGGCAAGCCAGCCTAGCTGAAGTAGCAAGGCGCTTGGATGGAGAGACCATAGGGGTGTGTGTGCCAGAATGGTCAAAACCTGACCACTGTCTCCCCTCAGACTCTGAGAGAGAAAGCCTAGGACCATGAATTGAGGAAACTTTGAAACAGCAATGCTTCAGCTCAGTGTAAATGGTTCAGTATCAGAAAATGGTATGATTTTATCAGTGGAAATGATATTAAAGAAGAAGTATTATTATCTGTTTCATTGCTACACTCTCAGAACTATGGGATCTTTCTATATACAGATGAAGTCTTCCACATATATTGTCTACCTATTAGAATGTGAGCTCCTTGAGATCAGGGACTCTTACTTTTCTATTTGGATGTCTGGTGATTAGCCCAATGTTCTGCATAGAGTAAGCTCTTTAAAATGCTTTATCCACTCATTTATTCATATACCACAGTTTGTTTAGCCAGTTCCCATCCAATGTGCACCCACTTTTTAACACTCACTTCAATGATATCACTAAGGTCCTTGGCATACATTCTGTGCCCAAAATGTTTCTAACATCTGTGTGACTGTTCTTTTTCAGTGCTGAAGCTTCAGTATTTATTATTCTCCCAAACCCCAATTGGCCTTTGGAGACTGCTCAATGCTTTCTTTGACGAGTGCACCAAATACAGTCTCAAAATAAATCACGGGATGTGTAAGGTAATGGTTTTTAGTTCCAGGAATTGTAATAGTTCCTGGTATGCTGAGGGAGTTAACTTTAAGGTGGTGAAATATTTTATGTAGCTCTACATTATCTTTCACCTAAATCTTTTGTGCAAAAAAAGCATAAGGAAATAATCAGGACCCAGGAAGGAGACGATTTCAAGTGAGAAAAGTCACATTAGCTTCAGAGGGAAAAGAAGTGACATGGAATCTTAGGATACAAAGGACAAAGGGGGTTCCCAAGTCCTCAACTACTCAGAATTATGTAACCTATAATAGCAAGCATGCTTAAAAAGCTGTTTTGAAGATCAAAATGACATTAATCAGTTTCAGTTCATGCTTATTTTCAGCAGATAAGTCCAACAGTGAATAGCCACTTTTCTCATTTTGACTACTTCTATGACACAACCCAAATGCACCTGGGGTTGATTATGCATCCACCTGTATCATCTGGTGAGATGGTTAGACTGAATGAACTTACCATGCTGCTCTCTCCTTATTTCATGTACCCAAGCATAATCCTTAATAATTGACTTCAGACTTTCAAAAGAAATGTAGTATATATCATACTACACCTCTTGGCTGCTGATATTGAAGGGTATGAAAATTTTTGTTTTGTTTTGTTTGATATGTAAATTAAGGTTCTTAAGAAGTGTTTGTTAAAAACAGTAATGAATAACAAGTGACAGTCATCCTATTTAAGTGGTTAAGGATATGATATTGGGCTGATTTGGCCTTTGTGCAAATTGGGAATTAGTAGAGGAAAGTATGGTCCATTCTGTTTCAGCAGTTGTTTTGAAAACATGAATTTGTTCCAGTGTGATTGATATGTTAGAGAACAATTTGAGCATAACAAGAATTTCATCTTCCTAATATGTGATTTTGTCCTGACAAACAGAAAGAATACAGAAAACTGAACCCAGATGAACTGAGATGTGTAGGATTGCACAAAATGCACACACACACACACACACACACACACACACGCGTGCGCGCGCGCACACACACACACACACTTCAAATATAACCAGCTATCTCAGATCACCATATCACAGGTATGTTTTCTTACAAGGTTGGATTTTCCAATTCTTTTGCTTTTGTGAACTTTTCTACATAAAAACCACTCATTCAACATCCCAAACATGTCTAATTACCTTAGTTCAAAAATGTCAAGCAGTGCATGCTAAGGAAAGCATTAAGCATTAAGGAGAAACTTGAAATAATAAAATATTTTGAAAGAAATGAGAAACCATGCAATGCCTCCTGAGCAATGACCATAAAAGAATCCATAGTGTGGATTGTCAGGGACTACACTATAAAAATAAAGGAAACGTTTATGCCTGGAACAACTTCAAATGCCTTTGTTTCTCTACTCCCCACCAAGGTCTGCTGTGGCCCCCGCCCCAGGAGTTATTGCCCTCCAAGGTGCGCTCTCCCCTGCAGTCAGGACAAGGCCAGTGGGAGCCTGGGCGCAGGCCAAGCAGCAGCCTGGATATCTTGGACTCTGCTACTGTCTGTTAGAATGTTTGTGTATTAATTATTTAATGTATACAAAACTGGGCTAGAGTTCTACTTTTCATTGTTTATCACTGATGAAGGTTTTGAGCATTGTGCCCCTAATCCCATTTTCTCATAAGCCTGTTTTTTCATTATATTTTGCATTTCTGCTCGATAGCTACAAACCCTGACGTTTGTTCCTTCCTGATTTCTTTGATTATGGATTTCATCTGTGTTTTTATTGAAATTATTTCACTCTTGAAATCTTTACTATTTCAGAATTTTTTTCTTTATATCTTGTTACTCATTTTCAGATTCTTCCCTCTTGCAAGTGGATAATCCTTTGGAGCTGGACTGAAAGTTGCCTCAGCTTCCTCTCCCTTTGTGCAGTTTACACAGTTAGAGTCCCTGCCCTAATTATCCTCTGAGGGACAGGATTTATTGGATTTCAGTCCCCTTTATTTTAGCCATCCATGCTGGCCCCTGCCTTAGTCTTTTCTCCTTGGTTCTTGTCCTTTTCTTCTCCCCATGGAATGAATTAGCATCTGCTGTTCTTTTTGGGTATGGGAGAGTGCTGAAAGTTTACTAAGGACAGGGTTTCTGTAGCCTTAGAGGTTTCAGTCCTTCAGGGTGCACCAGGTAAAAGGTCCTTTCTCATTCCCCACCCTTCCCATCCCTCCCTCACCATGTGCCTAGCCAGAATCTGTATCTGCCAGCTGTCACCAGAAGGGGTGGGAAGGCGTTGAAGGAAGTCTCTGCAGCAAAAGGTCATTCCCATGTTGGGTCCCTAGCATTAACCATTTGGTTGCTTTGTGTCAATTTATGAGTCCCAGGAAGTGCTGAGTAAGTAAGGATTAGTATTCTCAGTATTGATAATAAGACTTTAGTCTACTTTTTGTCCTGTGGATTCAATCATAATTGCTCTATATTTGGGGTATAACACTTATTTTGGGGTGCTAAGGTGAGTTTCAAGTTTGACATATTTGCAAGAGATTTATTTCTAATTCGTAAAGAGAATACTGCATGGTTGTGTGACTGAGAGAATTGGGGAAAGAACTTGGTGAGAAGAGAGAACTTCTTCTTTCCTGCTTTGAGAGAGGATACATGTGGTTCCAGACACTCTTTGTGAGAGAAACTACAGAGAAAAACAACAGATTTTGAAAGGTAGGCATGGAGGGCAAAGCTGGTCCTTCAATATGCCTCTGATTTCCTTCTTGCCTCCCTAGAGTCTTCAAGGAATTTCCCCTTGGGTGAGATCAATCAGGGACTCTCTCTCTCTTCCTCTCTTCTCTCTTCTCTTTCTCTCTCTCTTCCTCTTTTCTCTTTCTCTCTTCCTCTCTTTTCTCTCTCTCTGTCTCTCTCTTTATCTCTCTCTCTTCCTCTCTTCTCTCTCTCTGTCTCTCTCTTCCTCTCTTCTCTCTGTCTCTCTGTCTGTCTGTCTCTCTCTCTTCCTTTCTTCTCTCTCTCTCTTCTTCTCTTCTCTCTCTCTGTCTCTCTCTGTCTCTTCCTCTCTTCTCTCTGTCTCTCTGTCTTTCTCCTCTCTCTCTCTCTCTCTCTCTCTCTCTCTCTCTCTCTCTCTCTCTCTCTCTCTCTGTCTCCCTCCCTCTGTCTCTCTGTGTCTCTCTCTCCTCTCTCTCTGTCTCTCTGTCTCTCTCTCTCTCTCCTCTCTCTCTCTCTCTCTCTCTCTCTCTCTCTCTCTCTGTCTCCCTCCCTCTGTCTCTCTGTCTCTCTGTCTGTCTGCCTTTCTCATAAGACAGTTGTTCATTCATTATTTGTATTGTCAGGTATTTTCTAATCTGTATCATATCTCTGATTTCTCTTTGCTATCTGCTTGTCTGAATGAGTTTATTCTCTATTCACTTTTTATGATGGATGATCTTTTATACTTTTTTGTCTTTTATTCTTTTATGCAACTGGCATTTAGGGGGAAGGAACTGAGCCTTAAGGACATAAAATAACCCTTCCTCTTTAAAGGACGGCGATAACAGGCACAGTTTAAACCTGAAAACCATTTCTCTTGGAAAGGAAGTATTTAGAGGCGGAGATAGATACAATTCTAGTCAGTTTTTTCTTCTCTGAGTAGAGCGTAATGGTTAAGAGAGTGATCCTGTTTCTTGATTCCTCCTAGACAGGAATAAAAATTTTCCTTGGAGAGGGCTGGGTTAGATTTCAGAGATATCTACTCATGTCTCCCAGTGAGTTGCATTTAGTCAAACCCATGTAGATATAGACACAATCTACATGGATAACTACCTTGCAGAGATTTTTCAAGAGTTAATGAGGACTACAGAAAATGCCCAGTTAACTATATTGTTAGTCACATAACCCAGAACTCTATAACTTTAATTTAACTATTGGTATTCTGAATGTCAGAACCTTATATAATGGCCAACAAGTAAATGTGCTGCTAAAACAAACAAAAAAATTTAAATGTATCATTCTTGACATTCTCACTATAAACAAAAACCAGAAGGAAGAAGGATGTTGCTGCTAAAAGGAAAGATGGCTCGTAAGAGACACAAAGAAATTGACAGGATGCATTTTATTGCATGCACAGAGGCAAAAGAGACATCATTGCACTGGACACTTGGCATTTGGTATTGTAGAGCTCATGATAAGGATTTGCAAAAAGACCACAATGAAAATCATTGCAACTTATTCAATATCAGCAATTGCAAGGGATGAATTTAAAGGAGTTCCATGAACTTGAAAAGATCCTCCATATGGAATCAATATTTGCTTTAATACTCAGTAACTTTAGTATGGAGGTGAAAACTGGTAAGGATGGATAAAAGTATTTTAGAAAACATGGATCAAGAGAAAAAGATTAGAGAAGTCAAAGACACATGAATCATCTTTATTAAATTGCAAAACTCCTTTAGTGATTACAAATCACTCTCAGAAAGAAAGGTTCTTCTTCATATAATAGCAAAATTTTCTCTCTCTCTCTCTCTCTCTCTCTCTCTTTCTCTTTCTCTTTCCCTCTCTCTCTCTCTCAATCATGGTTAAGTGACTTTCCCAGGGTCACAAAGCTAGTGTGTTTCCAAGCCTGGATTTGAATTCAGGTCATTTTGACCTCAGGGCCAGTGCTCTATCCAATATGCCACCGAGCAGCCCTGTATAATAGTAATATTTTCTTTTTTTTTTTTTTCTAATGTGTCATTATACTTTTAAGTACATGGTTTGCTTAGAAGACACCAACAGATCTCTGATGCCATTGGTACATTAATGAATAATGCAAAGGGAGGTCCTTCCTCCTTAAATGGTTTCTATGAATTGTTGTGGTCAATCTTCTGAGAATTATTTTCTTATTATTTCCTGAATGAATTCTATGTCCCAGCTAAACTGGATTATTAATTTCCCCTGATCTTTTCTTACCTTTTCCCTACATATTCAAGGGCACCATCCTCCTCATGCCTGGAGTACACTCTTCATTCCTACCTACTGACACCTTTATTTTTCTTGAAGACCCTGCTCCATTACTACCTCATTCACTGAGGCCTTTGTTCATCATCCCTACCCTATCTCAAAGTGATCTCTCCATTCACATCAGGACATCTTTATTAATAAACTGCAATGCAGCAGTTATACAAAGACAAAGATGAAACAATCTCTCCCCTCAAGCATTCCACATCTTTCATATGTCTTCCCCTCCAACCTTCCTAGAACACTTAGGTGGATCTTTCCTTACCTGGATCACATTGTACTTCATGTATTATAACTTCTATGAGATCCAGAGGAAAGATCACTGCATTTGGAATCAAACAACCTGCATTCAAATTCTAGCTCTGGATTTTAATATCTGTATGATCTCAGACACTCACTTCCTTCACATAGGAAATGAGGGATGTGAAATTGATGACATAGTCAAGTGTCCCTTCAGACTTTTGTATATTCAATTTGATTTATGACTTTCCTGCTTGGACCAGTATGGCAAGACAAGCCTCTTTATCTCCATCTTGCAGTCCTTGAGCAAGTGATCCAAACAGAGAGAGGCTTCGTTTCCGAAGAGATATGTGGTTAAATGCTGCCGGTACCTATTAGATTTGAACATCAACAGGTTCATGCCTGTAATATTTTCTTGACGTCATCGTTTCCTGTGAGTCAGGGAACACAATAGTGTATGGGGAATTTTAAATGATGTTCGTGCAGAGGGCTGCAGGGAGTTGTGTGGATGAGCAGGCTGCAACACACAGCAAATTAAGGAACTTTGAAGAAGAAATGAAGTAAAGACACAAACTGTTTATACGCTGAGAGCCTAGGTGGTACAAGGGATAGATTACTGGAGCCAGAGTCAAGAAGACCTGAGTTCAAATCCAGCCTCAGACACACTTATTAGCTATACATACCTTAGTTAAGTCACTAAAACCTCTGTCTGACTCAGTCTCCTTAGTCATAAAAGGGTTATAGTACTTCCCTCTTAAGGTGGATATGAAGATAAAATAATAGTTGTAAAGCACTTTGTAAATCTTAAAGTATTATATAAATGCTAACTATTATTATTTCAGTCAAAGAGAATTTATCAAGCTATTGCCAAGGGTCACACCTTAAGTGTCTGAGGTGAGATTTGAATTCAGGGAGAGGAGTCTTTCTGATTGTACACCTGATGTTCTATCCACTGTACCACCTAACTATATACAGGATAAATAGAAAATAATTAACACAGGAAATGCACTGGGATTACAGGTGGTTGGGGGAAGTTTCCTGCAGAAGTTTGGATCTTAGCTGGGACTTGAAGGAACCCATAGAAGACAAAAGGCAGAGGTGAGGAAGAAGAGTGTTCCGGGCATGGGGGACAGCCAGAGAGAGTGCTGGGAATAAAGAGATGGAGTGTTGTGTTCATGAAACAGCCAGGAGGCCAATGTTATTAGAAGGAAGAATACATGCTAGGGAGTAAGGTATAAGAAAATTGGAAATGTAGGAGGGGGTTAGGTTACAAAAGTCTTTGAATACCAAGAATAACCGTTTTGTATTTGATGCTAAAGCAATTGAGAACCACTGGAGTTGATTGAATAGAGAGGTAATATGTTCAAACTTGTGCTTTATAAAAGTCACTTTAGTGCTTGAAAAGAGGGTGGATTGGAGTGGAGAAAGACACAGGCAAGTCTACCAGCAGACTATTGCAGTAGTCCAGGTTGTGAGCCTAGGGGACTGGAAGGAGGTTGACCTCAAGGATAATAGGGAAGTTTGGAAAGATCAGAGGGAAGAGTTTAGGGGGAAATATAATGAATTCTGTCCTGGGCATGTTTAGTTTAAAATGTCTACTGGATATCTAGTTCCAGATATCTGTAAGTTGGAGATCTAAGACTGGAAGTCAGAAATCAGGGGGAATAGAAAGCTCTTATAGGATGGTAGATAGACAATTCAAAGGGATCTTTCAGGTAACTTAATCTGGTCCTCCCATTTTATAGAGGAATAGTGGCTTGCCCAAGATTATACAGGTATCCAAATGGTAGAGCTAGAATTCATAATTATTTTAACAAGTGGATAACCTAAGTAATTCCTCACAATGTCCTAGGAAAGAGAAGATGCCCCGCATTTTGAGTGAACGTTTCCCAGTGAATTTGTGGAAGGATAAGGACAAAAGTTGCATAGCATGAGAAGACATAGACAGGTTATGATTTTCATCATTTGCAAAAGCATTCAAAATGCTGACGTCTCATATCCATTGTAATGGAGTTGAATATTTTTCTGGTTGTTGCCAATCAACGCTAGGAAGGAAATCAAAGATCTTAGCAAAGAGTAAGTTGCAAGTGGGCCAGACAGATTGTGGCATTAAATACAAAACCTAATTGAGGTAGTGTTAGCATTTTTAGTACAATGACATAGTCTAATCATGATCTCTCTCTAAGTATTTCTCTTTATCTCTTTCAAGAGTATTTTAGAGTTATAGTCATATGTATGTTTCAATAAGTTTTGTGTTTCGTATTTTCTTGTTTTGTGTTGGGTTTATTAGGTGTTTTGTGCTGATTTGCAATTTTTTTCCCTTCTAACTTCCTGCTTAGGTTTATTAGCAATCTACAGAAAGGTTTGACAATTTTATGGGCTCATTTTATATCCTACTACTTAATAAAATTATAAATTATTTCAGTGATTTTTTTTTGCTGAGTCTCTGGGATTCTAGGAGTGAATGCAAATATCACTTGTGAACGGACAGAATTTCACTTTATTTTTGCCCACTTTTATTCCTTTAATTTATTTTTCTTTTCTCGTTGTCACTGCTAGCCTTTGTAAAATCAGATCAGATCAAAGCAGCAACAGCGGAGTTCTTTGTTTAACCCCTGATCTAGTCAAAAAGGTTTTTAGTATTTTTCAATTTCAAATAAAACTAACTCTAAAATTTAAATAAATTTGCTTATCATATTAGGGGAAAGCCTCATTGAGCTTATGCTTTGCAGAAATTAGAAAGTGAAATTTATTATTTAGATGGTGATTTCTTTTTGTTATTGTATGTGGTTTTGTTATTATCATTATGAATTATTGTGTTTATTTGTTTATTTTTACACAAAATATCCCTGTTAACCCCAGGACAGAGTGCTAGATTTAGAATCAGAAGACCTGAGCTCAACTCCCACTCTTCCATTTACTACTTGTCTGATTTTTATGGCCTTAGGAAGGATACTGCTGTCTCAGTTTCCTTATTTGTGTAGTGAAACAGCTGTGTTCCCCTTACCACCCCACTTCCCAGCAGAATGTAAGATCCTAGAAGGGATAGAATGTTTTGATTTTGTCTTCCTACCACACTTGAGGCAAAGTAAGTACTTAATAAAATGTTAATTGAATTTATTGAATTCTGACTTCAATGTCATTTAAACATTTCTAAATAGCAAGAAAAATAAATGTGTATAGAGAGTCAATGTTACTAAATTTTAAGAGCATCAAGAAATTGCATTTCCTATTTTTAAATATTTTAGGAAACACAGAACAAATTTACGAAGCTGAGAAAGTTCTCTGAGTTATGAACCCCTTATCAAAATGAGAGAATCCAGGGTCTTTCAATTCATAAAATGGCAACATTTAAGGTGTTATGATTTGGGGGAAAAATTTCAGTGCCATATTTGATACAGGTTAATTATTGTGTTTTCCTTAAAAACTTCATAAAATAGCCCCTCCTATTTCTCTGAAGTAGTGTGATGTATAATATGGAATAGTGCAAATAGTTTCAGAAGAGAAAGAGCTTAGGTCTTATACTTCTGAATTGTTAGTGTTACTTGACTCTTAGAATGAACTATTATTATTCTAGAAGAATGTATTTTTGGCCCATGAATTATCTTGTAATTACCATGTAAATTATAATGTAAGATATTGGTTAAATTGCTTTTCTTCATGAGGCTCCTTTTACAGCATGAGAAGTGGTCTCCAATAATTAGTGGTTGAAGGCTGCCTGTGAGAGGGTGGTCACCTTGAATATTAATGTGATGGTAAAAGTCTAAATAGTCTACCAGTGGTTGGTTGGTTTCCTATTTGATAAAGTTATGAGATGAAAAAAAAAAGGACATTTGTCCTTTAGGTTTTTTTTAATTTGCCAAATTTTGAATTTTAATAGTGTTATTAAAACAGAGAGAAGTAAGAGATTTTTATCAAGGCTGATGTTGCATGCCCAGACAATACAGAACTCAATAAGTAAGAATTTCAAAGTTCCAAGATTATTTGTTGACAATAAATAGGAAATTTTGGGATGTTGCCTTCACTCTTGAAGGCCATAAATAGGCTCCAGTGTGGTAACATCCTAAATAATGTTCTTTTCTTTATTCTTTGTATGAAGTTGAAGTAGAAAATTACTACATACATGCGGATAACAAATGGGCCTACTGTGCTATAAACAATCCCCTTAATTTATACTGATCAACTTTATTGTATTCCCTATTGTATTGCTTCACAGTGGATTTTCCCAAACTCCTCATGTTTTTAAGCTTTTTACAAAAACTTTTCATCTTTTCTATTTTTTTACTCTATACTCTCCCCTTCTGCAGAAAAACTCATCAGTAACTTTTTCTTTTATTTTAATCACAAAAGAGCTCATCCATAGTGAGCTTTTTAAAGAAGTATTCTAAACCTCAAAATTCTTTGACATTATTCTCTTTTCTTCCTTTTTTTTTTCTTTAGCGTTGCATAAAAATGTGGATGGACCTTCTTACCAAGGCCAACTTCTGTACTAATACCAATGAACTTACACTGTCATATTTCCTCTCAGACCTTACCTCTTCTGTCATCCCCAATCTCCCTAATTTTCAGATTCTTTCTTTGAATTATTCCCTAATGCTTATATAATCAAATCTCCCTCACATTTAAAACAAAGCAAAAACCCCTTCATTTGACACTACTATCCCTTCAAACCACTGTGGCCAAATTCCTTTTAAAAACTATCTTATTCAGTATTTCCACTTTTTTACTTCCAATTTCTTTCTCAATCCATTGAAATCTGGCTTCTGAACTCACTATCCAATTGAAACTGCTCTCTCCAAATCACCAATAATTCTTAACTGATAAATCCAATGGTCTTTTCTCAGCTCTCATTCTTTTTTATTCCCTTTAAACATATGGCATTGATTACTACTCTTTTCTCCTGCATACTCTTTTCTTCCCCCCCTACACTTTTAATTTCACTTGCTTCTCATTCAAACAGTCTGATGACTCAGCCTCTTTTGTTGGATTGATCATCATCCATACTTCTGGCCCTACCTCTCCATCTCCCTACCTCTCGCCATCTCCCAAGGCTCTCTCCTCCATATTATTTTCTTTCTCTCTCTCCTCTTTTCATGAGCTCACCAGTCTATTATTGGTTCTATGCAGATGACTCGTATGACTAGTATTTCTTTTTAGACTGAGTCCCACATCTTGAACTACCCTTTAGATATCTCAAAGTGAATGTACTGCAGGCATCACAAACTCATATAGACAAAACAGAACTCATTATTTTACCCTTTAAATCAACTAATCGTGCTCCAAAGTTCTCTATTTCTGTTGAGGTTAATAAAAGAAAGTGTTTCTTAACTAAAAACAAAAGGAATAATTAAATTGACAATAAATAAATGCTTGTTGTATTTGAATTGGATGTGGTTGCAATGAAGGGCTCAGTTTAATGTCTTTAAACAACTTGAATGAAGCCTGAGATGGAATCACAGAACTTTTCTCTGCTACATAATTTCTACTAGTTAAATCTCCGTGAAAGATCTCCTACAAATAAATCAAGTATAAGGCGTATGGGTTAGGGAAAGAATAACAATTTAATGAATTTTCCTTTCTCCAAGTCTTGAAGATATCATTCAGAAACTGGAATTGACTTCAATGTAAAATTTGAAGTTAAGTTGAAGGGTAGAAGACAAAAATGCTTATGAAATCCTGCTATTTGGGGAAGTAGATTATTGTTTTCAGTGCATGCAGGATATTAGACACCATAAGGAGTTTTCAACTTGTTACATATTTACAGCTATATCTATGATTTGTATAGTTATATTCTTATATGCCTATGCATATACAATTCAAATTATGTAAATATACAATATATAGAGATGAAAAATTCCTTAAGACATGAACTAATAATCACAAACTATAAAGTTTTAAAAAGTAAAATACTAAAGACTGAGTTATACAACATATATATATTAGTTCATATTTATGGAAGTCAGCATTCTTTCTATATCTTCTTGCCAGTTTCAGCATAGGGCAGCACTATTTAAATATCCTACTTTGTCCCATTTCATCAATATGTAGGAGTCTTGACTGGCAAAGACCACCTTGAGAGAAAAAAAGATGACTTTCCTGCATATTTTCTAGTATGACAGAGGTCCCTTTGAATTTTGGCTCCACTAGTAATTTTAATACTCGGATTTCATTTAATGTCATCTGCTGGGAACTAGAAGAAACCAGAGTACACTTTAAAATGTGTACTGACGGTTTTCCATTCTATTCACATTCAGCACAGTATCTCATTTCTGGTAAAGAGCGCTATGTGGCCCTAGATGTGTCATACTCTAAAAGAATAGTTCTCTTCATACCATAACACATTCTATTTACCTCGTGTTATAATTCCAATGTCATAAGTCTTTGTGGGATAATTAGATAGCCTATCTCGGTGTCAGGAAGATCTGGGTTCAGGTACTACCTCTGAGATAGATTGTCTGTGTGGCTCCAGACAAGCCGCTCAAACTCATAGGGTATTGGTAGAGGGGATTTCCTCAGCAAAAATTCCCCATGCCAATAAAATCTGAGTTTCGGAGCAAAAGAAAGCGTAAGCAATAGAGGCATTTTTTCTATGACAAATGTGCTGGAATTCGTTGAATAGTTAGATGTGTACAAGTAATTTATGTTAGTGTTTCGGTTGTTAAACTGGACAGCAGGATGAAATCAGGATTCTCCTTGTATTTCAAGTTCTTCTTCCTTTCAGGTTTACTGTATCCTGTTACCTGAAGTGGAGCTCTTTATATATAATTCATCAAAAACTTCCATGCCACTTGAGATGGTATTTGGTAGGGAGTGAGAGAGGCAACTTACCTTTCACCGTTTCTGGAGTGTTGAATTCTTTTATCCTTCATATAGTGTATTGACAAAGATTAAAAACTCTAAGATAATTTCTTAACCTGTTCCTTGTCTCTATTACATAATCCTTTGCTTTCATCCTCAATAAGGCCAATGATACTTTTGTTTAGTGTGACAGTGAGAATATGGCTACCTCTACAAAAGCTACATAGCAAAACAGGCTTGAAACACAAAGATGAACATGATTACATTATAGTTTTTACTCGGGTAAAATTAAAATAGCTATTTTTCACCATTTCCATTGTCTTTAATATTCCAAGTGTTAGATCTCTTGTGATATCAGATAACAGAATCCCCATAGAATCAGGCACTTGCCTGCTATTCTGGGAAGATCAGCCTTGCCTTTATCTTATTATTCTATCTCAATAATTGAGTTATTGTAATAACTCATATTTAGTTATCATATAACTCACAGCAACAATATAATAAACTAATTATGTTTTTACTAAACTTTCAGAGATGTTCTTTTTTATATGTCAATTATAACAGAAAATATAAAACTGCTGAATTATTGCAATCATTTGCTTCACTATTCCAGAATATAAAATACAATAGTGTAATTGAGTTGGAGAAGGAAATGGCAAACCACTCCAGTATCTTTGCCAAGAAAACCCCAGACAGAGTCACAAAGAGTTGAGTAATATTGAAATGACTGAACTAAGAACTTCATAGGCTAGCAATTCCATTTTGGGGGAACTCTAATTATTAGGAAACTTTTTTCTAATTGCAATTGCCTCTACCTGTCTATAACTTCTACCTACACATTTGCAGCTTGTCATCTCTCCCTTCTTCCTCCTTTCCTATTAATTGCTGTCTTGTTAGTTCTTCTACAACCTCTCTCATAAAACAGAACTGTTACACTCTGATTTTTAAAGTACAGATCTGATCATGTCCCACCAGTTCAAGAAACTTAGTGACTCTCTACTTTCTCTAAGATAAAAGTAGAATTCTTCTGTTTGTTATTTAAAGCTCTTAATAATGTGCCTTCAATCTGTTTCCAGACTTATTTCCTATTATTTTTTCTCATAAACTCTATTTTCCTACTAAACTGGACAACTGTGCTTGCCATTCATCCTGAAATCTCCTGTCTCAGCACCTTTTCTTAGACCAGAGGTTCTTAACCTGGGCTCCATGGACACGTGATAATATTTCAAAAAGGCTATGAATGTAGATGGCAAAAATTACATCATTATTTCAATATAATTTTAATTCTATATATTTTATTTTATGCACTTTAAAACAATTAGAAAAGAAGTCCATGGACTTTACCAGGTTTCCAAAATGGTCTATCATATATGTATGTATGAACACACATGTATGTATATATACATATATGTATGCACACACAATATATGGGTGTGTGCACACATGTATGTGTACACATACATATATGTGTGCATGTATAGATATGTATGTATGTGCATATCTATCTAGCATCTATCTATCCATCTATCTATCTATCTATTGGTCTATCTATCAGTCTATCTATCTATCTATCTATCTATCTATCTATCTATCTATCTGTCTATCTGTCAGTCTGTCTATCTATGCTGTTGAGAACACCTGGTCTAAACTTCTAGGCTGTCCTTTATACCTAGGCTACTCTCACCATCTTCACCTCTTGTAATACTTAGTTCTATTTAATACTTCACTCAAATGCTACCATTTACCTGCTACAAACACCTGTCAACACTTCCCTCAATCCTTAGTCTATATTTACTTTGCATACATTTTATATTTATTTACATATGTGGATGTTATTCCTTCCAATAGTATATAAACTCCTTGTGTGCAGGGATTATTTCATTTTGTGTTTTCACATTCCCAGGTCCTAAAATACTGCCTAGCACAAACTAAACAGGAACTTGGGAAATGCTTATTGAATAAATACATACTCAAACCCTCTAGTGAGCTTCCCAGCTGACTTTTCTAAACCACAGATCTGACTATATTAACCTTCCTCCTTCCTCTAATACCTCCCCTAAAAACTTCCGTGGCTCCCAGTACCTGTAAGAGAAAATATAAAATCCTGAGCCTTCCATTTGAGACCTTCTACAGTCTGATTCCCACCTACCTCTCCATTCTTGTTTTTCATTACTTCCATCCCTCCCCTCTCCATTCCAGTTGATCTGAGTGGCTAACTGTTCCCCAGACATGACATTCCATTTTTAGACTTCATGTCTTTGCACAGTTTGTCTTCTTATCTAAAATGCACTCCATCCTCTCAGAATTCCCTGGTTCCTGAAAGCGAGAGCTCAGTGGTTACTTCCTTGCACAAAGTCTTTCCCAATTTTCTAAAGCTGTTAATGCTCTCTCTTAGTCTAGAAATTACTTTTTATCATTTTGTATGCACTTTATATTTATTTCTGAGCCCATGTTGTGTTTTTATAACATCTAAAATGTAAACTTTTAGGGAAGAAACTATTTTTTCATCTTTCTACTCCTGGAAATCAGCACCATGCCTCAAACATTTTAATACGTTGAGTTCAAATAAATAGAAATGTTTTTCCCACTTAGAAATGGTTTGAACTAGATAAAACTTCTTAACCTAAGATTTATGAACTATTTTTTAGAAAATATTTTATTTTAAAATAAATCGTTTTATTTGTAATTATACGCATTTTATTTTATATATTTACAAACATTATTCTGAAAAGAGTTAACCAGAATGCCAAAAGGAATGAGGATACAAAAAAGTAAGAACCCTTGGATTAGACAATCTCATATGCCTTTTCCTATTTTAACTTCAAGGATAAATAATCATGAATAGTTCAAGCATGTTGGGTCAGGTCCCTCTCCTCCAAACAATGTAAGTTTTTTTTTTCTTTTAAAAACATTCAATCCTGAACTTTACGATTTTAGTAAAACACTTATACCATAGCTAAACTGCTGAAGAAAAAAAGAACAACAATATAATATCTCTCCCAAAATACTGAAGAGTTCAGAGACCTTGAAAAAGCCACAGATTATCTTCATTTACTGAAAAGCAGGGTTACAATGCCCTCTTTTAAAGAGACACTCTAAACATAGGAGATTACTGATTGTGATGAAGTCTGAAACTATTTCCCAGAACTCTGTGGTTCTGACCCATTTGTCCACATCAATCAGAGGTAGTTCTCTTTCAGCAAGGACATAAGATGGACCATAATATAATGAGGTTGCTACAAAGATGGGTTTTTCATATAGAGGCTTGAACATTGGTTCACCAACCATGACACTATCTGTGCTTAGGAGTGTGGAAAACACTAGTCATCATAGAACGATCTTTGCAGTCATATCCCTGATGTAGAAAACGTAATCTTTTAATATCGAGGACAGTGGTAGATATTTCAAATGCCTCTGTTATCTATTTGCTCAATTTAAATTCCTACATTAGACAACTCACATGCTGACAGATGAACAGCATGGAATAGAGAGAGCTGATTTTGGACTCAGAGAGATGTGGGTTCAGTAAGTTAGTCAGTAAGTCAACAAACATTTGTTAAGCACCTACTATGTTTCAACTGTGCCAAGTGCTGGGGGTACAGAAAGAGGCAGAAGACAGTTCCTGCCCTCAAAGAGCTCGCACTCTAGGGGGGAGATGACAAACAAACAAATATGCACAGACATTATATTCAGGGTGAATAGGAAATTATGAACAGAGGGAAGGCACCAAAATTGAGAGGGGTTGGGAAAGGCTTCCTGTATAATGTGGGGTTTTGTGTGGGACCTGAAGGAAGTCAGGGAAACCAGGAGGTGAAGATGAGGAGAGAGGATATTCCATGCATGGGGGGACAACCAGAGAAATTTTCTGGACCTGAGAGATAGAGTGTCTTGTTCATGGAATAGCCAGCAGACCAGAGTCACCAGATAAAAAGGTATATAGCAGAGAGTAAAGGTACAGGGGGTCAGAGAGTAGATTATGAAGACCTTTGAATGCCAAAGAGGATTTTGTTATTTGAAGTGATAGAATCACTGGAATTTATTGAGTAGGGAGGTGATAGGGTTGGATCTGAGTTTAGGAAAATAATTTTGGTGGTTAAATGGAGGGTGGATTGGAGTAGAGAGAGACTTGAGACAGGTAGATCCTCTTGAGAGAGGCAGAAGGTGAGAACTCTGTGTCCTATGTGAAGCAGAAGGTATGAACTCTGTCTCCTGTGTGAACAGAGGGTGTGAACTCTGTCTCTTGTTGCTGACATGGCAGGAGGGGGTTGACGGAGACAGGACACCAGTGTGTGTATATAAGAAGAGCTCCAGAGACAGAGAATGAGAATCAGGAATGATCCTCTTGGGGGCTTCTGGTGGAGGAAAAAGGATTGTCCCAGCATCTGGGAGCTAGGCCTGCTGGACTGAGAACTGAGTTGGAGTCTTCTATGAGACCAGAATCTGGTGAAGGCCACCTGGAAGGCCAAGAGGGCTGCCTGGAGGAGCCAAAATTCCTTCTGGGTCCTAGGGCCAGCCAAACTGCTGGAGGACTAAAGAAGCATGACCAGGATAAGCCTTTGTTTGTTTGTGGCTTGGCTGATCCTTGAGTTCCTGGTAACAGAAGTGGTGAAGGGTTTAAGATGTGCTGGACCCTGTGATCTTCTGTGTGTAACAAGAACTTCCTGGAGGACTGGACAAGGACACGGGAGCTGCCTGCCTCTGAATCCAGGTGACTGTTTGGTGGATTCAAGAAGGAGCTGGGACCATGGAAGAAGATCCAGGGAATCTGAGAGACCACCCCAAGTAATGATGAAGAAAAGGCTTCTCCTTGGATATTGAATGTGAGATGAAATTGAAGTTTACTAGACATTGAGGGGTGGAGGGTTGTGTAATTTTCTAATGATTGTATTTAGTGATTAAAGATACTTAGTGATTGTGAATAGTGATAAGTGACTGATTAAGTTAATCTATGATTGCCCCATGAGTGGAAGACTGATTATTGTATTGTGAACTGATTGAATGATTAAGTATTGATTATTGTATTGTGAATTGATTGTGAATGTCTGCCTTGATTTGTAATGGAAAAATGGAGTGTTCACTATACTGCGTAATCCGAACCTTAAAAGCTGTTCACAGTAGCATTCTTTTGGGAATCTGCTAGTGCATGGTGTTACACTCCCTCTGCCCCCCAGAAGGCTATTGTGATATTCTAAGAATGCTGTGTTGAGGGTGTGCACCAGGGTGCTGGCAGTATCAGAGGACAGAATGGGGTGCATTCAAGAGATGTTGTAAAAGTGAAACTGACAGACCTTGGCAATAGATTGTATATGAGGGTGAAAGATGGTGAGGGATTGAGGATGACAGGTTGGTAGCCTGGGAAACTGGGAGGATAGTGTTACCCTTGATAGTAATAGGGAAGTTGGGGGATGGATATTTAAGAGGAAAGATAATGAGTTCAGCTTGGGAATGCTGAATTTAAGATGTTTATAGACATCCATTTAAGATGCCTGAAAGGCAGTTGAAGACATGAGATTGGGGGTCAGCAGAGAAGTTAGAGAAGGAATGATCAACATAGCAATGATAATTAATGGGAGCCAATAAGCTGACTAAGAGAAGTGGAACATAGGTAGAAGAAAAGAGGGCTCAGGACAGAGCCTTGAGGGACGTCTAGGGATAGAGGAAATGCCCTGGATGAGAATTCTGTAAAGGGAACTGACATGTCCCTAATATGTAGGAGAGAACCAGGAGAGAAGAATATCACAAAAACCTAGAAAGAAAAGTGTATCCAGGAGAAAAGATTGATCAACAGTGTCAAAAGCTGAAGATGGGTCAAAAAGAATGAGCTTTGAAAAAAAGACCATTGGATTTGACAATTAATTAAATAAATAAATAATTTGATCTTTTGATCAGACTTTAGAAAAAATAGTTTCTGTGGAATGATAAAGTCAGAAGCCAGATTTTTAAGGGGTTAAGAGGAGAGTAAAATGAAAAAAAAGTGGAGGCATATTGCAGATGTCTTTCTCAGAAAGATTAGCCACACAGGATGCTAGGAAAATGGCAGGAATGGATAGATCATGTGAGGGATTTTTGAGGACAGAGGGTACATGAGCATGTGTGAAGGCAGTAGGGAAGGAGACAGTAGGCATGGAGAGAGATTAAAGAGAAGTTCTAGAGTGGGGATGACAGAGAGGGCAATTTATTTGAAAAGTCCAGATGGAATGCCATTGCTTGTGTAGGTACAGAGGTTTGCCTTGGTAAGGAGTAAGGTCACCTATTTTTGTGAAACATGGGTGATGGAGAAAATATTTGCAGAAGGCATATGTGTGATATGAGAGGAAGGAGGGGAGAAAAGAGGGAGTTCAAAGTGAATGACTAATTTTTTTTCTCTAAAATATAAGGAAGGGTTCATAGTTAAGAGAGTAGGGGGATGTTGAGGCATGGCAAGTTTAAGGAGAGATGAAAAGTTTTGGAAAACCTGCTGTGGAGAGTGGGATAGGGAGGTGGCATTTCTTAACAGCAATGAGGGCCCAGTTGAGACTGCATAATATAAAATCATAGTGGATGCAGTTGGAATGGTTGCATAATTTTCCCAACCTTTCGTTCAGCAACATGTGTGCAGGAACAAAGGTGGCAGATGGAAGGAGTGATCCAAGACTGAGTCTTAGTATGGTACAATCAGTGATATAATAAGGAGGTCAGCACCCCAAGAGAAGAAAATAGTGGTTCACAGAGGGGTCAAGATGGGGAAAGAATGGGTAGCGTAGGAGTGATGGCCTGGCGGAGAACTGAGGAGTCTAGGGATTGGAGGTCGTGGTATGAATGAAGAGAAGTGTTGGTAAGGGAGGACAGAGGAAGAGGTAGAAAGCCAATTATTGTCAGATAAGGGGATTTCAGAATTCTTAAACATGAAAGTGGTACATCTGTGTTTGATGGGATGATCAAATGTATGCCTTCTTTGGGCAGGGCTGAGATGGGGTGGAGGAGTAGAACACAGGAAGTGAGTAGGATGAGGAACTGTGTGGTTAAAGTGTTTTGAAGGAGAGTCATGCTTTATGTTGGCATCACCTTGTAGGAGGTTTTCAAGTTGGGCCTTTGACATTAGCTGGCTATTCCTCAGCCAGTCACGTTTTGTGCTCTAGGTGACTCTTTAAGACTAGAAGTTTCAAAACAGCTGTTGATTTGCTTTGGTAACGTTTCCCATTGGGTAAAAATTCTCAGTGTGGGCTTTCCCTCTACTGATGAAATCACAGCTCTAGATCCCCCTGACCAACCCATCCTCCAAATGGTTAGTCTGATACTTTCAAAATAAGACCTATGTTTTTACCTATTATAAAAAACAACAACTAGTGACTGAATATTCGTCTTGGGTGCTGTATATCATTATGAATAAGGCATTCAGTAGGAATTCAGAGTAAGCTTTGTCTGCATGCTGGACCCATGGTAAATCTTTATAACAATCCCTGGAAGCTATCTCTATTCAGGGGTTTCAAAGCCCCAGTCATGAATCTCTTAGTACGTTATAGACGCCAGCAGAAGGTGAGCAATAAAAACGGCAAAGCCATAAACATACATCACGTAGTAAATGGTGGCAGTTCTCTTCTATTGAGTATGGACACTTAAAATGGGTCACAGGCAGAACTGTATTTGTTGCAATCTTTTCTTCTGCAAGGAGCTAGCTCCCAGTTACATTGCAGTCTGGGTGCTGAATGGAGCCATAGCATTCTCCTCCACAGCCAAGTCTATGTCTGACTTGAGGTTAAACCTCCTATAGACCAGGTAAAGGCTCCAGTCCATTCTCTACTCAGTCACTGAAGTGCTTTCCCTAAAGAACAGATTTGGCCATGACAGCCCTCTACTCAACAATCTCTTGTGATTTCGTATCACCTCCAAAATCACATGTAAAATCCTCCCTTTGGCATTCAAAACCCTTCATAACCTAACCCACTCCCTCCTCCCCATGCCCACACTTTTCCAGAATAGTACCTGGAGCACCATAGGCACTTACTAAATACTAATTGGTTGAATTAGTGATTGATTCAGGCTGAGGAGCAACTCAAATTCTAAGTTCATTTGCAAATTTGAGATGACACACAGGTGCTGAATTCAATGAGTAATCATACCTTTCCCAAATTTAATTAATGGTTATAGTTTATTTATACTGACTATCTTTTATGTTTTATATTCCTGTGCCCTTTCCCCCAATGTGAGGTATTTTTCTAGACTGCTATCACTAGTTCCACAACACAACAACACAATTATTTTAAACATTTCACAATCACTAATATTTTTCATCAATAATAAGACAAGGGCATTTTTTGTTTAATGTCACAGAATCTTGAAGTTGCGACTCCAAGTAAAGTAGGTTAGAGACTGAATTCCAAGAGGAGGAATTTGGGAGAAATTGAGGGAAAACTAAAGGAGAACAATCTCCAGGCTCTGATGCTGGTTCAGATTTTACTTCCAGGTTGAAAGAATGGCTGAGTCATATTATAAGGGTTATTTTAAAGGGTTAAGAAGAAAGAACAAAGGAGTAGCAAGGAGGGTGAAAAAACAGAATCTGCAGGAGTGGACTCAAGAAGGAGAAAGCAATTGGCAAGATAAAGCAAGGTTAGTAAGTAAGGAAAGTAGAACAATTAGAGGGGTAAGCAAATTGGTGGAAGGGATATGTGGGTGAGGCAAATTGGTGAACAGGCAGGAGATTAGTGCAAGGCTACGGGAAAAGTGGCTATTCCGAGTTATTTTGAGGCAAAGTAAAGCAGAATTGTCAAGTTATTTAGAGATGATAATTAGCTATAACCAGTTTTAACACAGTACTTACTCATCCTTTGTTTATAAGGATGACCGCATCACCGGATGATGTCTTGACTTAGCAGGAATTGGAGTTAAGTGAGGCAGGATTGCTCAAAGTTGTCAGCCTCACTCTCTCCTCTAGAGTTATCAAAGTCCAGTGTCAAGACAAGAGTCAGGATGACTGGTGATGGCCAAGGATGCAGTGGATGACCTTGGCATCTTTGATGTCTGACTGAGCTCTAAGTGCTCCACAGCACCAGCTTTCATATCCTTCATAGCCCCTGGAACAGACTGTTCTCATTCTCCCATTCTGCCTGGGGAAATCTCATATGCTTGGGGTAGGCATTTCCCTAACTCATCAATGGGTTTGAGTCTTGTGGGTTAACCTCAACCTAGTTTCACTTGTTTGCTGGGACAGTTTACTGGGGTGTGGCCACTGTGAGAACTGAGTGGAAGTGGACACCAAAGGTGGATGAGCAGCCCTGAAAAGGGCTCAGCAAAGCCTTCACAACAAAGGTGCTAGTCCTCCTTGAACACCTCATACACCCTAGCATGCAGTATTTAGGGCAGAAGTATAAAGATTCACAAATAGTTCAAGCAAGACTCTCAGACTAGGCTCCTCACTATCATTCAGCAAAAATATCCAATCCCTTCCCAAATACTGTTATTTCTACCTTCACAACTTCTATCCTAGATGTCCCCTTCTTTCCATTCATGCTGCCACTAGTTTGGGCCTTTATTATCTCTTGTCGTCACTATTGCTATAGCAACAGTATTTTTAATTGGTCTCCCTGCCTCAACTCTCTTCCCACTCTAGTTCATCCTCCCAGTCAGCTTTAAAATGGATTTTTCAAAAAGGGATGATGAACCACGTTACTGTTCTGCTCAGTAAACAACAATGGCTGCCTATTGCCATCATGATCAGATATAAACTCTTCTATCTGACCTTTAAAATTCTTCATTAGTTGGACCTTTCTACCTTCCCAGTCTTGTACCTTACTTCCCTCCACACATTGATTGTTTTGCTACATTGCCCTATTGGTTGTGGCTCATACACTTTATCTTCCATCTTCATGCCTTTTAAGAATTGTCCCCCTTTCCTAAAATTCTCTCTATTTTCATCTTTGCCTCTCAGCTTTGCTGGCTTCCTTCAAGGACTCAGTTCAAATGCCACCTTGTGCAGAACATCTTTCTTGGTTCCCCTGGACAGTACAGCATTCTCCTCAAAATGACATTCTATCTACTCTTCATAAATGTCAATCATGATAGAGTAGGGGAAATTGTGAAGGAATTTACTGCAAGTGTTTGATTCTTGTATTTATGTCACAAGCGCCTATTTTCTGTGTTCTGTCCACTGGTGAATCTCCCGTCTTCAAGAGAAGGTGGAAGGACTTGAAGAATCTTCTCCATACTGCCAGTTGTTGCAGAGAATGAAGTATTTCTAAAGGAAGGAGAAATAAGGTTTCAATGGTGGGGGAATATGTGAAATGGATGAGGGGAGACTTTAACACTGCTAGGATGTTGAAGAATATAAGAGTAATATTCAGAGAAGAAAGCAGAAGAAAAGGACAGATATACTGAGGGTTTAAATACAGATTTGAATGTTTTCCTAAAGTTGAAGATACTCAGATGAGGAGATATTTTTTTGTTCTCCAAAGAATGATATAGTAGAATCACAGAAGCTGGTGGGTGAGAGATCATTCAGTAAGCATCTGAAGAATAAGAAGAGAAAAGTAATAAATACACTTAGTGATGCCCTACCCAGGGCTACCAAGACAGCTATTTGTCAGCTTGATAACAATAGAAACTATTGGAGCCTGTATCCAGTTAGACCAGAGAACCTCCCAAAAGATACCTAAACAAATGAGGCCTATGCAGTCACAGTGATTCCTATGTACAAAAATGACACTTTCAGAAGAAACTTCAAAAGTATTCCCATTGATTTTGAAGTCTTGGAAAGTACCATATTGGCTAACGTAGTGCTTTTTTTCATTGTTGTCCAGTGAAGTAAAAGGAAGCAGAAAAGAAGAACAGAGTTCACTACACTGGGAAGTGAAAAACCAGCTAAGATTTTGCTGTCTGAAAATGGGATTTGATTTTCTGGTCATAGCTTACAATATAAGGTTACCAATACTCTACCTGGCTAAATATGGATTGTACGTAAAACAGGAATATTGTAAGAATGACTTTTTTCCAGATGTCAGATATAATCAAAAGGGTTTTAAACTAAGAAAGATGGGAAAGAAAAAAGATAGCCTATAAAACTACTCTTATTTTCTTCGACTTGGATACTGTAGTCTAGAGAATACTCAGTATGAAGAAAAATAGTAGCTGAGACACTTAGAAATTCGTGGGAGACAAAATTCAAGGAAGGAGCTAGCAGTACAGTCCCTGGTCCCAAATATTTATACACAAATGCCAAAGTTCAGGACAAACTGGAGGTCCTAATGCAAAGAGGGGGTTTGGCTGCAAAGATATCCATGAGACTTAGTGGGATGAAACCCATGACTGGACTATGGATCTACATGGGTATATCTTACTGTATTCAGAAGAAACAGGATAGGTAAGAGGGGGATAGAATAGCATTGTATATTAACAATTATATTAGCAATTACACTCATTTGACAATATCGACAAGATTGGCTGGTGATCTAAAGAAGGAGAAACAAGTGATTTTTACACTGAATTGTATTACAAACCATGTGAATTGTAAGAGGAAATAGATGAGAATTTCAGAAAATATCACAAGTTAAGGACCCAGAAATGATATTTTAGTGATAGAACTCTTCAATTATAGAGACCATTGGAGCTCTCCATTTGCCAAAAGCAGAACAGTTCAGAACTCCTTAACTTGACTTAGTTATAGTCTTATCTTTCCAAAGACAAAGAAAGAAAGAAGAGCTTCTAGTATAGATCTGAAGAAGAATTAGTGATTGGGATGAAGATGATGGGAATCTTGGGAGGGGAAATTATCAATTCAATTTAGAGTTTGTGATAGAAGAGAGGTAAGTTGGACATAGTCTGGTATGCAGCATAGATTTTGGGAAATGGGATTTCAAAAGGTTTGGAGAAAAAAAATATATAGTTTCTTGTGCAGTAAAATACAGCAGTTCTCAACCTGTGGGTTATGTTCAATTGGTAACAATGAAAATACATCCTACATATCAGATATTTACATTACGATTCATTACAGTAGCAAAATTACAGTTATGAAGTAACAACAAAAATAATTTTATGGTTAGGGACCACAACATGAGGAACTGTATTAAAGGGTCACGGCTTCAGGAAGGTTGAGAACCACTGTGTTACAAGAAGCCAGTCTGGAGAGAAGGGAGATAGTCAAGAATGAAATTCTGAATACTCAAAGGTAAACAATTCCAATAAAGAGGCAAAATGGCATTTGTCTGAAGATGCCAATTTGTAAACCCAGGGAAATTATTGACTAACCTAGATTTTAATAAGAAATGTACAGAAAGTGGAAAAAACGACCATAGAATAGCAGATGAAAACAAGAGCACAGAACAATCCTGGGGGGATGGTGAAGTGTCAAGAATGCTAAAGCTCAGAATTAGCTGAAGTTGGAGAGGAAAGCTAAGGGTCATTAAAAAAAAAAACATTGTTAACGTTTTATTTGGAGTAAAATAGGGATCTGAGATTGGGTATTACCTTTGCTTGGAGAGGGATTGGATAAGATGATGATAACTGAAGGATGGCAGAATTGACCAATTGTTCTGTTTCTGTTTTCTCTGCTGAGGAGAATGCCCTTTGCACTGCAATTGAAAGGACTAAAAATGTCTAACAGGGAGTGGATCGTTAAGATAAGGAAAGAGATGGTAAGAGAACATCTCACTGCCCTTTAATGAATTCAAATCACTTGGCCCAGCTGAACTACCTGCTCCTTTCCTGAAAAATAAACAAAAAACCCCAACAAAACTAGCAAATGGGATTGCTGAGCTACTGAGGTACTATAAGATAGAAGGCAAATGTCTCATTTTAAAAAAAGAATATAGAAGAGTTGATGAAGTATAGAGCATTGAGCTTTACTTCAACTTCCATAAAAGTCATATAATGTATCCTTCAAGAGTTGGTTGATGAATATCTGGTAATTACAAAGAGCCTTTGGATTTGGCTTCATAAAGAATTGGTCATTCTAGATGGAACTTATTTTTAGATAGGATTACTATACTAATGGATGAGGGAATTCTGTGAATATAGTTGATCTAGAATTTTAGCAAAGATTTTGATAACATGCCTATACTATTCTTTGGAGAAGGTGGAGAAGTGTGAATAAGATGATAATATGGTCAGTTCTGTTTGGATAGCTGGACTCAAAAGGTGGTTATTAATGGTTCAACGTCAACAGGGTAGGAGGTCTTCACTGGATTTCCCCAGGTTTCTGTGGGTGACTCTGTTCTGTTTAACATTTTTATTAAAGACTTGGATAAAAGCAGAGATGATTTATTCATCAAACTTTCAGATACAAAGCTAAGAGGGATAGTTAACACACCGAATGATGGAACCAGAACCCAAAAGGATTTTAAGAGATCAAAACATTAAACTAAATTTAATAAGATGAAAATTAGTGGAGATAAACAAAATTATTTATACTTGGGTGCAAAAAAATCAACTTCGGAAGTATAAGAGAGAGAAGGAGTGGAAGATAGCAGTTGTTCTGGAAAAGATATGGATATTTTAGCAGACTGTATGTTATATGGCATCCTCCAAAGCCAATATGATCTTGGGCTGCATAAAAAGATGCATAGTTACCAGGAGGATGATAGTTCCACTGTATTCTGCCATCATAAGACTACATCTGGAGTATTGTGTGAAGTTCAACAAAGATATTGATGAGCTAGAGAGTGTCTAGAGGAAGACAACTTGGTTGGTGAAGGACTATAACATATGAGAGATGGTTCAAGGACCTGGTCATATTTATCCAGGAGAAGAGAACATGTATTAGGGGAGAGAGCGATGATAGCTATTTCCAAGTATTTGAAGTTATTCATATAGAGAAGAAGTTATATTTGTTCTGTTTAGTACCAGCAAGAAGAGGGGGGAGTTGCAAAGAGACAAATTTAGGAAAAACTTTCAATTGTGACTGTCAAAAGTGAAACAGACTAGCAAAAGAGCAGAAGGTTCCCCTCTTCGGAGTTCTTCAATTAGTTAATAAGGATTTACAAAGGGACTGCAACTATGTGCCAGGCTAAGTGCTGGGGATGTAAAAATAGGCCAAGATGAAGCAACAACAACAACAACCCCAACTAAGATTAATGAAAAGCCCAAGACATCTGGGTAATTAATAATCGGTTTATAAATTAGGCAAGCTGATAATTATTAAATTGGTGGTTAGTGGTTTCTCTCAGTAACAAAAGGCAAAACCATGGAGATCACTGAATGCTTCAACATCTTTGGAAAAGAAGGTGCCCCTGACAAGTGAAAATTCACCCTGATTAGTGAACAGTTAATGAGCGGGGTGGACATACTGATGAGGAATTGGGCCGGAAGTCTTCAGCTTCTCCTGCTGAGAAGGTGGCTTGATGATGAGACTCAGCCACCTCCAGCAATCTGGACAAGGGAGTCCATCTCTACCCAGACCAGTCTGGTTGGTTTTCTCCTTCATGAGCTGGGTTACCCTAAGCCACAATAGGGGAGGAGGCTGCAAGAACATAGATTTAATGCTTTAGGGCTGGAATTCACTTAGATTAGATTGGTTTTACACTCTAAACAGAAGTAAAGTCTTCTAGTTGGGTGGGGTCCTGCCTAAGATGGAAGAGCATGATGCTGGAGCATTTGGGACAATCTTATCTATCAGTCTTGTTCTTCTGAGACTGACTGAGTGACTTACAGGGGTTGGTCCCTGAATGAGGAAATAAAGGAGGAAAAACCACTTAATCTTAATTTAATAATTGGTTATTAATATAATAGAAAAATAATCACTTTTCTCACAACCACCATCACCACCAAAAAGTGAATAAACAAACAAACAAACAGAAAAGCAGTCGTTGCTCTCAAGGAGTTTGCAGTATAATGGGGGAGATAACATACAATTGAATATGCACAACAATATATATAAATCTATGTTCCTGCAGCCTTGAGGGATACCCAAGGTAGTGGTTGTCACTTGGCTAAAGATTCAGTAAAGGAGATCGAGAAGGAACCATCAGACAGGTAGGAGAACAAGGAGAAAGCACTATCACAAAAACCTAAAGAGAAAAGACCATCAAGGAGAAGAGGGTGGGTGATCCACAATGTCAAAGCCTGCAGAGAAGTTCAGAAGCTTAAGTAATGAGAAAAGGCCATTAGATTCAACAAATTGAGATTATTGGTAACTTTGGATAAAGTACTTTCAATTGATTAATGAGGTAGAAAACCAGACTGCAAAGACTTAAGAGAGTGAGAGGAAAGGAAGTAGCAACATTTATTTTAGACAGTTTTCTCAAGGAGGTTGTCCATGAAAGGGAAGAGAGACATTGAATGACAGCTAGCAAGGGTAGATGAATCGGATGAGGGTTTTTTGAAGATAAGGTATAAGGAATGTGGGTATGCTTGTATGTAGGAGGTAAGCAGCCAATAGACTGGGAAAAATTAAAGACTGGTTAGAGAGTCAGAGTGATAGAGGGCAATCTGTTGGAGAAGAAGGGATAGAATAGGATTGTTTGCAATTTAAGGGGTTTTTATTGTTAAAGAGAAGGACCACCTCTATATGTGATATGAAGTGGAGGAAGAGATAGTTGAGTAAATTATCAGATTGATGTGGAATGTGGAGGAGAGGAGAAGAAGGAGCTCTTGGTGAATGACCTCAATTTTTTTTCAGTGAAATATGAGGCAAGATACTCATCTGAGAGAGTAGGGGGAGAAGAGCTATGGGAAGCTTGAGGAGGGATGAAATATTTTCAAAAAGTCTCTGGTGAATGAGATAGTGAATTGCTTTAGAGATGCGTAAAATGATTGGCTTGCCACAGAAGGGGCTCAGTAGAGATTATGTAACATAAATTTTTAGTGCATCCAGTCAATATGGTTTCATTATTTTCTCTAGCTTAGCTCAGCAGCATGTATGGAGGAGCAAAGGCTGTGGACAGTGGAAAGTAATCCAAGGATAAAAATATATTAAAAATAAGAGAGAGAAAGTAATCCAAGACTGAGGTCTGGCAGGATAAGGTCTTTGATAGAATAAGAGGGCAAGGAACTCAAGAGAAGAGGTCAGCGTAGAGTTGAACTGGTGTATTAATAGGTTAAAATGGGGAAGAGAGGAGAGTGTAATCAGTACAATGACAATGTCCTGGGAAAGAACTGAGGGGTGAACGACCACGTCAGATCCTTTATAGAGAAGATTCCTTTCTTGTATGAATTAGACTAGATGTATGCTGAAGTCTCTCTCAAATCCCAAGTTGAATGATTCTTCGAATTTTTAGAGCCAAGCTGACAGGAAAACACGTGGCAACAACTATGAGAAAACTTTCAGAACATCTTTTCTTAGTCTTTTTCATTCACCTAATTCCTGAAGAATCCAATTTACTGCCAGTGTTCCAGTGAAAGAGGAGTGTGAGGCATGTGCTAATGGTGAGAGGGCCTCTTTAGCCAGTGTGTCTTGGATAGACCCTAAAGCCTGCCAGCTGTTCAAATTATTTTCAGACTCTCACACAAGGCCCTGCTCCTAAACCTGTGGATTACATTCTCCCTTTTGATTGTGAGACCATCTGTTTCTGTTATAAGGAAAATGGATTGTGACTTTTATGGTCACAGTCCTTGTATGAGGATAACATCTCCTTCGTGGGGCATTAGTATACAGTAAATATATTATTAGCTGAAAGCACTTTGAAACATGGTGCGACCAGCAGGTGATGCCTTTTGTTGTTACTTCCTGAAAAATAAGTCCCGGTAAATGTTAAACCAAGAAATTGTGTGAGACAAACTCTAAAATTAGTCAAGGCCTTGTTGTTTATGAATATCGTTTCTCTGTAAGGCCATTATTGTCAGCATGAAAACTTTCCTAATACTTTTCCCTTTCACTTCTGACTTGGAAATTGGTTAACTAAGTGGCTTCTAATTTCATTGTACAAAATATCTTTTGTTAGCCTTTCTAATATGGTCTGTGGTTTTCCACATTTAGTTAGGTAGTGTCAATGCTCCTTTGCTTTGATTTCGATTATTTGACTCTCAACTGCTTTTAGGAAAAAAAATTCAAAAGTTTATTACTTTGCATTCCACATCTGCTACTGTTTAAAAGACTAAGTTACCAAGAAAATGATGAAACCTCACTGAGTAATGATTCAGAAAAAAAGGCTTGGCATCAGACTCATCCTATATGCAAAGTGAAGTGCACCCTCTGTTGTCCATCCTGCCATGGTGTTTCTTTCCAGGAATTTAGATATGATGTCAATTTTCTTCACCCCAAAGCAAATGGTTTACTCCTTGACTATGCCCATTACTGGGAAAGATCATTAAGTTAGACTGACAAGTTTCTGTGAGGAGGTGGAGTCTAGCAGAGAAGGACCATTATTGAGTGTCGAGAGAGAGAGACTAGGAGTGTGGAGGCTTATCTTCTAGTCACTATCACCTAGCTATATAATATTGAGTAATTTCCTTTAATTCTGTGGCTTCCTCATCTTTAAGCTAAGGACATTGAAACTTTTTAAAGTATTAGATGTACTCTATAAGTTGCACACTGCTGCCATTCTTTGTTGGTTTGAGGGAATTTCCTCATTAGGAATTCCCTAACCCAGGGGTCACCAAACTACTGGTGGCAGTCCAAATCCTGTTGGGGGCTGTGATTGCCTATAGGCCAATAACAGATTTTACATATTAAAATAAAGTTTTATTATGTTAAAAAAAAAAAGCATAAAAACCATTTTTAGTTCCTGGGCTGTACAAAACCAGGCAGCCTGGCCTTTGGGCTATACTTTGCAGACACATGTAGTGAAATCACAGGCCCAGCCAAAATCCCTCAACTTTTCCCTCATAAAATGATTGTTTTAAATTTCCTCATGTATTTTTTTTTTTGAGGATGAAGCATTATAATAAGTGAGGAGGGATTTAGAAAAATTAAAATACTACATAATTTTTAGGTATTATTATTAGGTAAAAACAATAAAAGTTAACAGGTTGTTCCTTTTATTTATTTATTTATTTTTGGAGGAGGGAAGGCAGGGTAATTGGGGTTAAGTGACTTGCCCAAGGTCACAGGGCTAGTAAGTGTCTGAGGCTGAATTTGAACTCAGGTCCTCCTGACTCTAGGGCCTGGTGCCCTATTCACTGTACCACCTCACCACCTAAGGATGTTCCTTTTAAAACAAACATGTTTTATTAACCTCCTTCTTATTATCACAATTTGGTAATACCCTTCTCCCTCTCCCCAAATGTAACCCTCCCTTATAACAAAGTAAAACAGGTTAGGAAAAAAGAGATCATGTCTGATGTTGTACCAAACTTTTTTCTGCAAATACTTCCCCATGTCCTGACAGAGAGGAAGCTATTTCAGGTAATATTTTCTTGAAAAAGCTGCCTCTTAGGGAGGCAGTCAGGCACAGCAGAAAGCATGCTGGAATTATAGCCAAGGAGTCTAGCTGTAAATCCCAGCTTAGACACTGACTTCCTGTGCCTGGATCTCTCTCCCTCCTCCTCGTATCCACCTCCTGGCTTCCCGGGCTTCTCTCAAGCTAAATCCCACCTTCTGCAAGGAGCCTTTCCTAGTCCTCTTTAATCTTAGTGCCTTCACTCTGGGATTGTCTCCAATTTATCTTGTTTGTAGTTTTTTGTACATAGTTGTTTGCCTGTCATCTCCTCCATTAGGCAGGGGGCTCCTTGAGAGCAGAGACTGGCTTTTGATTTCCTTTGTAGGCCCAGATCTTAATGTTCAGTATCATTCAACTCTTTATGACCCCATTTGGGGCTATCTTCCCAAAGACACTGAAGTGCTTTGCTCTTTCCTTCTCCAGGCTTATTTTAAAGATGAGGAAACTGAAGCAAATAGGGTTAAGTGACTTGCCCAGGGTCACACTGCTGGTAAGTGTTTGAGTCCACATTTGAACTCAGGAAGATGAATATTCCTGGCTCTAGGCCCAGTACTCTGTCCACTGCTCTTTCTAGCTGCCCCTTGCATTTAAGGCCCAGAGCTTAGTTCATACAGATGCTTGTTGACTGACTAAGCTGTGAAATAGATAGAATGCTGGATCTGCAGTCAGGAAGATATGAGTTCAAGTTCTGCTTTAAATGCTAGCTAGTTGAGCAAGTTACTTGTCTCTCTGCATCAATTTTACAAATGAGAAAATAATAGCATTTAACTCCCACAATTACTGTGAGGATACAATGAAATAAAAATTGTAAAAATCTTTGCAAACATTAAAGTATTATATAAATAATAGCCAATACATGATTATCATTAAATTGCCACTTGATGTTTCTACTAAGAAATCATCCAAAACACAATTTGTCTAAATCCAGACTTTGTTTCTCTCTTCCCTCTACTCCCTCCCTACTCCACTAAGACCTCCAATTCACATATTTTCTTAGGTCTATAGAGCTTAAATCCTTTCTGGGAGAAGTGCACAGTGCATGGGTTCTGCAGCCTCCTTAGGGGGTGAAAGCCCACCATAACAGTTCTTCTGAAAAGAAAACGTATTTTCTGTATGTATTCACAACTTATCGGAAGACAAGCTTGAGTTTGACTTTTCCATTCCGCTGGTCTCAGATTCTGTTTCTTGGCATCCAATAGAAAGCTGTTAGCCACATGGCATATTTCTGCATCAGCAGCCTGAAACCATGACTCTTTTTCGGCCAGAGACTTATTTTGACCTTACTTCTGCTCTTCCTTTATCTATTTTTAAATGGTTCTTTTATTAAGAGGAACTCATTCCAAGTTTCTCCCTTTCTTCTGATTGATTCTTTAGCTCAGTCTACTGTGAATTTATTTGAATACAAAAATTCCCTTAGCTACTGTCTCTATCGTGGGATTAGACACATGCTGCTAACTTCTGATAAAGTCTGGATTTAAAAAAATCAATTTATAGCAGAAATTGTATGCTAAATATATGTATTTATGTACATGTATGTGAAATATAAAACCTGTTCTAATTACAGAATGAACATTTAAATATAAATTCTGCAAACTTTAAAATATGAATATTTAATATTTAAAGCAATGGGTTTACCACCACACTATGTCATTGCTTTGCCCATGATTTTTATACTTCCACTAATTTGTTCTCTTTTTGTTCTAACCCCCACAGGTAGAATGTAGCCTGTGGCAGTAGAAAGATCCCACTATTTAGAATAATGGGATCTGGTTTCCAATACCACTTCTACCACTTTCTCCTTATTTGACATTAGGTAAATAACTTGTATGCTCTGGTCTCAGTTTTCTGATCTGGAGAATTAGAGAATTTGAATTGGTTGATGATCTCCAGCTCTAAATCTATGATTCCATTAAGATAACATTGTCAATATTCAACATTGAAGGTTTGATGTCCCACAGACAGGTAAGTGGTAAAGTAGATAGAGAGTTGGATGAAGACCTTGGTTCAAATTCTGCCTCGGATGCTAACTAGCTGGACAGGTTATTTATCGCTGCTCAATAAACTATAACACTTTTGCATACAATGCTTTATCACAAGATATTAATTCTGATAATATGAACTTTGCCTAATGCAGTAACTATGAAATCAGAAAATGAAGCTCACAAAATAAAATTGGTAATATGTAGAATGTTTTTCTTGCTAGTAATCTTCTAGAATTTATAGACTTTTGTGCTAACCTCCCAACTAAAACAACAACAACACTGATTTCAGACAATATTCAGTTTTCATGACACGAAATCTACGGTAACATAGATGTTTTCCTCCTTTTTTAGAGATGGAACGAATCATTGATTTGTTAATACAAGACTCATGGCTGACAGCTGCTGCAGACATTCCAGCAGGAAGTTTATCTAAAAATCTTTCTTTTCTTTTTTAAATAGTATTTCATTTTTTTTTCCAATTACAAGTGAAGATAGTTTTCAACATTCATTTTTATAAGATTTTGAGTTCCAAATTTTTTCTCCCTCTGTCCCTCCCGTACTTCTTCCCAAGATAGCAAGCAATCTGATAAAAGTTATACATACACAATCATGTAAACATATTTCCACATTAGTCATGTTGTGAAAGAAGAAACAGAACAAAAAGGAAAAGCCACCAAAATCCCCAACAAGACAAAACAAAAAGGTGAATATAGTATGCTTTTATGTATATTCAGACTCCATAAGTTCTTTCTCTGGAGATGAATAGCATTTTCCAACATGAGCCTTTTGGAATTGTCTTGGATCTTTGTATTGCTGTGAAGAGCTAAGTGTATCGTATCATCGTCTACAATATTCTCCTGGTCCTGCTCACTTCGCTTAACATCAGTTCATATAAGTCTTTCCAGGTTTTTCTGAAGTCCACTTGCTCATCATTTCTTATTGCACAATAGTATTTCATTACATTCATATACTTGTGGTTGTTACTTTATGTAAGATGTGTGTACGAAGGAAGCATACGTGAGGGATAATTGTTTCATCACCCTTTGGAAGGGCACGCAGAGTGAAAGATATATATATATATCTTAAAGCTAATGAATTGTTTGCAAATGAAGGTTTACTGTGGAAAAATTGTGTTGAAGTCTGTACACACTGTTCTGGAGCAATGATGGGAGAGAATGTTGGATTTATAGCAAAAGCTGAAGCTGGTGGCAAAGAATATATCACTTTTATTCACTGCATGACCCATAGGGAGGGACTTGTAGTCAAAAAAATATCACTAGAGTTAGATGTGCTTCATGATACAACCAAAATCATTAACTTCATTAAAAGCTGGACCCTTAACAGTCATTTGTCTTCCAACCTTTAGAAAGACATGGACTCTGATTACAAAAGTTTATTACTACATTTGGAGGTAAGATGGTTCTCAAGAGGGCAAGGTTTAAACAGATTCTTGAAATTGAAAGGTGAAGTTATTATATTATTTACTGAGAAGAAAT
>CM053580.1:243903333-243950387 GCA_028627135.1 Pseudochirops cupreus | reverse complement strand
ATGATTTTACAAATGAAAATAATTTCCCCAAAGATTTAATTTTAAGAGTTATAACTGATCATCTGAAGTGCCTGGAGACACAGTTTCAGAAATACTTCCCTTCAAATTTTGATTCTTAAAAATTAAGAGGTTTATAAACCATACTCAACTGAAATTAAAAAATGTTAGTCACCTGCCATTAAAAGTTCAAGAAGAATTTACAAAGTTATCAAGCTACATGGGTTTAAAACTTGAGTTTACTAAAATATTATTAAATGAATTTTGGTTTGGGATTAGGACAGAATTTCCAACATTTTCTGAAATGGTCCTAAAATACTTCTTCCATTGTATACTACATATTTACGCAAAGTGGTGTTGTCAGCATCAACAATTATATAATCAAAATAGCAGTTAGCTCTGAAAAATGTTGAAGATGTTCTACATCCTGAAATTTCAAAGATTCCACCAAGATCTAATTCTTTATGTAAAAATAAACAACCATGTTCATTTCATTAGAATGCAAATTTGCTTTCATCTTTAATAAATGGTAAAATTACATGTACACCAAAGAATTGTTTTGAAATGTTTTTATTTATGATTTATTATCAGTAAATATTTGATTTGTATACTTATTTTATGTACCTATGTACCTGGGTCACATAAAAATATCTTGGGCAAAAAGGGGTCATGAGTGGAAAAAGTTTAAGAACTCCTGATAGAACATTTTTTTCCCCACATGACTGTAAGTAGTGTTAATTTCTTCATCTGAAAACTACCTGTGTATGTCATTTGACCACTTATCACTTGGAGAATGACTTGTGTTTTTATAAATTTGATTCAGTTCTCCATATATTTGAGAAATGAGGCTTTATCAGAAAAACTTACTGTAAGAATTATTTCCCATCTTTCTGCTTTCCTTCTAATCTTAGTTGCATTGGTTTTGTTTGTGCAAAAGCTTTTAAATATTATCAAAATGATCTATTTTACATTTCTTAATGCTCTCTATCTCTTGTTTGGTCATAAGTTCTTTACTTCTCAAAAGATCTGACAGATAGACTATTCCTTGTTCTTCTAATTTTTCATATGGTGTTCACCCTTTATGTCTTACTCATGTACTCATTTTGATGTCATTTTGGTATATGGTTTAAGATGTTGGTAATATATAGAAATGCTGATGCTTTATGTGGATTTATTTTATATTCTGCTACTTTGCTTAAGTTGCTAAAGATTTCAAGTAGTTTTTTTAGTTGATTCTCTTGGATTCTCTAAGTATACCATCATATCATCTGCAAATAGTTATAGTTTTGTTTCCCCATTTTGCCTATTCTAATTCCTTTAATTTCTTTTTTTATTGCCAAAGCTAAAATTTCTAGAAAAATATTGAATAATAGCAATAATGGGCTCCTTGTTTCACCTGATTTTATTGGGAAGGCATCTAGCTGAAACCCATCACAGATAATGCTTGTTGACAGTTTTACATAGGTACTGCTTATCATTTTAAGAAAAACTTCATTTATTCCTGTTCATTCTAGCACTGTTTTAAAATAAGAATGGATGTTGAATTTTGTCGAAAGTCTTTTCTACAGCTATTGAGATGATCAAATGATTTCTGTTGGTTTTGTTATTGATATGCTCAATTATGGTAATAGTTTTCCTGATATTGAAGCAGCCCTGCATTCCTGGTGTAAATCCCACCTGGTCATAGAGTATTATCCTGGTGATAATCTCCTTGCTAATATTTTAGTTAGAATTCACTTGTAAGTATATATGGCCCTGGAGATTTTTTCTTAGGGAGCTCATTGAAGGTTTGTTCATTTTTTGTTCTAAAATGGGGTTATTTAAGTATTTTATTTCCTCTTCTGTAATCTGGACAATTTATATTTTTGTAGATATTCATCCATTTCACTTAGATTTATTGGCATACAGTTGGACATAATGACTCCTAATTATTGCTTTAAATTCCTCTTCATTAGTGGTGAATTCACCCTTTTAATTTTTGATATTGATAATGTGGTTTTCTTTTTTTTATTAAATCAAATTAACCAAATGTTTATCTATTTTATTATTTTTTTCATAACACCAGCTCTCAGTTTTATTTATTAGTTCAATAGTTTTCTTACTTTCAATTTTATTAATCTCTCCTTTGGTTTTCAGAATTTATAATTTGGTGTTTAATTGGGGATTTTTAATTTCTTCCTTTTCTTGCTTTTTAAATTGTATGCCTAATTCATTCATCTACTCTATGTCTATTTTATTCATGTAAGCATTTAGAGATATAAATTTTCCCCTACATACTGCTTTGACCACATTGCACAAATCTTGGTATATTGTCTCATTATTGTCACTCTCTTTGGTGAAATTATTGATTATTTCTATGATTTGTTATTTGGCCCACTCATTCTTTAGGATTAGATTATTTAGTTTCCAATTAATTTTTGATTTATCTTTCCATGACTCTATATTACATGAAATTTTTGTTGCATCATGATCTGAAAAGGATGCATTAAATATTTCTGCCTTTCTGCATTTGATTGTGAGGTTTTTAAGCCCTAATACATGGTCAATTTTTCTGTCGGTACCATGCATGACTGAGAAAATGGCATTTTTTTTTCTATTCCCATTCAATTTTCTCCAGAGGTCTAGCATATCTCACTTTTCTAAAATTCTATTCACTTCCTTACCTTCTTTGTGTGTGTACGTATATGTGTGTGTGTGCGTGCGTGTGTGTGTTTTCTTCCTTCTCTAGGAGCAGCCCTGTGATCTGTGATTACTATAGAAAGGATTTATTTACGTCTATGTCTTCCTGTAACTTAACTTCTCTTCTAAGAATTTGGATACTATACTACTTGGTGCATATATGTTTAGCATCGATATTTCTTCATTATCTGTAATATCTTCTAGGAAGATATAGTTTCTTTCCTTGTCTCTTTTAATTTGGTCTATTTTTGCCTTTGACTTGACCAAGATCAGAATTTCTACCCCTGATTTTTTTTTTCACTTTGGCTGAAGCTTTAATCTATTCTGCTGCAGCATCTTACCTTTACTCTGCGTGTCTCTGCTTCAAATGTGCTTCTTATAAACAACATAATGCAGTATTCTGGTTTTTAATCCACTCTGCTATCCACTTTTGCTTCATGGGAGAGTCCATCCATCCCATTCACATTCACAGTTATGATTACTGTGTATTTCCCTCCACCCTATTCCCTCCCTGTTTATACTTTTTTCTCTCTCCCCTCTTTTATCCTGTCCCTCCTCTCCAGTGTTTTGTTTCTGACCAGCATCTCTCTCAATCTGCCCTCTTTTCTATCACCCTGCTTTTCTCTTCCCCTTCTCCTCCTACTTCCCTATAAGGTAAAATAGATTCCTTTACCTGAGTATGTGTTATTTCAACTTTGAGCCAAATCTGATGAAAGTAAGGTCCAAACAATGCTCAACCCCTCCCTTCTTTCCCTTTACTTAGGTCTTTCATGCCTCTTCATGTGATATAATTTCTACAGCCATCTTCCCTCTTTTCCCAGTAAATCCTTTTTTTACCCCTTAATTAATTTTATTTATCATCACATCAAAGTCAACTCACACCTCCAACCTCTAAGTATACTCCCAACTGCCCTAATAGAGGTACAGTTCTTAAGAGTGACAAGAATCATCTTCCTATATATGGATGTAAACAGTTTATCCTTATTGAATAGCATGTTTTTTCCCCCTTTCCTGTTTACCTTTTTATGCTTCTCTTGAGTCTTGTATTTGGAGATCAATTTTTCTGTTCAGCTCTGGTCTTTTTATCTGGAAAGTTTTAAAGTCCCCTATTTCATTGAATGACCATTTTTCCCCCCTGAAATATTATGCACAATTTTTCTGGGTAGTTGATTCTTGCTTGTAATATAAGTTCCTTTGCCTTCTGGAATATCATGTTCCATAAGCTCCAATTCTTTAATGTAGAAGCTGCTAAGTTCTATGTAATCCTGACTGTGGCTCCTTGATATTTGAATTATTTCTTTGTGACTGCCTGAAGTATTTTCTCCTTGACCTGATAGTTCTGGAATTTAGCTACAATATTCCTGGGAGTTTTCATTTTGGGATCTCTTTTGGGATGTAATTGGCGGATTCTTTCATTGACTATTTTATCCTCTGGTTCTGAGATGTCAGGGAAATTTTCTTAGATAAATTCTTAGGAGATGCTGTCCAGGGTCTTTTTAAAAAATAATTACTTAAAGGTAGATACTTCTTAAATTATCTCTCCTGGATTTGTTTTTCCAATGAGGTACAATTTTCATCTATTTTTTTCATTCTTTTGATTTTGTTTGATTTTTAATGTTTTATAAAGTCGTTAGCTTCCACTTGGTCAATTCTAATTTTTAAGGAATTATTTTCTTCTGTGAATATTTGTACCTCCCTTTCCATTTGGCCAATTCTACTTTTAAAGGAGTTGTTTTCTTCAATGGATTCTTTTATCCAATTTGGTGAATTCAATTTTTTTTTCCTTTTTTTTTTGGAGGGGGGAAGGCAGGGCAATTAAAGTTAAGTGACTTGCCCAAGGTCACATGGCTAGTAAGTGTTAAGTGTCTGAGGTCAGATTTAAACACAGGTCCTCCTGACTCCAGGGTTGGTGCTCTATTTACTGTGCCACCTACCTGCCACACGAATTTCTATTTTTTAGGGAGTTGTTCTCTTCAGTCAATTTTTGTGCTTCCTTTTCCCAGTTGTTGACTCTTTTTTCATAATTCTATTGCATAATTTTCATTTCTTTCCACATTTTTTCTTCTATTTCTCTAGCTTGATTTTTAAATCCTTTTTGAATTCTTTCAAGAGGACATTTTGGTCTTGAGATTAATTCATATTCTCCTTTGAGCATTTGCATGTAGGCATTTTGACATTGTTATCCTTTTCTGAATTTATGTTTTGATCTTCCCTTCCACAGAAACTTTCTATGGTCAGGACTTTTTTTTGTGCTCATTTTTCAAAGTTGAGCTCTCCTTCTGGGGTACAGAGGGCACTGTTTCAAGCTTCTTGTACTGGGAGTCAGGATTCTGGTCACTGGTTTTCTGTGCTGGGACCTCTTGGGCTAGTGGCTTGTTCACTGTGCTGGGGTAGCTCAGCATTACTTTTTGTGCCCTGGGTTCCAGGGCTTGGAGTTTGACTGCTGTGCTGGCGCTAGAGGCCTTATACCTGACTTGCTGTGCCACTGACCTGCTGAGCTAGGACCATGGAGTCTCAGCTTCTAATCTGTGCTGTAGCTAAGAGCTCTTACTCCTGCTCCTGCTGGATTGCCTGGACACTGCCTGCATTGGGCTCCACTCCCCTTTTATCCAACTGAAGTCTTTCCTGAAGCTTTTTGTGGATTCTGTTACACCAAAATTCTTTTAGAGGCTTCCTTTAATATTTTTTTCTAAGGGAAATTGAGAACTCAGGCAACTTCCTGACTTATCTCAGCCATGTTAACACCTTTATGTTCTCACCAAGTGGTGTGACTGACTTTGAATGCTTGGCCTTAGAGTCCAAAGGACTTGTACTACTCTTTGGGTGCATAATTACAAAACTTGAATTTTAAAGGCAAACAATGAAAATATGCAATGAATGCATGGGGAGTGCTTTACAATACTAGGGTGAACAAGACCAGTGAAACACCTACTAGGATACAGCCACTCCACAAACTTTTGTGCATTATTTTCTCTACTGTGCATAGCCATGAATGTGCATGTTTCCCTGTGAAAGTGAAAATGACATTATTAATAAAATCACCCGATGCTTAAAGTCACAAAAGTTAAATGGATTGACTGTAAATGAATTGATTTTAGATAAACTATAGGCAGAAATGTCAAGAACCAAGTGTAGTATATAATTTAGTTACTCATTTTAGTTTAAATTAACTGAATTAGTAAAGGTCAAATTTGATAACACGTCCTAAAATTTCACTTTAGCAATTTAGTTCTTTGTACTTTACTCTAAAAACCCTGTTTAATTTTGCAAAAAAATTACTATGTGAACTCATTATATGCAACATTTCTATTGTGAACCATAACATTGGAATAGAGTTTCAGTTACTAACCATGAAAATGTGATAGAAAATTATTTCTCTTTCTCATTTGGCCTTACAGGAATACTATTCTCCATGGTAACAGAAATTCCATGTCAAATAAGACAGGAGAATGTGTCAGAATTCCATGGGTACATTAGACCTTTTTTGTCATAAGTAGTAACTTATAAATAGCAACCCTAAATTCACCTTTTGTTTGTAAACTTTTGGTTTTATGTTGTTTTTTTAAAATTTAGTTTAGAGAATAGAAGGGAGGACTTGTAGGAGTGAAAGTTTCTTAGAAAATCCAAAGCTCTTCAGCTCCACTTCAAAAACCATAAAAAATATATGAAATAAAATAAAATTTTTAAAAAAGACAATGTCTCCAGAAATGAAAAACAACAACAGTAAAGCTGCCTGATTGGTTTTATGGTGGTCCATCCCTCACATTTACCCTGGTCCAGTTCTGTGAGCTCCTTATGGTCAGTAGTTATGGAGAATCCTGAGTCAAAGAAAGGTTGAATCTAAATGAAACTGGACCACAGACTCATTAAAGGGTCCCAATGTAGTTATATAACGTCCCACCAACATTCCCTATCTCCATTATGGGTACTATGCAGAAGATTCCTCACTGTGGACTCCTCTCGAAGCAATGAATAAAGGAAGTAATGAATCAAAGGAAGCTGTTAACTCCTTATGTGGGCATGGGTGAGAAATCACCAAGGTCCTTTTCTAGTCACCTATAGCAGGTTTATGTCAGTAGGAACGTAGTTTCTCCACCCTTCAACTGGGAGAAGATCAGGAATTAAATCCTACTAGAGGATAGAAGAGGAATAGTGAAAAAATTGAGGAGAAATGAACAAGCAAAGAAAAACTACTAATAAAATGAAGAAATGCTTAGGATCATAGAATTCTGGGATAAAACTCCAGGACCAGAGAAAAGTTCTATAAGAATTCCATCAAATAATATGTAATGGTTATAGGAAAAAGGGAGTGGTTTAAAGAGCTAAATAAATGATGGAAAAAGAGCTAAGAAGTAGAAAAACAGCCTTGAAGAAAGCTGATAAAGCTTAACTATATACACATATATGTATATATGTATATATATATATATATATATATATATGCATATGTGTACACACAAACACACACACTCTCAAAAATGGAAGAAATCTGCCTCAGACATTCAACAGTGTAAGGAAACATATTTAAGACAACAAAATTGGAAAAAAAATATATGACATAGCTACAATATTCAACCATTAACCAAGAAAACAGATAAGTTAATAATCACCTGACTCCCACAAAAGCATGAAAAAAGAAGAATATCTGGATATCAATTTTAAGAAATCATAAAAGAAAATTTACCTAAGATTTGCAATTTGAGGTCAAAGGGCTGATGGATAATTCCTATTTCACAGAACACCACAAGAAAGAAATCTCATATGTATGTAGCATGTTTAAATTCATGATTACTAAGGAGTAAGTCTCCCATACCAAAAAATATTGCTATAAGTGACTAGCAATAAAGTGATCACATTCTACAAAACACCTGGTAAACTAATTCAGTACTACCTGTTAATCAAAAGAAAGACAGAAATATGCTATATTGAGAGGCAAAGGAAAATGACTTGCAACCAAGACTAACAGCTTACAAAACTAAGCATGCTTCTACATAAAAATCAACTTTTTATTGAATCATTGATTTGAAAGTATTTCTCTCAAGAAAGTTATAGCTGAGCATAGATTTATAAAGGTGAATGTAGTAGACAAAAAATTAAGGGTAATGAACCAACTTGGGGAAAAAAAATTGGAAAGGGCTACATGGTGATAAGGTACTTCTGACTTTAAATGAAAAAAAAACAGACTACCAATTCTTTGAAGTTCTACTATCATTAAGGCTATGTAATGGGAAAAGAGATAAAGACAGGTTATTTTAAAAATATCTTGAGGGAGAAAGAGGGAAGAAGAAAGATGAACTTACTATTTCTTTTGGGGACATAAGAGCAAGGATTTTATATTTAATAATTAAACAAAAAGAATAAATTGGTAAAAATACAGTAAAATAATATAGGGATTTGGTTGCAACAGACAAGGGTGGGAGAGGGCTTTGAGAAGAAGGGAGCAGTTGGTTGAGGGGATGCTTTCTAGTGATTGAGTGGGGAAAGAGAACAAATATCTTGATAGCATTTTATTGGTTGAGGGAAAATTGAAGAATTTTGCTATTTAATCCATATGGACTGAACTCATCCTCAAAATAGAGGAGGTTTGCAAGATAGTAAAATCCCAAAATATGTTGATAAATAGAAAAAAACACCTAAAGTGCAAAGAATGATGCAGAGTTAAAAATGTGTGTGTAGGGGTGTGTGGCACAGTGTAGAATTTATAGAATAGATTTTCCAATCAAAACTAAAACAGTAGGAATAACAATCTATTTAAGGCAAGAGAGCAGTAAAAATAAACATGGTTAAAGGAAAAGTAGGAAAACTATACCATGATTAGGGGTACTATAGATAATAACATTAAACATATGGATTCAAAATGTCATGGCATCTAATTTGAAATCAAATTGAAATACTAATTGAATTATAAGATGACCCAATGAGAATTTTGAGTACTTCACTGTGTCTTTTTTAATCTTAAGTAAATCTAGCATGAAGATAAACAGGGAAAACTTTAAGAATATGTACAGAATATTAGAAAAACTAGATCATTTTAGACTATAGATTGTTATTAAATGAGAATCTCAAGGAGTGTATCTATTTTTCAGGACTGTGTTTTTGGAAAGGTATTAATAAAGAAAGTTAATCAGTCCTAAGCCCACAAGAACTCATAAAGTCAGAAAGAGAGAAATCTTAAACATATTTTAAGTACTATGATTGAACAAAATTATCAGCAATAAGGGAAATAAAAGCAAAGGAATCAAACTTGAATTTAATTAATTAATCCTGAGAGTCAAAGAGACTCAAAGAATAAATGTTTGAAAAAATTTCTGTGAACATGTGAAAGGATTAATAAAGAGGTAATGCACTAGCACATATGGTACATAGCTAAAACAGTACTTAGGGGAAGTATGTGTGTGTGTGTGTGTGTGTGTGTGTGTGTGTGTGTGTGTGTGTGTGTGTGTATGTAATATTTATATCAGCAAAAAAAGGATGAAACAATGACATGAGAATGGAACTAGAAAAAGCTAAAAAATCAAGAAGAGATGAAACAAAGTTGTTGGCAAAAAGATTATTGAGACGATATGTAAAACAGAACTTTTTTTTTAAAAGAAAAAATACACTAATTTGATTTAAAAAGGAAGAGAGGAAGGGATGTCTCAGTAAATGATCAGTAAAGAAAATTATCAGAAACTATCTTATATTTAGGAAAACTAAAAAAAATTAAAATAATACTTTAAAATTCAAGATTTACAAAAATGTAAGTATTAATTTAAAAATAAAAATCACATGTGATTATCTCTAAGTAGCACTTATGTGTTGCCTTAATATGAAAACAGCACTATATAGAGAGCTGTAGATGTATGGATGTGATTCATACATATGAACGCATGTATTTATTTAATTTATTTATTTACTTTTAGTTTACAACATTCAGTTCCACAATCCCTTGAGTTCCAAATTTTCTCCCTCTCCCTCTCCTTCCCTCTTCTCCCCTCCCTCTCCAATGGTGGCATGCAATCGAATACAGGTTTTACAAATACCTTCACATTAAACATTGTAAAGAAGGATTATAACCAATGTAGTGAATGAGAAAGAAGGGATGAAACAAAACAAAACACAAAATAGAGAGAGCAAGTCATTTACTTCAATCTGCATTCATCTGTATTTCTTTCTTTGGATGTGGATATCCCTTTTCATCGTGAGTCTTTTGGAATTGTCTTCTAACCTCATATTGCTGAGAGGAACCCAGTCTATCAAAGTAAGTTGTCACAGATACGATACAAAAATATGGAATGCTTCACCAATTTGTCTATCATCCTTGAGCAGGGGCCATGATAATCTTCTCTGTATCATTCTAATTTTAGTATATATGCTGCCAAAGCAAGCACTAATACAGATATTTTGGTTCTCACAACAACCTTGTGAAGTTTTTTGGATCATTCATTTTTCAGGTGTATCTGACTCTTTGTGATCCCATTTGGGATTTTCTTGCCAAAGATATTGGAGTGGCTAGCCATTTCCTTTTCTAGCTCATTTTATTTTATTTTTTATTCTTTTTTTTTTTTTTTTTTACTGATGAGGAAACATAAGCAAACAGGATTAAGTGACTTAACCAGGGTCACATAGTCAGTAAGATCAGATATGAACTCAGAAAGATGAGTCTTTCCAACTCCAGACCTGCTTCTCTATTCGCTATACCACCCACCTGCCCCTAACTCTGGGAAGTAGAAGCTATTATCTTAATTTAACCAGATGAGGAAACAGACTGAGAAAGATTAAGGGATTTGACTATGGTCATATAACTAATAAGTATCAGTGGCATTTTATTCAGATGCATTAATTTTTTTTTGAGAAAATATCTCTTTAGTTTATGTTGGAAATGACAGAAGAATGTAGAAGATTAGCTAAAATCAAGTCTCCTTAAAAATGAATTGGTATACATACTTCTGTAGGTCTGGTTCAAAGATTATTTCTCTACAGAGGAAAGACAAGGTAAAAATTTTACCCCCAAATTTACTTCTGGTGAAGATACTTTCCAGATTCCAAATGCTACTCCTAAGACCTTTATTTTCAGATTTTATAATCAAATAGTGAAATCTTTCATTGTCTGCCTTATTTGATATAACTTTTTCTTATCTCCAATTAGATCTTTTAAAGATGTGACTTCTAATGTATCAGTAAAACATTTTGAATTGTATATGTATTATATGGAATTGCTCTGTACTCAATGTGTTTCATAGTGTACTCCCAAAACAAATTTAATTATAAACCTATTCTCATCTTAAAATAAAAGGAAAGATGGAAGAAAGAAAGAGCAATACTTTATTCTATTTTTATAATTCTTCCCCTTACCTCTTTTCACACCACATGCAGTTTCCTTATATTTCCTTAGTTCTCTTCGGATTTTTTTTTAAAATAAAGTGTCAATAAATGTGAAGACGTTTAAAAAAAGTTAAATATTTAGCCATATATGTTCACCCTCTCTTCTGAATTCATTGACCTTTGTATATGCATAAGACCTTTCATACATTTGGCATATTTGGTATTGTTGTTCAGTCATTTTAACTGTATCAGACACTTCATGACCCCATTTTGGGGGAGATTTTCTTGGCAAAGACACTGGAGTGGTTTGCCATTTCTTTCTCCAATTCATTTTACAGATGAGGAACTGAGGCAAATAGGTTCGAGTGACTTACCCTGGGTCACACAGCTAGTAAGTGTCTGAAGCTGGATTTGAACTTATGAAAATAAGTCTCCCTGACTCCAAGCCGTGGAGTCTATCCACTGTGCCACTTAATTGCCCTTGTCTCATACTTTTTCCTTATATTTATTTGCAAATGTCTTGTCCCCCCTACTTTATTATAAGACCCTTCAGAGAAGTGACTTTTATTTCATTTTTATATATACCAATGCCTAATAGACTTCCATGAACATAATAGTTTTTCTTAAGTGAAGTTAATAAATTGTCATTTTTGTTTAATACTATATAATTAATTCTTAATTCTGTATCTTACAGATGACATACATGCTATGAATTAATTAAGTAACAATCCCCTGTTGTATTATTTAATCTAAATAGATGAAACTCTTGAGTGATTTAAGCACTTGTGAAGCTTACTGAGGTTTGTGGGGCACATTTGTTTTTCTTTTCCTCCACAAGATAAAATGCTGCTCTGTTCTTAGCCGAAAGGCAAATTTTGTGTTCAATCTTTAATGACTAGGTTTCTTGATGGCTTCAAGACTTTTGCCTACTATATATCATCCAAGAAACTATATTGAAGTAAAGTAGCTTGGAGAAGCCACATTTTACAGTCTCCATTGCTACAGAGCCTGAGTTCCCAACAAGATCTCAAAGACAGTCTGTCCATGACTGAAATTGAAAGGATAGCAGCAGAGTTTTTAATTTATCAGATTAACTGACAAATATTATTTGTTTAGTCAATTGTAGAGCTGCCTTATGGGTATTAGGGAAATAATTTATTGAATAGGAAAGTGAGAGATGTGATATTTACCCAAATTTTTCTGATATTTCATGAGAACTTTTGCCAGAAAACATATGAAGGTAGAAATAACTTTGGTTTTTTTCTTTGAGATTGAAGTCTTACATGACATGGACCATGCTAATATAATTATGCCATTCTTCCTGGGTTTTAATATTTTTATTTCTTGTGCCAGATCCAACATGCAATACTGTTGGTACAGATCATTCCATATAAGCATCTAGTGAATTTGGTAGTAAGATGAACAGTTCTAATTGATCTGCTACCAATGTATTTTTTCCCTTCCCTGCAGATCAAATGACCTAACTCTCTAATCTTACTTTTACCATTACCCTCCTCTCCTTTTGTCTTTTCACTGCTTCATCTCTGTAATAGCAAGCAAAGCAGTACTTTGCTGCTTATTTCAGCTATTCAAGTGCTTTTGAGCCTTGCCTTTGATTGTATCGAGTCTTTGTTGGAAACAGTACACACTGTGTTGCCTTTAATAGGTGTAAGGGAGTTTGGAGACCTTCCATGCCCTTAATAGACCTAACTTCATCATGTGGAGCCCATGGTGGAAGGATCTTGCTAAAAGAGTGGAACAGGAAGGGTGGAAGAGGAAGGAGCAGAGCAAAGTTTGGGCATGAATTGGGATCAAGCAGACCTGAGAGGAAGAATGCTTGTGATTCGGGCACTCCATAGCACTCTGTCTGTTGTTCTGTCAGACAAAAGCACCTTGTCTGTTGTTTTTAGACAGAAGTCTTGAAAGAGGATTTTACTGTTGTTATGGAAGCTCTGAAAGAGAACTTTACTGTTGTTACAGAAGCCCAAGGTCTTTACTGTTGATTTGTGTTACTTTGTCAGACAGAAAGTGAATTGAGATGATAGTGCCAGCAATGTGTGTGAATAGTGTTGTAGCTCTGTTAAGCTTTGTCTTCCTAGAAACAGAAACTGTGAAGGACTTGGAGTGGAGCAGTCTAAATGAAACAGGAGTGCAGAGTTGACTACGAGTGAGTCCAGGCAATGCCTGGAAGAACTGTCTAACTGTGAATCCAGGCAAGAGCTGGGAGCAGTCTACCTGTGAAAGATGAGCCTTGGGGTTTTGAAGACAGCCTCCAGTTAAGATGAAAGAAGACTTTACTTGGATACTCTGTACTGACTAATGAAATTGTGATTTACTGTGACTTAGGGGTAGGTGGTGTTTGTACTTTCTGTTACTCCTTAAGAATGATTGGTTTAAGGATGCTTGGAAGCCAGCCTCCAGTCAAGAGGAAAGAAGGCTTTACTTGGGTGGTCTATATTGACTAATGGGATTGTGTCTTATTGAAGGATATGTTTTGTTTAAAACTATGTGGCCACCTTATTAAGGTATTGTTAGGTTATATGTTTTGCTTTAGTTTATTGCTGAATAGAGAGTTCACTATACTATGCAATTAGAACCTTAAAATTATTCACAGCAGCAGTCCTCAGGAGAGCTGCTCATAATTGGCTTTATAATCTAATATCCTGCTTTTTTTTTCTTATAGGAGGTTAATGGCTAATTCTTTGTCTGGGGTAAAGAATGGCCAATGGACTATAAGTACCATAGCCACTCCCTCTTTTCTTTCATTCCTCCAGGAATCTGGTGCTAAGCTGAGAAGTGCACAGTCTAAATTTGCCATTTGGAACTTAGCCTGTCTGTAAAAAGTTCCAGAGGGGAAATAAAATAAAAGATCCCATGGTTTTCTACTCCTCAGTCCTATTTTTTTTTCTTAACAGGTTTTCCCTGTCAGACCCATCTCTGGGTGTGCTCACATTCTTGGCCACATTCCCAGGGAAAACCTCTGCAGTTTATTCTTCAGAATGTTGTGAGTACTTCCTGTTATCACAGTTTGGGCTTAAGCCTTTGTGATTGAGGCAAGCATCCAGTCCAGGCACTTATGACCCAGGTAAGCAAGCCTGCTGCTCCCTTACTTAGGCAGGCACAACAAGATTGAGGTGCTATTTGAAAGTTACTTTTGAAAAAAAATCTTTCTTTGATTAATTCTTCATCCTTTCTAGTGTGACCATTGGAGTGGGGAGGAATTTCTCTCTTAAATTAGTTTTCATCTGAATAAGAAAGTAATAATCTTTCTAGTTAATTAGACTTACAGTAGGATGACATGTGCTACAAACAGGTTTCTATTGATGGCAACACCTTGTGAGAAAAGGCTTAGAGATTATATGTTGTATTAACCTCCCACAAAAAATGGTCAGCCCAGGGATAAGGAGGAAGGAATTCCAAATCAGCCAACTCAGGCGATTTTCAAGGATGATTTTGAATATACCCAACTTTTACCTCTGTGAACTGATTTTAGACCCCAGCACCCTGAAACCCCCAAGATGTGGCTCCACCAAATGGAATTTATCATCTTCTCTTCTGTGAAAATGTGGATATCCAAAGCGCAATCCACACCAGACTTCTGAAAGCCTATTGTTTTGAAATCTGTAATGGAGCAAAAGTTCATTTTCTCTCTCAAAATACACAGATGTAATTTTTTAAAGGGTGAAGTTATGATTTTACTTCAGTTAAAAGAAATTACTGTGTCAGGGCTTATGGAGAGTAAGAGCCTGGTTCTCTGCCTCAGGGATATTTTTGGACCTTTATTTCATTCCCTTTTCAATTCACTATACAATTCCTTCTAGCTGTCACTTAGTAAGGAGGTCTGTTAGCAGAGTATTTCACATTACTGCTGATGAGATGTTGGTAAAGTGAAACAGCTTTGTTTCAGGCAGAGCCTTGTAGGGAGTATGTACTTTGGTAGAATCACCACAGGTGCAGCCTCTGCTTAATAGCTTTGCTTGGTCAAAACTTAGATTTTTATCAAGTCATTCAGGGGTGATCATGTCCCTAGAGAACTGACTCATATGAACCCAACTTATAACAGACTGATTCATGAGTTAGAAAACCAATATATGAATTTACACTGAGAAATATTACTGCCAGTAAACTGGTAGACCCTTGTCAGCACATTCTAATTAAGATCAGAAGGTTACTCAGGGAATATTATAGAGTCAGAGGAAAGGGAGTTGTATAATTTTAATGGGCAATTATAACCTGATGATCCTACCTCCTCCTAGAGGGAGATAACTGCCAAGTAGACCAAAATATTCATATTTCCTCATCAAAAGACCATCTTTGGGGGGATAATGCAAGAAAATGCTAAATTTGTATCCAACTTTTTTTTCTAAATATTCCTGTTAGACTTTAAAATATCTTTCATTATATAATACTTTCTGGAAACATGATGCAGTTTCTGAGATTACAGTTTACCTGGTATTAATTGCATTTTAAACTTATGACTTCCTTTGGGGGTACCCTAATTTTTTGCTGAGATTTCAGAAGCACTTAATTTCTGTTAGCAGAACACATACAAACTTTATCTTATGCGGTTGTTTGCTAGGAAGATTTGGTCACTTTAACTATTTGCTATCCCAAAGTGCCATTTCTAGACTCTGTCCTCCAATTTTGGGTGTCTGCCCTATTTGTTTTGACACTGAAATGTCTTAGGCACTGACTACAAAGGATAAAGTAACAAAATTCAACTCAGCAAACACATAAGTGACTTTTTCTTCTCTTATTCTCTGTTGCTCTATCACTTTCCTCTTACCCATGTTATAGCTTTATAGTATACACACGTATTCATATGAGTACATATAATATGTACACATACATATGATATATGTTAGATTTGCTTCCAACTTCTTCTTTAACATTTTTGCAAAAAGAACTGGAGGGGAAATAGAATTCATGTGTAAGTGCCAGTTTTCTTCATAAGGATTATGTGTTATCTTTTAATCTCATTTTCATTGTTTGCTTGTTTTAGAGAAAGGGCATCTTGTCTTTGAGCAACACCTTTCCCTTGTTACTCATACTAAAGTGGGACAAAGAAACAGAATGATTGAAAATGTAGTTTATTCACTAATTTTAATAAAACTATTCAGAAACATTTTAGAAACAGTCCTCATTTATTGGACTCATCTGGGTAGTGCCTTGGCATTTCTACTGTGATATCCTAGGAAAAGATCAGTATTGGTCATATTTATGTATTTTCCTCTCTCTACTCTGGAATTTCCTTTTTCCTCCTCAATTGGAAAGGCAGTGCTTACTTAAAAGCTTTGTGAAACAAGGGACTGTAGAACATGAAAAGATGATTTGATTTTCCAGAGAGGAAGACCCAGTATCCAAAATGATTTGGTAGAAGTATCATCTACTTCTGACTTTCACGAAAGTGAAGGAAGGGGAGAAGAGAAAATACAAAGGTGACAGCAGTTTTGTAGGTAATATGGAGGGGTTTGGACTAGTGAAGTTGACTAGATATTGGACTGGGAAGGGGAAATTGAGAAAAAATTGGAAGGAGAACAATTTTCAGGGCCAGAGAATGATCCAGATTCTATTTTCACATTGAAGGAGCAGAGGCAAAGGGGATTAAGGAGGATCTGAAAGAATTAAGAAGATCAAATAGTATTAGGAAGTAGGGTTTGAAAAAGGAAGACTCAAGAAGGAGAAGGAAAAGGTAGTTGGTAAGACAAATTAAATAAGAAAAAATAAAGAGAACAATTAGAGATAAAGCAAGATAGTAGTATATATAGATGGGTTATTGAGCAGGCCTAGAGAATAGGATGTGAGTGTGGAGTTGATGAGAATAAGAAAAGGAAATTGAATGTAATTATCAAGATACTGAGAAGATTTTCTTTACCATAAAGGACTTACCATACTTAGGGGAAGATGTAACAGACTAGAAGTAGTCTTAGAAAAAGGTAGATTTTTTTTTTTTGGTTTGGCAGGGGAGAAGGCAGGGCAATTGGGGTTAAGTGACTTGCCCAAGGTCAGACAGCTAGTAAGTGTTAAGTGTCCTAGGCCAGATTTGAACTCAGGTCCTCCTGACTCCAGGGCCGGCCCTCTATTCACTGTACCACCTAGCCACCCCCAAAAGGTAGATTTTTTATCTAGTTCTAGAAAGGAGTGAAAATTATGCAATGACTTGCATCAGTTACATGACACTTATATTTCTACCATAGCCAAGTGACTATTAACTCTATTCCAATTATCTCCATCCTGAAAAAAAAAGTCAAAAGACTTGAAGAATTCTTCTCCGTACTTCAGGTTTTCAGGGACAATGAAGTATATAAACAAAATCAATGAGAAAAAGGAAATCTGACTTGGAGGAGGGGAAACTTTACACTTGTCAAGATGTGGTATTGAAGATGAGTATTATAACAGAAAAGAAAGAGAAAGAAAAGAACAACTGTATACTTAGAACTAAAAAATTTAATTTGAGGATCTTCCTAAAGAGGAAAAAGCTGGCTTCTTAAAGCAGGAAGAAGCTGCTTTTCCTCCAAAGAATGATAGAGTCACAGAAGATATCCTGGGACAAGTCATCTAGTAAGGATTTGGAGAAGACTAATAGTAATTAGCAACACTCTTCTGAGGGACACTGAGGAAGCTATTTTCTGTCTTCAGTACAACAAGGAGGTCTATTGTCTTTCCGGGGCATGTATCCAAGAAATAAAATATACTCAGTCTCCCAAGACATCACACTGCCCAGTTTTAGTGCCTCACGTGAGCCCAAATGATACTTTCAGAAGGAAGATAAAAACATTTCTAAGGATTATGAGAACTTGAGCAAGAACCTGAAGATCACAGGGGCCCAGGTTGTGTTTTCTCTTGCCCATTGAAGGAAGGAATTACAAAGAAAAAGACAAATTGATTTAGGGAGTAAGCAACTGTTGAAGAAAGTATCCGTGAAATGGTATCAGGAGTGTCCAAACTTAGGTCAAGCTGAAGCTGGGATAGGAACTGAAGAACAACACAAAGAGTTTATTTTCTTTTTCTTTTGATTTATATTGAGTGACTAAGCAGGGTAAATGAAAGAATGGGACTTTGGTTGGGTGGATTGGACAATAATAAATGAGGACTGAGAGAAAGCAAAGCTGCTCAATTTTTATTTTGCTTTTTTTTCTATCAAGGAGAATTATCCTTGCACTGGAAATGAGAGAACAAAAATATCTAATGAGGTGTTAACACTTAAGTAAGAAGGTAATAAGGGGTTCTTTCCAGGCTATTCTCCTTATTTTCTGTTCCTTTTTTACCATGCATGCAATAAAAAGTTCTTCATCTTGGAAGTTTATTATGCCCCCAATTCTCACCCTGGAAGTGGCTTACTCCTGTGGTCTTTTACTCTGACTGGTTGGTTCCTTCCAGAACATCTGTTTTAAGGAATATGCCTAGTTCAACTATATCTTACTTACTCTACAAACTATACTCGTAACTTTCTGACTTTCATGATGATAAGCTAGCATGGATACCCTCTTTTTCACTTTCCCCCCTTAGAATATAAGCTTCCCGAGGGCAGGAGTATTTTTCTTGCTGTATTTCCAATTCTTAGTGTAGTGCCTGACATGTAGAAAGTGTTTAAGAAATTCTTTTGACTTGACTAGACTTCGCAGGACAAAATACTACCTAGTTAGCTTTGATAAATTCAAGTCACCTAGCCCAAGTAAACTGCTTCCTCTGATCCTCAAAGAATTAGTAAATGTGATTTCTCACATTTTGAAGGATCATGGAAGTGAGGTTGCACAATGTTGGAGAACTGGAAACATACTGGTTTCCACAAAAAGAAACAGGGAAATGGGTCTGCAAAGTACAATCCAGTTAGCTTGACTTTAGTTGTTGAAAAAAAAAATAGATTATTTTAGAGATAGTTGATAAACATCCAGAAAGGGAAGAAATGATATCAAAAAAGCCATCATGGCTTCACTAAGAAAAAGTTATGCCAGACTAACCCTTATTTCCTATCTTAAGGACCAGTAAACTAGTAGATGAGCAGAATATTGTAGACATAGTTAACTTAAATTTTTGCAATGCTTTGCATCTCAGACTGTTCTTATAGAGAATATGAAGAGTTGAGGGCTAGCTGATGTTACAATTCAATAGATTCAGCTCTGGTTGGGGATCCAGATACAAAGTGTAGTTGTTAATGGTTAAATATCAACAAGGCAGGAAGGATTCAGAGCACCCCACAGATCTTTATTTAGCTCTGTGCTGTTAAGCATTTTTGCCAAAGTCTTGGATAAAGACATAGATAGTGTTCTTAACTTTACAGATGACGCAAAGTTGGGAGGGAGTGGCAACAGACTATATGACAGAATTAGGATGCAAAAGTTTGGCAGTCCAAAGAGTTAGGCTGAATATAATAAGATGAAGTGGAATAAAGATGAATGTAAAATGCTATGCTTGGGTTAAGAAAATCAGCTTAAATACAAGATGTGGGAGGTATATGGTTATAGAGCATTAGAAAGTCATTAGAAAGATTTGAGAGTTTTAGTAGACTGTAATTTCAATATAAGGCAACAGTGTGAAGTGACAGCCAAAAAAAGCTAATGGAATCTTGGGCTACATTAAGAGAACTTCCAGTAATAAGAAATCGCACTATACTCTGCCCTTGTCATGTCTCATCTGGAGTATTCCTTTCAGTTCTGGACATAACAGTTTAAGGACATTGCTAAGCATGAGTGTCTAGACTAGAGAATGGCAACCCCGGATGGTTAGGGTCAGTCAGCAGTCATTTATTAAATACTTACTCTGTGCCCAGCATTGTGTTAAGCCCTGGGCATACAAAGAAACACAGAGTCCCTGCCCCTAAGGAGTTCATGGTCTAATGGGGGAGATGATAGGCAAGCAACTATGTACAGACAAGATGTGTAAATACAATGGGGAGTAGTCTTTGGGAAGGCACTAACAATGGGAGAGTGGAAAGAAGAGACCAAGAAAGACCTCTCATAGAAGACAGGATTTGCACTGAATCTTGAAGGGAGCCAGAGAAGTCAGTGGTAAAACTGATGAGGGAGAGCATTCCAGGCATAGGGGACAGCCGTTGAAAAGGTATGGAGTTAGGAGATGGAGTGTTGTATATGAGGAAGGAGCAAGAAGGGTGGTGTCACTGGTTTGTAGACTCAGAAGGGAAGTAAAGTCTAAGAAAACTGGAGATATAGGAAGAGATGAGTTTTTGAAGGGCTTTAAAAGCTAAACAGGATTTCACAGTTGATTCTGGAGCCAGGAGTAAGCCACTGGAGACTCGAGTTCATATTATATGAGGATCAGGTGAAAGAACTGGAGATATTTATCCTGGAGAAGACTCAGGGTGACATAATAACTTTCTTCAAGTTTTTGAAGGACTAATATGTAGATAAAAGATAATTCTGAGACTTAGATAGTTTAAATAATTTACCTAGTGCCACAGTTCTATTAAAAAGGCAAAGCAGAGGTTATGATCTTCTGACTTCATGAGACCCAGAGCAAGGATGAGCTTCCACCCCTTCCTTACTAAGATTCCTAAAGGCTCAGCAATCCTTTGGTTAATGCTGATTTGTGGAAAGGGGAGCAGTTCCCTTGATGAGAGCCTATTTCCTAATGCTTTCTGTCCACTTCCCACCTCATCCATTTTTTGCTTTCTGTAACATTATTATATAATTCCTCTTACTAAAAAAGTGTTGCTTTCATTTCAACCATTTCTTATTTCTTTTCCCTTCTAGGATTCTCTGGAATCTATTCCCAAGAGTGTTAATACTTGATGGAGGCACTGGAATGCATTAGGAAGTAAGTATTTTGTAACTTTAGTTCAGGGAGCTTGATCCTGGATTTTTTGTTGTTGTTGTTGAGAGAATTGGAGACACCTTGGAGTGCTGCCAATTGAGGACTGGGAAATTACTAGGAATTGTCTGCATGGGACATTATTAGCCCCTATTTCACTGAGTGTTATGAAGATCAAATGAGATAACATATGTAAAGTGCTTTACAAACCTTGAATGTAATGCATAAATGCTAGGTATTGTCACTATTATTATGGCCGATACTTACAGCTTTCCTAAGAAGTAAATGGTTCTACCCCTAAAAGGAATATTTTCTCTATAGAGTTGCAACTACACAGATTAAACCCATGTTTATTCTTAATGTACCAATACTCAATTCATCTGAGAACATTTCAAATTATAAAGATTTTGGAGAAGTTATAATTCTGATTTTTATGTTAAAAAGATTTGAAATTTTTCTTATTTTCTTCTACTTTTCATTGCTATAAGCTACAACAAAATTATTAAGCAGGAATGAATCCTCAAATCTCTGCTTTTCATTGGCGTGTTTGCATTGAGTTTCTCAGAAGGCAGTGAATACTCTGCCTCCCCTCTCCTTACCAATTCCCTTAAAATAACAAACAAAACCCGGATATACAGTTTTCTGTACTTTATGGTCTTCCTCTCAGTATAGCTGTAGCATATACATTCTCAGAATTGAAACTGTATCTTGCCAATATCAGTGACATTTGATACTACCAACCCAGTAAAGTATCATCATTGTTCACAGCATGGGTTCCTTAATCCAGCAACATCGATGTGAGTTGTTATAGTAGTTATCTGGTGAATTCCATCAGTGTTGATAGTCAGCCTAGACAACATGCATTAAACCGATTTCCACTCACCAGGGCTTGAGGGTCATTTTTTTTTCTCACTTCATCCCAGAAGGCTGTGTGAAATTGATGTACATTGAGAAATAGTCTGGATGACTCAGGCACCACAGTAGATTCTTGATCTTGAATTTAGTTTGGCTACCTACGTAACACAATTTTAGAGTCCCTTATACAAAAGGAAGCATCTGATCAGTATTTGTGGGATAAAGAGAGGAATGAATGAATGCTGTTGACTAATTTTTCATGTTAGTTTTTCATGTTTATTGGACCAACCTTCAATATTCCAACTGGACCCAGAAAAGATTCAAAGCTGAAAGAGGCAGAATTTAGTCAGAAAGAACACTTAGGAAACATACATTCTTTAATTTTAAAAATTAAAAAAAATACTAAATTAAAAGTTTTTCTAGTATAAAGCAGTCATTTTGCCAATAAGGAAATTTTAGTATGAGAGCTAGCTCTAGAATCTTGTTCTCTTGACTCCTAGTCCATTATTTTCCCTCCCACCATTCCATAGTATGGTCTTGCCTGTTTCTGTAGGTGTTGCACAATGTGCATGTGTGTTAGTTATTTCATCTCACAAGAATATTGTTGGTTATTCCTCAAAGATCTTATTATTTTATATCCTTAAGGACTGACCTGAAATTCTTTTGGCTCTTAACATTATAACGTAGATATAGAAGGATTCCGTGAGGTCGTTTAGTTAAAACTTTATTTTTTAGCTGAGAAAACTGAGGACCAGAGTTCTTGTTCCTTGCCTAAGGTCACACAGCCCTGGGAAAGCTGGGCAGAGAACCCAGGTTATCCTACTCTAAATCCACCACTCTTCCCACTGTACCATGAATATATTTTTCCTCCTCACTAAGTCATATGCACAAGTAATGACATATTCCAACAGACCCTGGTTAGAGGAGAGAATTTAAAGGTAATCCAAGCAGAATCAGAATACAGCAACCTCTGCCACAGTGAGATGCAGGAAGTCTTCTAGTGAATGACCTTTAAAACACAAATTATTTGTGGGCAGAAACCTACATTGCCTATAAGACTCAGCCTTAGTTGTTTTTCCTGGCATGTCAAAAGGACTAGGTACAATTGGGAAAAGAAGTTTTCTTTTTCAGCCACAAACTGCTTCTCAAAGATTCTGCAAAATAACGTGAAAAAAAATGGAGCTGGAAGTAAGCCAAACATTTTGCTGGTTTTGCTTTGGGTGTGAAAATGTTCCAATAGCTCTAAATACAGAACATAATGTTATGTTCTGGGAATGCCATGGTGTATCGTTATAGGATGTAATGTCACACTTAGGAACATTTGTTTCATAAAAAAGAATTTCAGTTGTGAGAATGACACTGAATAGAGTATTTTGGAAAATCCTGAGAACCTCAACCATATCTAAGGAGGAAAGAAAAACCCGAGAGAGGAAATTAATGCATGTTAGATTAATTGAAGACTCAATCATCTTTTATTTAGTAGTTACATTTTTCTTATGTCTTACTATGATGTGGTAATTTGGGCATCCAAGTTTGTGTGTTATTTCAAAGACTTCTAACTAGTAGGAGCGGAAGGTCATTCCCTTAGATTTGCAGTGAGAGCTACTATTTAAGTGATGAGTTCACCAGAGGGTGAATGTCATGCTTTTCTCAAAGAAAACTGAAACATATAGAAATTCTTCTTTTTTTTTTGCCTTGGTATTTGATCATGTTTTATTAATCTCTCACAGACTTTGAGATAATGGATTTTCAGTGGTTTCCAAACTTCGTGAAGTTATGCTCCACTTTTTTAAAAAATCAAAACCAAGTTGAGTCCTCCCTCCCTACATTTTCATAAAATAACTTCTGCATTCATTTTCTCGGCTTGTATGTTATTCAAATATGGAAAAAATAGGGAGCAATGAAATAGACATTTATTAAATGTCTATTATGAGTCAGCTACTGTGCTAAGTGCTTTTACAATATTATTTTGTTTGATGCTCATAACAAGCCTGGGGAGGGGTAGATTCTGTTATTATTCTAATTTTACAGTTGAGGAAAATGAAACAGAGAGAGGTGAAATGTCTTGTCAGGGACACATAGTTAGTAAGTGTGTGAGACTTGATTTGAACTTAGGTCTTTCTGAGTCCAGGTCTAGAGTTTTATCCACAGTGCCAATAATTAATACTATGAATAATAATAAAATTACATGCAATTTTACAGCAACATAAAAACAAATCTCGAGCATACCATAAATATAACCTATGCAAACACAAATTTGCTGGTTATATCCTTCATGTTCAAAAATTTAAGACAGTAAGACTTAAAATAAATCATAACATTTCCTATGTTACCATTTTCATGTTATAAAAATAACATTTCAAACAATTATCCATGACCATTCCTACCAGCTGTTCTGTGTGATTTCAACTCCACCATCACCACTAAATTCATTATCATGGAGATTGCCTCAACTTTGGTACTCCTACCTCATAAGTGCCCTCAGTTGCCTCTGCCCCTCCGATTGGAAGACTGGAGCAAAAACTTCTTCCCCCAAACCTCACTTTGTAAAGGGCTTATAATTTCCAGGCAAGTCTTCATTTCCCACCATCAATTCTGCTTATTTTCAACTCCACTACCATTATTCTCTGGCCCTGGCACTTTCTGGAACCTTTACTTCTGGGAAAGGCATCTGCAAGCAGGAGACGGGTGCCTATTGGCAAGGAGGTAGAGAAATCCTGAGAACTGAGAGAGAAACAGGGAGTGAAGTGAGCACAGCCTGAGTGGGTGTGATGAAATAGCAGTCTGGGCTGGAGACAAGAGATCCCAAAGGGCCAGAAACTGTCTTTTCTTTTTCATTGATGAAGCATTCCTTCCTTTTTGGGCACTGAAACTATACTGTGGAGACAGATAGCGGATGCTCTCAATGAAGGGGAAGGTGACTACACAGGGTTTACTGAAGCACCAAACACTTTCAAGATTTAGTCAGATGTTTCTCTGGAAGTTGCCACAGTGCAGTCTCAGCTCTCCATGGTGGGGTGGAGTGAGGAGAGTATTGTTTTCTCCCCATTATACACTACCCTGAGTTAAGTATTTACCATCCTCAACAAATCACATTTGTCCATATAACCAACTCCAGATAAAGTTCTGAGGTCCTAGAATGGCTTAAGCACTTTTTTTTTTCTTTTCAAGTGCCTCTCCCATGCTTTTTACTAAAAAGTCTTAGTTCACCAGAAATAGTGCATAATGTTTTCCTAAGTCTCTTATAAAAAGTCTCAGCAGTCTGTTCGGCAAAGTTCTTATAAAGTTCCCCAAATCAACAGTATTTTTGAGGGCCCAGGCCTATTGATGGTGTGTCAAATTATAAGCATCCACCAAAACGAAGTTTTTCAAATTCAACAAACAAATAATATTTCACAAAGTTTGTCATGTAGTATCATTTGCCTGATTCTTACGAGGGTTTATCCTGATCTAAGCAACTAGAAAAAAATGGAAATAAAATACCACTTAAAAAATAGAAAATAGGAAAAGAAAAAATGAACAAACCAAAGCTCTCCTTTAATAGGGAATGCTAGGCTCCAGGGAGGACCCAGCTCTCCAAATGGGATTAGGGACTTGGAGTGCACTGGAAGTTACCCCTCATCATTGGGTAAGAGATCAAACAATCTTAGGTGAAAATTCTGCTGGGTTTCTCCGATGTGTGGAAGACCCAAACTTTCTCCAGTAATTGTTGTAACATAGTGTAATCTAACAGGAATTCTAGACAATTTTTTTCTCTGCATACTGCAACATACAGGCTAACGAAAATTGCCCCCTCCCCCAAGGACCCTAACATCTTCTTGGTTAATACAAATGGAATTCCAACTTACCCCACAATAAGACAAGTAGGCAAACTCAGCTGATCCCTGAATAAATTGAAGGTTTCCAAAAAGGGATTAAAGTCATAGGTGTTAATTCAGATCCCCAGATATAATAATTTTAAAAATACTGTTGGAGCTGGGGAGCTAGTACGCTATGCCTTCTCTCCACCAAGGAGTTCCTCTCAGTCAGGTGAGCTCTAACCAGGGCAGACCAGGGGTCTTATATAAAAAAAAGAATTCACATTGGAGTGAATTCCATATCACTGATGAGTATTTTTGTAGTACCTGGAGAGAGGGGGAGAAAGTTAGTAGGAATAGAGGGCTATGACGTGTGGTTGGAAAGAAGGGTTGCTCAGTTAATAACAATTATTAAATGCTTACTATGCTATAATGGACACTGTGCTAAAAGAGGATAATATCAAGAAAGACAAAAAAAATCCCTCCCTTCAAGAAGCTCCTATTTGAATGAGAGAGAGAACATGCAAATAACTAAACCTAAGATCTATAAAGTGTAGATATCCAGTAATCTTAGAAGAAGACACTAACAACTAGGAGGATCTGAAAGGCCTCCTAAAGGACGTGATGTTTGAGCTGAGGTCTGAAGGAAGCCACAAGGCCCAGGTGAAGTGAGAGAAGATTTCAGGCACGAGAGAGAGTCAGGCCAAAAGCACTGAGTAACGAGATGGAGAAATGGAGGGTCACATGAGCAATGGCAAATAGGCCAGTTTAGCTGGTGATAATTATAGATCTTCACTTTTTTGAAAGAGGATCCTCCATTAATCTATATGGTTGAGTAATATAAGTGGAGCAAGACAACATATTCATCAGTTTGCTTCAGATACTGCTTAGTATATTTATCTGAAGATAAATGAGAAACTCCACCATTTGATGAAACATTATGCTTGTATTCTCCAGCCCTAACATTGAGATTTAATCAGATAAAATATATGACCATATTTTATAGCTTTTTTAATTCCTAAGAAACAATATTTACCCCAAAGTTGGCAATGCAGCTTAAAAAAAAAAACCACCTATGGTTTCCATCTTAGGAGAGTGGGGTCTTTAAAATCAATTTATTGGATCATTTATTCTTATTCCCCAACAAGGTATCCTTCCTCCTCTCATCAGTCTGATCCAGTATTGGTGCCTGTTTTCTACACACAGCTGTCAGTATCGTCCTGGAAGTCTTTTAAATCACTTTTGTTAAACATTGGGAAGAGGAGATGGGAATCAAAGGAGGGTCTTCCTCAGAGACCAACGTTAAGACCTCATATGCTGACCTCATCTGGGACAAATATTTAATGCAGATTAAATCTCCACTCAGCTGTTCAAGAAACTTCCACAAGGTTTATTTTGTTTGGCTATGATGCCTTTGGTATCTTTTTCTTGTGAGATCACCTTAGGCACAATGATTTACCAAGACGTTCCTTTTTAGCTATGATAGCCCCAAACCAAGAAGTACCCTATCCCCTCATGCTACTTAGCAATGGGGTTTTCTGAATGTAATTGGGGTTTGAAGGAGACCAGGGTATCTAAGGGTGATGAGTTGTTGGAGGTCCATGTGAAAATTCAGCTTCGTAGCTTAGAAGATAAACTACCAATACTGGAGCTCTTCCAGCCATTTGGCAAGCTAGGAATAGTAAATGTTTCTCCAGTGAAGGAAAGGGAACAGTTGTTCCAAGTTGATTTGCCAGGGCCCACATAGAAATACAGGAAACCTAGAAAATCTGGGGCCTTTTGTGCTACTGGGCATTTTCTCTGCTTAGCTCAATAAATGAGAGTCAAATTGACGTTTATGTGACTTCAAACAGTAAGGCTTATGCTGCCAACACAGGCTGTTATGACATCCTGCTGGTATTTTAAAGTGTTCTAGACATCCTGGGAGTTAAGTACAAAAAAGCAGACTCATTCCAAACAATAAAAATTTCAGACAGCTGATTCCATGTAAGTAAAGAAGAGGGAGATTAGAAGACAAAGATTGTAATGAGTCTTGGGCATTTTAGCCAGAATATAGCTGTATGAGGGGCCTGTATATGGTTATTTGTAAATCTGACGTGTTCACAAAACACTTATTCCTTTTCACTAAGGGGAAAAAAGGACTGAAATTATGAAAGATCTAAGGAAGAAGAAAAATTAAAGACTTTGAACATAAGCAGATAAACTAATGGGGAGTCTAATAGTACATGGGAATAGGGCCTCCAGATTAATTTTAAAAGTCCATATATACATACATATATATGAGTAAATACTGCAAAACAAAGGAACATATATCCCCTGTTGGTGAGGAAGAAGTCCTGTGGATTCCCAATGGAGCACCAAACAAAAGCAAGATATTTCTGAATCATTTAAAAGAGAAATAAGGATTGTGAAAGCAAGAGTTGTGGCCTGAACAGCAGAAAAAATTGACAGAATAGAAAAAAGTTGAATTTATTATGGTAAATCCTACCATAAGGGGAAAAAGAAGATAAGTGACTGTGAATAAGTATATGAGTGTGAAGAAGTGGAAGAAGAGAAGCAGAAAGTAATAACATTAAAAGAAAACATTAACAATATTAGCAAACATGCTAATCTTGAAGACAGGTTACACAGAGACATTTTAAGAATTATAAGTATCTCAGAAAAACATGGCAAAAGTAAAAAAAAAAAAGTGGACTACAATGCAACAAATAATGCAAGAAGATTTCCCAGAATTTTTGAACAAGAAAAATAAATTGCCAATTGAAAGAATTAACAGAATACTTTAAGGAAAACAAACCAAACCAAAACACAAAACCTATGCTGCAAACACCAAGGTACATAATAGTTAAACTGAATAATTTCATTGGAAAATAACAAATTCTGCAAGCAACTAAGAGGAAAACACTTAAATAGAAATGAAAGGAAAAATTTAATAACACAAGACTATTCTTCATCTATGCAAAACTGCAGGAGAGAATGGAATTCTCTCTGAAGAGAATTCTGAAGAGCAAAGGAACTGAAGATGCAACCCAATATGACCAACTCTCCAAATCTGAACACAATCATTTTGAAAAAAGAGGACTCTTCAATAAAAAGAGGCTCTCACAACATTCTTAGAAAGAAAACCAGAACTGATGAAATCGTTTCCTTTTCAAACAGCTCAGAACAACAGAAATACAAAACATGTAAATAAACATATCCAAAATGACAAGAACAAAATGATAAGACAGTTTAAAGATTTCTTTCTAATTACAAACAGGGAGATAAGGGCAAAAGAAAAAGTAAAATGGAAGTGATAATGAAGAATTGGCTTGAACACTGTGGACTCAACTTCATCACAATTCACCTATTGGTGAATCATTTTTTTTTTTACAGGACTAAATTATAGCATGGGAGAGTATATAAATGAGGCATGGGAGGAAGAATATAGAAGGGGATATGTCATATACTCTAATCAAGTCAAAGGCTTGAAGGGAAAATAATACATGTAATTTTTCAGGAAGAAGAGATCCTAAAGGAGAATGGGTGAGGAGGCAAAGAGAAGGATTATAAATGGGAGAAACATAAGGGGAATGTTTTTCCAGAAATAGGATAGAGTAAGACTAACGAATGCTCCCATAAAAGAAAGAGCTGTTACATAAAGGGAGATGGGGAATTTACAATGTATATCCGTCTGTAGGGATTTTGTTCTTAGAAAGATCACTCATACTTCCTCAAGAGAAGCGAAATCAAAGCTCCTTGAGGCAACTGACACCCAAAAGATGGGGAAGGTAGAACAATGGAGAAAGTGGCCATCAGGATGCAAATGCCAATTAATGAATTACAGAATCAGAGAAAAAGGGAAATTCCTACCAGGGAGTGATAACTTCTCTGTTACCTGAAGAAACAGGTGTTTTTAAGAGTGAGGGACAACTGATAAAATATAAAAGCTGTATCTCAAGAGAATAATATAGCTACTTTAGAAGAAGGAACCCCAAATAGGTACCTTATGAGTTTTAATTCCACAACAAATACAGAGAATAATGATCAAATAAGTATAAAAGCCATGAATTAAAAAATAAAAGTTTAGAACACACAGAAAAAGAAGAGAATGTAGGGGGGGAAAAACTTTTTTTTTTTTTTTAGAAAAACACACTCAGAAAATGAAATTAAAACATAATTAACAAAACAAGTTGAAGGGAAAGAAAAGAAAGGGAATTTTACTTGAGTACCTGTCTCAAAGGGAAAAAAGGGGCGGGGTGAGAATTAAAAAAAAAAGATAAAATTAAGAAAGAGAAAACAACTAAGAAGTTGAACAAAACTTCAAAACTAAAGAAAGGAATAATATATCAAAGGGGGAGGACTTGAGGGTGAGGGGAAGAAAGCTGGGGGAATAAGGTTATATTAAAATGGAATAAGCTAAAATAACTGAAGAGACATGGTAGCATTTTTAAAGAGGAAGAGGGAAAATATTAATTTAGGAAAAACAACAATATTACAGACAAATGGAGGAACATATTTAACTCATAATTCTAAATGAATGAATTAAATAATTTAAAACAAAAAAGAAAACAAAAACCTCACAATCTGTTCCTTAGAAGAAGCACATTTAAAAACAAAGTCATGCACAGAAGAAAATAAAGAGCAGGGGTGGGGAGTGGATGGTGGGGTGGGAATGACCATTCTTAAGTTTGTGCCTCAAAAAAGGCATTGTAAGCACGCTATCAGACAAAGCACGAACATTCAAAACATAATAAGTAAGGGAAAAACAAGACAACTACATTGTGCTGAAAAGAACGATAGACAATAAATTAAATCCTACAAATTGCTTACCACATAATTTCACAAAGGAAACTTTAACTGAACTATAAGACAACATTTGTTGTTGTTCAGTTGTGTCCAACTCTTCATGACCCCATTTGGAGTTTTCTTGGCAAAGAAATTGGAGTGGTTTGTCATTTTTCCTTCTCTGGCACATTTTACAGATGAGAAAACTGAGGCAAACAAGGTTAAGTGACTTGCCAGGGTCACACAGCTAGTGTGAGCTCAGATTTGAACTTAGGAAGATGAGTCTTCCTGACTCCAGGCATGGCATTCTATTGACTGCACTCTCTAGCTGCACACAACTCTTAGAGATCATCAACAAAGGCATAACGAGATTGTTGTATTTATCAACAGAAAAACCTAGTCATTTGAAAAGATGATTAAAATTGACAAACTCAGTCCATTTGATTAAAAAGAAAAGATAGTAACATAATAGTTAATGAATAATGTGAAATCACAATAAAACCAGGCAAAATGAAAAGAATTATCAGAACCTACTAACCACAGATGTATACTATTCACTTGCTTTTTCTCTGAGAAAGTAATCAAGATTATTTAAATTTTAGATGAAATAGTACAATCTTAATTGATTATTTTGATGAAGTGATAATAGGTGAAGACTGATTTTTTCTTTAAATCGTAGATCAAAAGTAAGGAATGAGAGAAATAAGAATCTTACAGATTCTATTAAATAAGCCTCACACTTACACATCATGGACATTTTCTTTGAGGAAAGAATTGGAAAGATCTAGACATGGTTAGCACCAAACAAAATCCTAAAAAAGAAAAAAAAATGTTATGTTTTAGTAATCAGAAACTTACTTTTTATTGGTATGAAGTCATTCATGAATTAACTGTTAGCATAGTCAGAACATTGATTTGGTAAAGTTAAGATTAAAATTAGTACAAAATTACAAGAACAAAAATGTGAAAAGAAAACTATGGTGTACAGTACAATTTGATCCATTTAAACAAATGATTTATAATGAAAATAGGATAGAAATGGAACAAAAGACATAGACACAGACTACAATTATTCAAACAGAAACTCAACTAATGTAAAAACATGAGATGAAAGATCCCAAAACAATGCTTAAGTCAGCAAACATTCGACTTCTTTGCCAAATATGTCAGCCAATGGCAACACTGGTTTAGAATTTACTAATTTATAAACTCTTAAAATAAAGAATTGTGGAAGATTCTGGGCTAAATCACTTCATTAAAAAAGGAAAAGCACTCAAGGGTAAAACCGGGCTAAAGAATGAGTGGAAAGAGATGTGACTAAGTAAATTCCATCAGCAAACACTGAAAAATGAAAGAGAAAGCAGCGTTCCAAAAGTAGTAAGAAGGAAAAAAAGCTACATAAAATATTCCAAAATTATTTTCATAATAAAAGACAGTAGAGTTAATATATTTGGACAGTCTCAGATATTTTTATGGAGGAGATAGAACCCTCTTACACGTCAATGCATGAACATTTTGGGATGAATTTTCATTGTAGGAAGCTGCATAAATAGGGAGAGGAAAAGCAAGGGAAAGAAGGAAATTTATTTAGAGTCCAAAGGGAACATTGAAAAAATTTTAATTCTTATAGTCTTTCAGCAAGTGGAGATTGTGATATGGGAGAATGGAAATGATGGAAGAAGTGGAGGGTTGAGACCAAGAATCTGGAAAGGGGAATCTTATGTTAATATTTCCACCAAAAAAGCATTACTATGGAAGCTTGTTTCTGCCTGGGAAGACTTGGAATAAATTATGGGATTAGAGTGGGAGGAATGGGAGCACTGAAAGACTATCTTCTCTGAAAGTGTTGTATCTCTATAGTGAACAACCTTTACCTTCCCCTCCAAGAAAAGGAATATATGAGCTCCTAGGCACAGCTTATGCTCAAAATTGGGGGAAGAAGATGGCATAGAACCAGAAATGTGATAGTACAAACTCTGGGAAGGAGGCAGCTCATAGTGGAGGAAGGATGTATGTCTGAGACACATGATTAAAACACAAGCAGTGCTGCTTTCTTCATGATTTGATATTTTCAAGACAGAAAAGGGGTAAGATCTGTGAACACAATTCTGTGAGTTAGAAGTGAATTTCAGAAGTTTTAAACCCATGAGGAGCACAAAATAAAGAATGAAAAAACATCAGGGTACCAGGAAATCAAATTTAGGCTGAATAGGAAAAGAAATGGTGAAGAGAGCAAAGCAAAGAAAAATTTCTTAGAAATAAAAAGACAGTAAAGGGAATTTAATTTAAAAAAAAACAAATTGCTTGAGAAGAAGAGAGATAAGAGAGAAATAAATAACAAAAAATAAAATGCATGAAAGGAAATAAAAGTAAAAGTGGAATTGATTGAATAAATCAATCAAGTTACTCCACATGACATAAAATAAGTGATAAAATGTACTGCTACCTTAACTAGGTAAGAACAAGTCTCAATCAAACAGTTTAGATTAAGTGTGAACTGCAGCTCATAGAAGAATTTTTGAATTGTCTGATGAAACATACTCACACTTGTGTGTGGACTATATTAAAGAATAGTCTAACCAAGCAGGAAATAAAAATCAGAAAAGTTACACAGATTAAAATATACTCCTCCCCCCCCCCAAAATATACAAGATTAACTGAACCTTTAAACTGAGACTGAGATACAGTGTGCTCAAACCAGCAAAAAGGACCCAATTTCATCCAAGGGGAAGTCCTTTCTGAAGTTTATAGGGAGGCAGGCTGGAGAGCAAGGTTATATCGAGGATATGTCTTCCCCTACATGTAAACAGCATCTCTATGTGTGTTTCTCAAAAAGTAGCTCTAGAACCACAAATGCCTCCCCTAAAAAATCTGTGGCACCAATTCTGTAAATTGTTGTCATTGTTTATCTCTTGTTCTGGAAGAGGACAGTGACATCAGGAAGGTGATTCCATGACTTGCAAATAAATTGGATTTAAGTGAGGGAGGGCTGTGCAAAGTCACCAGCCTCACTTTTTCCTCTGGAGTCATTTGGGTCCAATGACAAGATAATGATCAGGACTACTGGAGATAGCCCCCTGTAAATACTTAAGTAAGTTATGCAATATCATACTCAGCATTCTCTTTCTAACTAGGAGTCCTATCTCCTTCCATACACAGTAGAGTAGCACAGGGTTGCTGCTCCTCAGCCTTGCTTGGGTGATAGCCAAGTTACAAAGAAATTAATAACTTAAGGAAAATCCAAAAACTAGGTGAAAGGTAGGCAAATAGGAGTGGGAGAAAGGGAGAACCTGGGGTAATAGATTAATATCAATGTCATTTAATGAATATTAACTACAGGGATAAAGTACTGACTTTATCAAGAGATCAAGAGAATAAAAAAAAACAGTAGGAGAATAAACAGGGGGAAACACATACTTTAGGATCCTGACTAAATGTGAATGGATTAAATAATCCAAAAAAAAGAAAGAATAAGAAAATGATCTGATGTACAAAAAGAAATGGACCTTAAAAAGGTACATACAGATTCAGAATGAGACACTGGGATTAAATTTACAATATGTCAAGTGAATTCAGAAAAGGAATTATAATTACGATTTCAGACAAACCAAAAATTAAAAAATTCACTATATCAATAGAGATAGAAGAAAGATGTATTATGTTTAAAAGAAGCATATTATGAACCAAATCAATACATATAAGTACCAAATTTCATAATGTGTAAATTCTCAAAGGAAGATTAGTATTCCCTTATCTTACTTTATTTATTTCCTTTGAAATATTGAGGAATAACTTTTATATATTTTTATACAATTCTACATATGTACCAAAAGTATCCTTGGTTATAGAACGAGCAGGGTCTGGCAAGTAATATTCCATAGCAGAGTACATTCTTGTCTTCACATAATTGACTGAAAATATACAAGGTCACTGAGCTCTTTGTTTATTGACAATACTAAACCATTTGATTCAGTGGAACAAAATGTTGCCTTAGAGGCATCTTTCCAATAAATATCTAATGCATATATCAAAATTATTTAAGATTCATTGAATGATAACAAAGTATTTTTTTTATAACCTACTGATCCTTAAAATCAGTGAAGCATAAAACAGAGAGATTTACTTAAAAAGTGTTTATGGGACATTGTCATAGAGGAGAACCATCACAGAACAAGGTAAGAGATTTTTCTTCAATGTTGAGTTCCTTCAAATTCTCCTATTTGTCAGTGACATTTTACTGGTTCCATCAAATGCCAAACTATTGCATTCTTGAATATTATCTATAATGACTCAATAGAATAGTTAGAATAAACTAGCCATCCTGCAATAAAAACAAGTAGATGAAGAATGTTTATTGTGTAGCTCATGGAATGGAGTTAGAACTCACCCAGTAATAGTTATTTATTGTAGAGACATTGAAATTGGATATTGATATTACAATTGGATATTAATTAGGGAGTGGCATTATAATAAGAAGGGGAGAATGGGCTGGATTGTATTTAGGGAATTTCATAGTTCCTTTAATTACTCCAAAGTTTTTTCTGAAACAAAGGCCCATCTTTTGAATATCAACATATATTGTTCACATTTATACATATATGCATATATACACATACATATAAACATATACACATATATATACACACATACTATCTATATAAATATACATAGTATATATATGTACATATATAATATATTATGTATATAATACATATATATGAATGGAGGGAGAGACAGAAAGAGAACACTAAATGGAAAGAAGTTTCTTTGGTTTATTAAATATGCAAAATTTAAATATGCAATATTTTATAAATATGGAGAGGGGTGAGACCTATTTGGGAGGCAGTAGAAAAAGTGCTGACTCTGCAGTCCAAGGATCTGGGTTCAAATTTTGTCTCTGATTCTTACTTCCTCTATGACTTTGGCATAGTAGATAGAGACCTGTGCCAAGTCCCTGGATGAAAGAAATGCCATAGTCTATCACAGCTGGCTGAGATTCCCCATATAAAAGCATTGGATTATCTGGAATCAGAAAGTTCTGATAAATGGTGAGTCATCTGAGAGGTTCGAGGAAGTGTGACTTTAGTATAAAACTTCTGAGGGAGTTACAAAGAAACCTAGTAAAGAAATTATACTATGCATAAGGACAACTTCTTGAACACCCCATGAATAGGCAAAAAGGACTTTCAGAGCTATGAATTACCTCTTTGCTACACTGAGCATAATTTCCTCTGGACTCTATGTGCTCATAAGAGAGTATGTCACAGACTTTCAGGGGAACATTTTGTACCAGCTGTTCTTAGTGTATAATCTTATACAAATCTCTCTTTCCAAAAGCAACTTAAGGTTGACTGATTTAGTTGATTTTCAACTGATAATCTTGAGGGGATGCCAACAGTTGGGGCTCAAACCAATTGCATTAGACAATTACCTCTGATTCCTCAGTATCCCTAGAACCTTTGTAATCTAGCCTTGCTCAGGAACTAAGATTCCTCCATAAGAGTGGAAGTTGGGATAAGGACCCCCAGAACATCTATGAACTATGAACAGTCTATTTTAGCTAGACAATAAATTAGTGAGGGAAAATAATGGATAATCAATCTAGAAAAATAGATTGGAGCCAGATTGTGATTGTTCAAGGTACAGAGATCATGTGAACATTTCAGGCTCATTCTTCTGGTAAAAACAAGTCCAAAAGAAAGACTGACTTGTAGTTAACAATTTCAACAAATGACCCTTGGCGGGAAGGGTCTGCTTTTTCAGCTGGTCCTAAGGCTGAACTTCAGAGGAATAGCTCATCTGTCTCTCTTTTAGACATCTGGCAAATGGATAACTGTTTCAGCATTCTCTAGTCCACTAAATGCTTACAAATGACTTCCATATTCTGAGGCATCTGCTGGTTATCTAATTTTGGGTTATTTGCCCATTGTGTTTTGAAAAGAATCCTTTATTTTGTGGGCATGTTCCTGTTATTGTGGTTTCAGAAGTCAACAGATGGATCCTGCATCACCCCATGAGCTAGGCCAGATGTGTGGATATCAGAAAACAGAAATGGTGATAAGTCTCCTGTGGATTAAAAAATAGACAAATCACAGCTATAAAATGTGTACAGAAGATGAACAGTGATCAAAAGTTAAACGCTCGTCAGTATTTTCAGTGTCATTACTTTGAAATTTCTTGTAAACATGATAGTGCTAGGAAATACATCTACATACAAAGATATTTGTAAGATATAAATGTTTTACTTTCACAGTTTCTAGTTCTTATCATCTCTAGGGTCTATGAACTGAACACATGGCCTGCCATTGAACTGTACTGGAAAATGTCCAAAACAAATAATTTAATTCAGTTTTAGAAGCATTTATTAAGCACCTACTCACTATGTGCTAGGCATTGTTCTGAGTATGTAAAGGCAAAAACCACAAACATATAGTCAAGTAAGTACTTACTATACAAACAACACGATAATTTGGAGAAGGAAGAAGAACATCAAGAATTTGAAGGGTCAGGAGTCGCCTTATGTTGGAGATGATTCTTGAAGAGAGCTAGCGGTAAACAGTTGGTGCCATATTGTGTATAGGAAACAGAAGGCAGACCATCTTGACTAGGAAATAGAGTGTGTAAAGAATTGGAACATGAAATTAGTTTGGATAAATAGGTTGGTGTCAGATTGTGAAAGGCTTCAAATGACAGGGGAATCTGTATTTGGAATGAGGAGACTGATTTTTTTTTTGCAAATTATTTTATTTTTAAGCGTGTTTTTTCAGTCTAAATCCCTCATTTTATTTTTTTAATATTTTTGGCAATTTTTAAATATTTTAAAGTTAGATACAAAATGAGAAAAGAAAAAAATGCCACATACACAGTAGAACATAAGAGGATTCCATATAAAATGATACATTTCCATTTCAAGAAAATCTATATAATAAACAGTACACATTGCTTTCAAAGCTGCCCAGCTTTGCTTCCTTGTTGATTTTCTTCTGTTTTCTGTTGTGTACTTTTTACTTCATTTTTCCCCCTCCCTCCCTCCATCACCCAAAAGAAGCCTACGATTAAACCATACACACACTATACATATATATATATATGTATACACATATATTTATATACCTATAAACTTATTCATATATACACATATGTACTCATACACATGTATGTAAGACCTTACTATGCTTATTTCTACTTGTCATCTGTTTCTCTGAAGTTGAATAACATCTTTTTTAATAAGTCCAAGTCTTTCTATGTTTTTTTCTAAATCAACTATCTCGTCATTTCCTACACCACAGCGACATTCCAAAACAATCACATCCTGTTTTAGAGATTGTCCATGAAAGGTTTTTCCCGAAATTTTCTGCATTCCCTTTTATTCTTGGCTACATAGGTTTTATTTATACAAGAAAAATTTTAATTTAAAATAATCAAAGTTATACTTTTTACACTTCAACAATGCTTTCAACTAAAGATATAGTTTAAGATCTGATCCTGCTGAATCTGCTACCTTTACATCTTTTCTCCCTGATTTCTTTGAAGTTCCTGACTTTTTGTTCTTCCAAATGAACTTTATTATTTTCTCTAATTCAGTAAAATAATTTTTGGCAATTTAATAGGGATGACACTGAATAAATAGATTCTTTAAGTAAAATTATCATTTTAAAAATTGTGTTGACTTTGCCTTCCCATGAACAACAAATATTACTTCAGTTGTCTAATTTATTTGTAAAAAAGTGTTTTATATTCATATTCTTATAATTCCTGTATCTGTTGTGGCAGGAATGTACTCAGTCATTTTATACTAAGTCAGGGGTGGGAAACCTGTGGCCTTGAGGCCACATGTGGCCTTCTAGGTCCTCAACTACAACCCTTTAACTGAATCCAAACTTCACAGAACCCTTTTAGTAAAGGATTTGTTCTGTGAAGTTTGGATTCAGTCAAAAGGCCTCACTTGAGGACCTAGAGGGTCACATGTGGCCTAGCGGTGGTAGATTCTCCACCCCTGGTCTAGGTATTTTAAATCATTTACAATAATACTGAATAATATTGCTGACACATAGTGTTTCTATTTATAATAGTTGTAATAATTTCTCTAATTTTTCACTTTTGATGAAATCTTTCAACTTCAACTTTCTCTGGGATCATGATTACTATCCCTACTTTTTTTTTTAACATACTAAATTCTACTCTGGTCCTTTATTTTATCTTTGTATACCTCTCTCATTTTTATAATGTTTACTGAAAGCAACATATCAATGAATTCAATTTTTAAATCTGCTATCCGTTTCTATTTTATGGGTAAATTTTTACCATTCACAACTTACTTGTTATGTATTTTCCTCCATCCTATTTTCCCTCACTATCCTTCTCACTCTATTTACCCTATCCTTCCTCACTCCTCTGCTTTACTTCTACCTGCACCTTGCCCTCCTCTTCCTTAATCTATCCACCCCAACCCAGTCCCTCCCTTATCCTCTCCTTCTCCCTTGCCCTTTTATTTCTTTCTGAATTTAGTAGGCCTTTATTCTGTTACATATATATGTTGTTTCCTCTTTAATCCATTCCCTATGAGGGTAAGTTTCCAGCACTACCTGTCCGCTAGCTTCTTCTGTATCAGTTTTTCCTTTTATGCATCGCTTGTATGAGATAATTAATCCTTTTTATCTCTCTCTAAACAGTTTTATTTTGTTTTTTTTACAATCATCCCGTCGTAGTCAGTTCAACCCACACCTTTCTTTCAAACTATCCAGATGATGATGACAATTATAAGAGTACTGCTAATATTTTCACATATACAAAGCAAACAATTTGACCTTATTGGGTCCCTTATAACTATTCTTTAATTTTTGTATTTCTCCTGGATCTTATATGTCAATTTCTCTCTTAAGTTCCAGTGGTTTTGTCACAAAAACCTGAAAGTCTTTGAGGTCACTAAATATTCATTGCCCCTGCCCCCATTCAAGATTAAACTTTGCTGAGTAAGTTATCCTTGGCCGGAACCCCAGCTCTTTTGCTATACAGAATATAATATTCCAAGACCTGTGGTCCTTCAACATAATAGCTGCTAGGTCTTGTGTAATCCTTATTGTAGTTCCATGATATTTAAATGGTCTTTTTCTTATTGCTTCCAATATTTTCTCCTTAACCTGGAAGCTTTGAAACTTGGCTATGATATTCCTGTAAATTTTCCTCCTGAGATCTCTTTCAGGTGGTGGTCACTGAATTTTTTCTATTTCTACTTTGCCTTCTTGTTTTAGATCTTCAGGGCAATTTTTCTTGATAATTTCTTGTAATATTGTATAAAGATTCTTTTTGTCTTATCATAATTTTCAGGTAGTTCAACTATTCAGTTGTTTTTCGGATGAGATGAGTTTTTCTGATATTCTCTTCTTTTCCCCCTATTCTTTTGATTTTGTTTTATGATTTCTTGGTGTCTGAGAACACCAGCAGCTTCCCCTTGCTCAATTCCAGTTACCAAGGAATTATTTTCTTCCTTAAATTTTTGATTCTCTAGTTCTAGTTAGTTGACGTTCTTTTCATAATTTTCTTGATTTTCTTGTATTGCTTTAATTTTTTTCCATTTTTTCCTTGATTGTCTTATTTGATTTTTAAAGTCTTTTTAAAGTTTTTCAGAGAATTCTTTTTATGCTAGGGATCATTTGACATTTCTTGTAGAAAAGGGGGTGGCTTTTTTTAAAGCTCCATTCTCTTCCTCTAAATGTGAACCCAGATCTCTTCTATCCCAATAGTAATTGTGTATAGTTAGGTTCTTTCTCCTTTGCTTACTCATCTTTATCTATTTATCTACTTATTTATTTATTTGTTTGTTTTGTTTTTAGCAGCTATTAATGTAATCAATTTATAGCCCCAAGATATGGAGAATGATACTCCAAGCCTCCAGTCCTTCTTACTGTTATTTTCTGAGGTCTGTCTCAGGGCCCAACCGTGGACTCTCCTCTCCACTCCTAAGCCACAGCTAGGGCTCCCAGCATCACAGTCCTTCAAATGATCTGGCTCTTTGTGGTCCCTCAGGTGGCTGCAAACTACAGCCGTCCTCTATGCCCCAGAACTGAAACCAGGGCCCCTGCTCTTCTGCATGAGCTCACAGTCGACAGGGTCCCTGCCCCTTGCTACTGTACTCACCAGTTGTGTATTAGCTCCTCCCCACAGCCAGAGCCTGGGACACATCTGGACAGCACAGCTGTGCTTGGTGTCCTTTGCTTAGTGTCCTTTTGCAGTAGAAGATTCTTCAGTCTTCTCCTACTTAGCCATCAGATCCCCATACTATCTGAGAGATGAAAGTTTCTAAGACAGGCTGCCTCTCACCCCAGTTGCTTCCATGGCTTGTTCTTTGTTGACTCTGCAGTCATTTAGGCCAAATATCTGCCCCTGCAGGTAGGGTCTTTCATCAGGTCTTTTCAAATTGTCTTAGGAGGACAACTACTTTACCCCACATTTATTTCTTTTGCTGAGGTGATATTTCGGTGTGTGTGTGTGTGTGTGTGTGTGTGTGTGTGTGTGTGTGTGTGTGTGTGTGTGTGCATGTGTAGGAAATCTCTGGAGTCAAAAGTTTTCTGACCTACTCTGCCATCTTCCCAGAATCCTCTGTCAGGATGCATTAATTTTTGACCAGAGAAGGAGCATAATCAGACCTGTGCTTTAGGAAAATCAGTTGGGTAGTTGTATGGAGGATGGATGGGAGAAAAAGGAGAATGGAGGAAGAGGGATCAGTTAGGAGGGTATTGCAATAATGCACATGGTAGAGAAAAAAGAATAGATGTAACATATATTATTCTGACAGAACTGTGACGAAGCTGTAATGGATTTTAGTTATCACTATCTCCCTTTCTAAGTGCTCACAAACTATCCTTTTAATTATGTGTTGTAAAGTTTTGCCAAGAATTAAAGTCAAGCTCGTTGGACTATGTAGTTTCCAGATTGAATATTCTATTTTCTGTTTTGAAAACTGGGATAACATTTACCTTCTCCAGTACTGCATTCTCTCTCCCATTCTCCAAAATGTTTCAAAGTTTTCTGATAGCAGTTAATCAGTTCTCTGAAGGCTCTATGATGCAAGCTGTCGACTGGAACAAACTCATTGAAGGTAAACAGACAATATTGATTATTTCTTAAATTATCTTGCATTTGTATTCCATCTTAATAATTGATGTTCTAGTCTTCTTTGTCAAATGATATTCTCTTAGAAGAGAAAACATAAGCCAAAGAAGACTTGAATATTTCAGTCTTCATTGTCGCCATCATCCCAATATACCACCAACTGCAGTCTTTACCTTTCTTTGGTCTGCCTTCGACACCAACAAAAGTAAACAAAATATCCTTTCTTGATATCCTTAGTAATTAGTACTCCTCAAGGATGATTCTCAAAGGATTGTGTTATTTTATTTTACCCACCCCCAGATCTCGTCCTTACTTCTATTTTCTAGATGTCTTTTAAAATCTAAGTTGATCAATGAGTTTCCTAGGAAGCCACTCTGGTCTTTTTAGATAGCTCATCCATTTACTTTATAATGGAATAATTTCAAGTTATTTCTTCAGAATTTGATTCTGGGAAACTTAGCTCCACAATACCGTTGCCTTTGTCTATCCTGTCTCAAAGTTCTTTGGAATCAATTCTTTCCAAATTTCAGGCGCATGTCAGACAATGGTTTTCTTTTCCTTACTCCTTTATTGTAAACTATATGATGCTAAACCATCTCCAAGATTCCTGCTGTTTTCTATTTTATCAAATAATTTCCCTTTGGGGGGACTTCACCCAAAGGGCAGAGATAGGTAGATGTAAGAAAGAATCAGATCATAGCTCAATATAAGGACAATTTTTAAAAGAAGAAAACTTCTCAAAAATAGATGAACTGTTCTCCAAAGGTAGCAAATGTCCCATCACTGCAGGTTTTCAAAAGAAAGTTGAATGATTTAATGCCAAGAAGATTATCAAAAGGACTCTTGGTTCAGGTAGGCACTAACTAGAGAGTCAAGGAGGATGGTGAAAAGGGTACTGAATTTGGATTCCTCCCTCAACAAGCTTGTCTCCATATAGTCAGACTGTCATTATTTGCATTTGACTCCATTCTTAGAATGTGAGCTCCCTGAGATCAGTAACTGCTTTTCTTTGTGTTTCCAAAATTTAGCACAGTGTATGGAACATAGTTATTAAGTGTTTGTTAACTGTTGACATATGTTCAATTCAGACGCTTACCTTGCCATCAGTTTCTGCATGTGATGAACTTTTTTTGGTTACCTTAAGGCAACTCTCATTTCCATTTAATTAGAGTTAGCAATATAATGACCATTTAACATATGTTTTTAATTTTCTACATGTTAGATTGTTTAATCCTCATAGTAACCCTTAAAGATGACTGATGTCCCTTTCACAGGCAAAGAAACTGAGGCCTGGCAATGTGAAGTGACTTATTTCCAAGGACCTCGCTAGTGGAAGAAGTGATCATCAGTGGCCGAAGGTAGGATTTGGAAGTAGGCTTTCCTATTCTAATTCTAGTCCATTTTCTCTTATATAAGCTCCACTCTTATTAGGATCTTCACATATGTATTTGAATATCCATGATTTTATTTAAAAGCTGGGCTACTTAGTCACTGAAATTCTGTTCTTGAAGTGATAAACAATGCCTGCTGAAAGTACAATCTGAAAGGACCTAATTGGAAAATAAGGAAAAGCAGCCCAATTTTAATCAAGTTTTTCACACACACACACACACACACACACACACACACACGCACACGCACGCACACACACACACAATCTGAGCATGTGATCAGCTAATTGTCTTTATAAGTTCCAAAAAATGGCATACATGTATATGCAAAGCCAAAACAAAATTTTGTTCTGTAGGGTGGGTACAGGGTATATCTAGTACAGGTAGGAGGGAGGAAATGACTTTGTCCATTGGGCTTAGTCTGGGTTTCTGTGACTTTTTCCCTGTCTTTTTTGTTTAGAGGGAAAATCAAAAGCATTGAAGGACCCCTAAATATTGCAATGGGTTGGAACCACATAGTTCTGTATGGTAATTGTGGTAGAAATTCTGAAAGAAGTTTGCAGGCACAGGATTCTTATAGGAAAAATGAACAAGGAGTTAAGTGAAATGCCTATTCCTAAATCATAGTGTCTTCTGATAAATGACTTTGCTTCATGAGCAGGGAATAAACTTAAGTCTTTTGTGAAGACATTACTTACCTATATTGGAACCGTGTTCCAAAGAACTTGGGTCCTAGGAAGAAGAATCTTTTTGTAGAGTAAGCCTCATTCAATTTAAGACTCAGAAACAGAAAGATGGGAGGGTTTTTGTTTCTCCTAATTCCATGATGGTGTATGTGAGGAAGAAAGAAAGCAAGAATGGAAGGAAGGAAGGAAGGAAGGAAGAAAGGAAAGAAAAATTTTTTTAAAGGAAAAGAGCTGTAGCAAAAATACCCTGGGGTTTTAATTGAAAGACCAATGATAGGAGCAGCTAGGTGGCACAGTGATTAGAGCACCAGCCCTAGAGTTAGGAGGACCTGAATTCAAATCCAGCCTCAGACACTTAACGCTTACTAGCTGTGTGACCTTGGACAAGTCACTTAACCCTAATTGCCCTGCCTTCCCCCCTCCAAAAAGACCAAAAAGAAAAAAAAAGAAGAAAGAGATTAGTGATAAGAATCCATTCCCTCCCCATGAGGAAGAGGTAATACTTCAGCTGGAGATTTTAGTTGAATCTAAAAGTTGGAATCAGAAATGCTCTTTAAGATTGAGCTGTGTCTTAAGAGAGCATGTGGTCAGCTGTGTACTCTCCAGGAGCAGCCACATGATGCCAGCAAGAAGAAATGGACCCTTAAAACATGTCTGTACCCACCCATGGCAAAGACTATATACATATACATGCATATATACATATGCATGTGTATGTGTGTGGGTATGCATGTATCCAGTGTATCCAGTGGCTGTCTGTAACATGAAACCAGTCAGTGATGACAAAACCAGAAGACTTTGCTGACCATAGCAATGGAGACAAGTGTTTCCTCTCCCATATGTGTACCTCCAACACATACGTATGTGCTGTATGTGTGTGACCCTCCATATATATATATATTTACAACATATTTCAATGCTTCTCACCAAGTTTGCACGTATTCGTGGGAGAGCATGCCCCAGTTTTATGGTGGTAATAATTTACTGATACTTTACTTACTATACTGTCTGTAATAATGGGACAATTAGTGATTTGTTGAATTAGAGTTAGACCAGGTCTGTATAACCTGTGTCCTGTGAGTACACCAAAGGATTTTGGGCAGTCCACAAAAAACCCAGAGGATATTTTCCTCTACATTTTTTTTTGTGGGTTGCCTGAAAAATCCCTTGGTGTGCTGTAAGCAGCCCATGGGCCACAGGTTGTGCAGGCCTGTTAGATCATCCAATCTATTCTGAATCCAGCCAGTTGTCTACTCCATATTTTTTCCATTTTTTCCCCTGACAATAATAGCTTGAGAGATTCCCTCAAATCTTTTGCTAAAAGCTTGGTAAATTATATCTATGTCATTTCCCTGGTCTACCAGTTCAGTAACCTTAGTATTAATGGGAATGAACCTGATCTTGATGAATCTATGCTAATTCTTAGATTATTTATTCTTTTTCAAGATGTCTATTAGCTATCCCTTTCATAATACATTCCAGTATCTTGCTGAGAATCAAGTGAAGCTTACTGGTTTATAGATTTTAGATTCTATTCTCTTCCATTTTTGAGTCAGTACCACATTTGCTCCTCTCCCAATCTAGCTGAGGTCCTCCTCTTTCTCATCCCAGTTTTCTCTTTTGGGAGGCAGAAGTAGAATAATTTGTTTGGTGAATAAAAAAGCTGTACTTAACGTTGTTAGGCAAACTAAACTAGACATTCAGTCAGAAAGCAAGCATTTATTAAGCTCTTGTTATTTGTGTCCTCATTCTTTATCTAGAAATATTAGGCATAATGGGTATTCAGGAACAGCTTGAGGGAAATTAGACTTGTGTTTTCATAATTGAGAAGTTAACTATTTACCATTAGGAATTTCAGTTATTTAATAATAAAATTTATGTTTGTACTAGACTGAACTTAAATGTTATCTTCTTTGTGAGGGTTACTTTGATAATTATCTGCCTCTAATTTCTCTTTATTTAAACATGAGTTTCTGTTATAATTTCCCATAAAAGATGAGCTCCTTGAGGGGAGGACTTTCTTTTTCTTTTTCTTTTTGTATTCTCAGCAACTGTTATAGGACCTTATGTATTTTGGGATCTATTCCTGCACTTTCTTAGGTATAGATAAATCCTGGTGTGTAGATGGTAGATATTTAATAAATGTCTGTTGAGCTGAATTAATGCATCTCTTTTTCACATTTTGCAGATATAACAACTGCCTTGGAATACAGTGGGATTTATGACATTTTCTTAATTGCTTCAGGATTTTGTCAAGAGGGTGTAGCACCAACATAATATTCACAGTGCTGATGGGCACTGCAAATATGCCAGCATAGTGCTCAATTGCAAAATATAACAGACTCTCCATATAGAAGACAGAAGCAAAAACATTTATTCAGACACAAGAAAAACAAATACCAAAACCAGTAAGCTGATTCCATCATAGTAGCAGAGAAGTTAATAAGCCATAACAGCACCGAGAGTCACAGCATCCTCTAGCCTTCCCATAAACCAACATTTACTCATAAGCCTAACTGTCTCCCTCAAGTGTATCCTTTCCTCCCTATAGTGTCTAACTGCTCTTACTCTGAGCTTCCTGTGGGCTCTGTTCCACCCTTCAGGAAACTCCTCCTACCACAGGCTCCAAGTGATTAATTCATCCTATTAGGGGGCAGGGTATATCTTCATAGCAGGGAAGGTTTTCAAATTCCCCTAGGCTTATTAAGTGGCAGGGATGATCTTCAAATTCTCATTCCCATTACAAAGAGGGATATTATTCCTGACCAAATGCCAGGATGGTCTTTCATTTGCTACTGCTCGACAGAAGTTAAACATTTTTGCCTGACTTTGAAGTCATGTTTGACTGTACTTTAAAGACCTTGCTTTAGCTCATCATAAAGAGATGGCAGGAATTGTTTGTTGTATGTTCTGCCTAGAAGAGTTACATTTGGGTGATCACAGAGATTATGTGGATGGACTGGTTTCACTCTACCATTCAATTTGGTAGTGATCCTTCTTTGTTGTTGAAAACAATTGGCTCAAAGATGACACTGATGAAACTCATAACTTTTATAGAAATAGGCTGGTACCAAAATAATTGATTTTTCATAGACTGCTATCAAAAAACAAACAAAAGTTCCAATATGGTGTGCTTATAATTCAATCGAGTTGCAATTTATGAGAAAATATAGAAGTTTTTACCAGTTCAAAAAAATAGAAAAAAATGGTTAATGAAACAGACTAGGTAATCAGAACCTTAATAGTAGCCTAGTACCTAGAACAAAAAGTTGTTGGCAGCAAAGATTTCTTATTTGATAAGAGGTACTGAGAAAACTGAAAAGTGATTTGGTAGAAGTCAAGTTTTAACCAACATGTTATACCATATATCATAATAAGAAACAAATGGATATGTGACCTTATAATAAAAATAGAAAAGACTGGCAGGGAGAAACCTTTCAAAGTTATGACTAGAGGAAGGATTATTAAATGATCAATGGATAGAAGTGATAATAAAACAGATCCTTTTAATAATGTGAAATTTAAAAGCAGAATAAAACCACTATGACTAGAATAAGAGGAGACTATCCATGGGGAAAAAAAAAATCTTCACAACAAATATCCCTAATAAAGGTTTTCTACCCAAGATATGTAGGGAACTAATACAAATATGTAAGAATGAGATCCATTTCCCAAAAGTTAAGTGTTCAAAGTATATG
>CM053580.1:243888621-243902833 GCA_028627135.1 Pseudochirops cupreus | reverse complement strand
TTAAAGCAATTTTAAGGTTTCTCCTCATATCTATTAGATTGGTAAAGATGATGAATAATGAATGGATAATGAATAATGAAAAATAATAAGTTTTGTTATAATATATAGCATAATAAAATATATTAATTTATACTATGATAGATATATAATTCTATAATATATAGCATAATAAAATAATAAGATTGTCTATAAGAAGATAGGCACACCAATGTACCTTAGTGGAACTGTGCATTCAACTCTTCGGGAAAATAATATGGTATTACACTGGAAAAATCTCTAAACTGTGCATACACTTTGACCCAGAAGTATCAGTATTATATTGATCTTATACTTCAAGGAGGTCAAAGCCAAAGGGAAGAGTCTCACACACACACACACACACACACACACACACACACGCACACACATATACACACACACACCACACGCACACACGCATGCACACACACACAAAATCTATCTAGTATATAGATATATCTGTGTACATATATAATGTGTATATATCTGTGTACATATATAATGTATATATATATACTACACATACATACATATACATACATATATAGTATATGTATATGTATATCTGCGTGTACGCGTTTGTGTGTGTACAGACATATACATATACACACAGCTGCACATTTTCAGTAACAAAAAACTGGGAACAAAGTTGCTAGGAAATAGGTGAACAAATTGTTTTATATGGATGTATTAGAATTATCTTTTTTTGCTATTTTTTGTTGTTGTTCAGTTAATTCAATAGTTCTGACTCTTTGTGACTGCATTGGGGGTTTTCTTGGCAAAGATACTGGAGTGGTTCACCATTTCCTTTTCCACTTATCTTACTGATGAGGAACTGAGGTAAACAGGGTAGGGTCACACAGATAGTAAATTTCTGAAGCCAGATTTGAACTCGGGAAGATGAGTCCTCCTGTCTCTAGGCTTGTACTATACACAGTGCTGCCCTGCTCCTCCCCTACCCCCCACCCCCACACTTTTGTCCTAAGAAATGACTAATAAAAATTCAGAGAACCTTGGGAAAACATGTGTGAAATGACACAGATTTTATAAGAACCAAGTAATATACAACCTCAAAATTCAACGGATCTCTGGTGATATAGGGACAAATCTTGTCTTCAGATAACTGAGAGTGAAACATATTTCCAGTGACAGTTCAACAATTGAGACACATGTTTTCCACCATGACCAATGCTTTGGTTGGTTCTGCTTAATTACACTTTGTTACAAGAAAAAGTTCCATTGGTTTATAAAGGTCTATTGGGAAATAAAAACTATGTAAAATAAAAAAGCATCAATATAATGAGACCAAGAATGTTTTATGTATTTACTCTGATGCCCCTTTTCAAGGGAAACTGGGAACTCTTACTTTGAGGGGAGCAGAAGAAGGACCAAGACTGGACTTTGCTCCTTCCCTAATCTTTTTTCAAGAGGTGAATCAGGATAGAGTTATACCTATTTGTCCACTCTGGTATTGTTAGTCTAGGCTGTGTGTGTGGGTGTGTGTGCATGTGTTTGTATATGGGGAGGATGTTAGCACAAAATCCACTTGCCTGGTTGCTCTAAAGAGGAAGGGTAGTTCTCAGCTTGCACTCAGAAGCTTAGCTTATTCCTAGCAAGCACTGGTTGCACAAAAGAGCATCATAAATGAAATGTCAAGAAACCTATTTTACCAAGAAAAATAATTTACATAAATTAGAGTTCTAAAATAAAAATATGCCAGAAAGTAAACAAGAATGAGTAAATCTCTTTAGAAGGGAGAAAGATGCTTATCTCAGCCCCACAAAGAAAAAGCACCCACTTTAACCAAAGAGAAAAGTTTCTGAAATCAGCAGGGAGTGAAGCTTGAAATCAGGCATATGTGGAGGAACCAGCTTTCTTTACATATCTGTAGCTTCCAAATTCCTCCTCCTCCTCCTCCTCCTCCTTCTTCTCCTCCTCCTTCTTGTTCTTGTTATTTTTCTTCTCTCTTCCTCTCTCTGTCTCTGTCTCTCTGTCTCTCTCTCTCCCCGCCTTTTTCTCTCTTCATGTGCTTCTTCCTAAGAGTTTCTGGCACCAGTTTTCTATATGGCATTTGTATTCTCTCAACCAATTAGGTTTAAGATTCCACCACAAATGAAGCATCATTCAAAATGCCTCAGGCTTAGTTGGAAGCCCGGTTATATCAATAAAACATTATTTATTTTTTAAATTAAAAAAGACAGAATCTCACCATTATGTCTTCTGTAAACACCGAAGTATGAAGATTGTTTTGACCATCAATTTAGGCAGCTTGCAGGGAGAATACCCCACCATTTCCTCCCTTTTCTAGATTTGTCCAATTATATTTGTCATAAAGATTCTCCTCATCTGCCAATGCATTGCAAATTCGATGAGTAATGGAAAATTATTGTAACTGAAGTAATGTCAATTCAGTGTCTGTGGTAAAATAATCTATTCATTGGTTCATTCCCAAGATACCTTGTTAGATCCAGCATATCATTTACTAACAACTTAAAAAACAACAACTAGGACAACTCTGAAGCCAACGATTTGTTATGTCACTAACAGGGCCATGCCCTGAGGTTCAGGGACAATAGGTGATTTATATTAAAATATGATTAACAATGAAAATATGCTTTGTATGAATATCTGACCACCCTGATCTAAGATCATATCTAACCCTTTCTGTAATCAATTTATTTCCAGCACCGAGTTGAATCCAACTTACTAGGCATGCCTGAGGATATTACTTGGTGGCATAATGCTGCTGAACAAATATTTTTATGTCTATAAATTCGAGTCTCAGACCTCTGTAGGTATTACACTGTTGAGAATTTCAGTGAGGTACAGTATATTGATTTGTGGTCTTGTGGTTTTGTTCATATTTAGTTTCCCATCTGTTTGCTTTAGGATAGTACTAGTTCTAATAACTAGTACACTTTGCATAGCCTTCTGATGTCATAAATTTAATGTACATCTGGAATAACATCTTGAAGTCCCCAAAAGTGGCGTGGTGATGCAGTGTGTTTACAAAGCTACTGAGGAAAGCTTAGCAAGACCACACAGGTAACTTGGCTACAAGCACAGGCAAAATCAGGAGAACTGATCACCAAAACAGGCCATTTCCTACTGATGTAATTTTTGGGGATAGAATCATTCTCTTTCTCTTTCCCACCACCCCTTAACAAACAAACAAAATCAATCTCCTCTGATTGGCCTACACATAGAATTATTTTAGACTGCTATTCTTTTACTTTAAGACTTTGAATCCTGTTAAAACTCAAGTTCTCTTTGCAGAAAATGATATATGGGGGATGGTGGTGGTGGTGGTACTCATTCAGGGTTTGAGGGTGGGTTAGTACTTACAGCTGGTATCAGGTACTTACACATTCAGTTTGATTGCTTTTCAGAGCCTTTCTTGAGAACTTTGACAAGAAGGAGAGAGTTGCAGGTTAGTAAGCAGAGAGAAAGCAGAATGAGAAGAATGGGAATCCAGAGATACATTTTAGTTTACTGCACAGTTTTGTCTAGGGCTAGAGCTGGTTGTACATTTTAAGAGTGTGAGATAGAGACACTACAGACAAGCTCCCTCTGCTAACCTCTCCAAACTCTCCATTTTCTTGCATCCTTTCCTTCAGTCTCATATTGTTAGGTGGCCTTCTGTCTTAAACCACACTTAGGAAAGTTGGAAATACCTATACAGAGAAAGGTAGCAGTCTTCCTTATCTGACACTTAAGTTACGGGGGAAAGAAATTGGAGAGACATGCAGCTCAAGGCAGGCCCTTATTCACAGACCTGGTGTTGGGGAGAAAGGGAACAACCTATGCATTCTATCTAAATCAAAGACTTGGTGTATCAGAGCAGATTCTAAAATTGTTCATCACGGAGTTAGGTTAACCATGCTTCTGAAGAGAGAGTGGTTGTGATGGGCAGAACCTCCCTGGATACAGGACAAAAATGCAGCAAAAGTAGGGAGTGAGAGAGAGAAAATGAAAAAAGGCAAGCTTTCCTGAGGGGAGATATTTACAGCAGGAAAAGGAGGATGGTCACAGGGCAGTGTTCTGGAGCCTAGATGGCTGAAGTTAGATGTCCTGGAGGGAAGGGGGCACCCTATGCACTAAATCAGTTATGTCTGGTGGGTTTTTACTGTCTTCTTATCTGGATCTAGCAGGACAAGGCATTGAGGGAAGGGAAGGAACAGTCTAAATCTGGGGCCCAGAGGCTAATTGATATTCACACTTCTCAGGTGGGAAAATGCAGCTTCAGCCTTTACTGCAGGTCTCATTTGGACAGAGAGACTAACAGATTTTTGAGCTTCTCTGAATCTTTGTGTATGTGTCAGGGTATATACCTGTGAGTACATTCCTGTGCCCTCTGTCTATGTATACATGTACACATATATACACACACTCACATATGCATTTATACACACATATACCCTCCTATAGAAACATATATATGTATATATACATACACACATATTTATTCCCTTCAACTATCCTCATATTGAGAAAATGATTGTTTTTCCATATAGGAATGTAAATAGTTCAACTTTAATAAGTTCCTTATAATTTCTTTTCTCTGTTTACCTTCTCATGCTTCTCTTGCTTCTTGTATTTGAAAGTCAAATTTTCTGTTCAGCTTTGTTTGTTTTCATCACGAATGCTTGAAAGTCCTCTATTTAATTGAATGACCATATTTCCCCCTGAAACATTATACTCAGTTTTGTTGGGTAGGTGATTCTTGGTTTTAATCCTAGCTCCTTTGACCTCCAGAATATCATATTCCAAGCCCTTCAATCCCTCAGTGTAGAAACTGCTAGATCCTGTTTTATCCTGATTGTGTTTCCATAATATTCAAATTCTTTCTTCTTGGCTGCTTGTAATATTTTCTCTTGACCCGGGAACTTGGGGATTTGCCTATGATATTCCTAGGAGTTTTCTTTTTGGGATCTTTTTCAAGAGGTGATCCATGAATTCTTTCAATTTCTATTTTGCCCTCTGGTTCCAAAATATCAGGACATTTTTCCTTGAGAATTTCTTGAAGGATGATTTCTAGGTTCTTTTTTTGATCATGGCTTTCAGGTAGACCAATAATTTTTAAATTATCTGTCCTGGATCTGTTTTCCAGGTCAGTGGTTTTTCCAATGAAATATTTCATGTTGTCTTCTATTTTTTCATTTGTTTGGATCTGTTTTATAGTATCTTAATTTCTTATAAAGTCATTAGCTTCCATTTGCTCCAATCTAATTCTGAGGGAATTATTGTTTTCAGTGAGCTTTTGAAATTCCTTTTCCATCTGGAAAATTTGTTGTTGTTGTTTTTTTTTTATGGCATTCTTCTCCTCACTGGCTTTTTGGGCCTCTTTTGCCATTTGAGTTGATCTATTTTTTTTAAGGTGTGATTTTCTTCTGTCACATTGTTGACTCTCTTTTCATGATTTTCTTGCATCATTCTCATTTCTCTTCCCAATTGTTCTTCCACTTCTCTTAGTTGATTTTCAAAATCCTTCTTGAGCTCCTCCATGGCTTGTAATCAGTTCATATTTCTCTTGGAGGCTTTTGATGCAGGAGTTCTGACTGAGTTGTCTTCCTCCCATTCCACTCTTTGATCCTTTTTGTCCCCCAAAAAGGAATCTAAAGTTGGATTGCTGTGCTTGCTTTGCTTCCTCTGCTTGCTCATGTTGCCAGTCAATTACTTGACTTTTGAGGTTTTTGCCACAGTAGAACTCTGCTTCCAGAGAGTAGAGTTTTGTCTCAAATTGTTAGGGTTTTTGTACCTGCTGGAGCTATGAGGAGGGTGCCCTCTTTTAAGCCCCCATAAGCTCTGACTCACTGTCCACACACCTCAGGACTTCCACCCAAAACAGTGATCCAGATTCAAGCAGGTTAAAGCAAGAGTGATTACCCTCTGAATGGTTGCTTGGTCCCCCTACATCTTCAGGCCAAGAGCTCTGGAGGCAGCCTCAGGAGGAATCAGCCTCAGCCACCATAACTCTGCCACCTCTCGCCCTGGGGGGAGGGGCCAGACAGCATCCTTCCTTTGCAACAGAGTTCCTGACTGACTTTTTACTTGCTCTTTGGCATTTATGGGTTGAGGAGTCTGGAAACCACTACAACTGCTGGTGATTCACTCTCCTGAAGTCTGGTCTGGCAGCCGCTGGTCAGAGCTGCCCTGAGTACAAAACTAGTAGGACCGTGTTCTGTTCCCAGCGCTCTGTGATGGACCCTTCCTGTAGGCCTGCTGGGTTGCCTTCAGTGTGAGATTTGTTTCTCTCCATCACTTTGTGGGTTCTGTAGCTCTAAAATTTATTTTGAGTCATATTTTAGGTGATTGTTGGGGGAGCTCATGGAATTTCCTGCTTTTATGCTGCCATCTTGGCTCCACCAAGTGCATTCCTCATATCATCCTCCTTACTAAGTATTATTCCTCAACTTGTGACACTGATTCCACCTCCTCTGTGTCAGTTGAGAGCTTGTTCCGTTAGTTATCCCTCTGTCTTATACTCAATCTTTCCATTTTTATTCTTTCTTCTCAATCAATTATTAAAAAAATTTAAGCCTCTACTAGGTGCCATGTACTGAGCTAAGTACCAAGGAGGCAAAATACAGTTCTTACCCTTGAGAAGCTCATGATCAAATGGGGGAGACAATAAACAAATCATACATAGGAACAAGCTGTATACAAGTTCAACGGGAAGTAGTTAACAGAATGAAGACACTAAAATTAGGAAGGGTTGGGAAAGGCTTCCTGTAGAAGATGAGATTTAAGTTGGGACTTGAAGGGAGACCAGAAGGCTAGGAGTTAGAGATGAAGAGGGAGAGCATTGCAGTTTCTAGGCAGCCAGAGAAAATGCTCCAAGCTGAGAGACAGGGTATCTTGTTTGTGGAACAGCAAGGAGGTCATTGTCACTGTATCAAAACATATATGTCAGAGAAAAAGATATAAAAAGACTAGAAATATAGGAGGGAATATGAGTCTGTGAAGAACTTTGAATGACAAACATAGAATTTCCTATTTGATCCTGGAGGCAATAGGGAGCCACTGGAGTTTACCAAGTGGGAGAGGAAAATAGTTTTTAGTGACTGAATGAAAGATGAATTGGAATAGAGAGAGACTTGCAGAAGGCAGTCCTATCATCAGGTCATTACAATAGTCCAGGTGTGAGGAAAAGAATTTACCAAAGATGAACAGGCCACCTCCCATGGCCAGACTTCCTTGTGCTTTAACATAGCCCCAGGGAACACACAGAAACATCCCCACTGGCCTCAGAACATGCCAGACACCAGCACTAGGACCCCAGCTCAGCCCCAAGTAAGTTGCCAGGCCCGTACAGTCTCCATAAGTGCCAGGTACCCCCGGGAACCACACCAGACACTAGGGTTTCAAGTGAGCCTCAAGGCAACACCAGTGCAGTACCAGATAAACAGTCAGGACTGGCAGCTCCTGGCATAAGAAGCCTGAGACAGACTTCAATCCTTGGAGCCCCTTCCATCCTGGGAGCAAAGCTCAAAATTAAAAGAAAGGAAAAAGGCCAAAAAAGATGAGCAAAAAACAACAACAACAAAAAGAATCTGACCATAGAAAGTTATTATGGTGACAGAGAAGAGCAAGGCACAAACTCAGAAGAGGAAAATGGGATCAAAAACCTGTGGGCAAAGCCCCAAACAAAAATGGGAAGTGGTCTCAAGCCCAGAAAGAACTCATGGAAGAGCTCAGAAAGGAGCTTAAAAATCATATGAGAGGTAGAAGAAAAATTGGGGAAAGAAATGAGAGTGATACAAGAGAGTTATGAAAAAAGGGTCAACAACAGTAATACCACTTCTGGGGTTGTATCCCAAAGAAATCATAGAAGTGGGAGATAGATCCACATGTACAAAAATATTTATTGCAGCTCTCTTTGTGGTGGCAAAAAACTGGAAATTAAGGGGCTGCCCATGAATTGGGGAGTGACTAAACAAATTGTGGTATATGAGTGTAATGGAGTACTATTGTGTTATAAGAAATGGGAAGGAGATGGACTTCATATTTACCTGGAGAGGCTTATACAAACTGATGCTAAGTGAGAAGAGCAGAACCAGGAGAAATTTGTACACAATCACAGGCACATTGTATGTGTGATGACCAACTTTAATAAACTGGACTCTTCTCAGCAATGCACAATTATAAGACATCTCTAAAAGTCTTAGGATGGAAGGAGATGTCTACATTCAGAGAAAGATCTAGAAAGAACAGTTTAAATGGAGACTGAAGCAAACTATCTGCTCTTGTTCTTTTCCAGGTTTGGTTTTGTTTCTTCTTTCCCATTGTTCACTCCATTGGTTACAACCGTTCTTTACAACCAGACTAATGTCCAATGTGAAAGTATTTGGAGATCCTATACTTCATTGTAAGCCACCATAGGGAGAGGATGGGGGAGGGAGGGGAGAAAATATGAAACTGAAGAGATTGTGGAACTGAATCTTGTAAACTGAAAGTAAATAAACAAATCAATTTAAAATTTAAAAAAAAGGGTCAACAATTTAGAAAAAGAAAACAGGTGCTGAGTCATATTTTAGGTACTTGTTGGGGGAGCTCATAGAATTTCTTGCTTCTATGCTGCCATCTTGGCTCCACCGAGTGCATTCCTTATATCATCTTCCTTGCTAAGTATTATTCCTCAACTTGTGACACTGATTCCACCTCCTCTGTGTCAGTTGGGAGCTTGTTCCATTAGTTATCCTTCTGTCTTATACTCAATCTTTCCATTTTTATTACCTACTTCCCAACTGATGGACATCCCCTCAATTTCTAATATTTTGTTACCATGAAAAGGGCTGCTATAAATATTTTTGCACATGTAAGTACTTTTCCCTTTTTTTTTTTATCTCTTTGGGGTACAGAACTAGTAGTGGTATTGTTGGATCAAAGAAAATGTGCACAAAGTTTGGTTGTCTTCTCAATCAATTAATAAAAAATGTTAAGCCCCTACTAGGGACCAAATGGAAAAAGAGATAAAAATCCACTGAAGAAAACAACTCCTTAAAAAGTACAATTGTCTAAATGGAAAAAGAAGTACAAAAGTTATCTGAGGAAAACAATTCCTTAAAAGTTAGAATTTGGCAAATAGAAGCTAATGACTCTAAGAAACATCAAGAATCAATCAAAACAAAATTGTATAGCATCTAAATTCTTAAAGGAGAAATTAAGTAAGTTACAGGCACAAGCTAGGTATAGACCAACATCTCACAACATATACCAAGATAAAGTCAAAATGGGTGCAAGATTTAGACACAAAAGGTGACTCCATATGCAAATTAGAATAGTAAGGAATAGTCTGTCTGTCAGATCAATGGAGAAGGGAAGAATTCATGACCAAACAAGAGATAGAGAACATTATGAAATGTGAAATAGATAATTTTGATTTAGTTAAATTAAAAAACTTTTGTGTAAACAAAACCAATGCAATCAAGATGAGAAGGAAAGCAGACAACTGGGAAACAATATTTACAGCAAGTGTTCCTGACAAAAGCCTCATTTCTCAAATACGCAGAGAACAGAGTCTAATTTATAAGAATATAAACCATTCCCCAGTTGATAAATGGTCAACAAATATGAACAGGCTGTTTTCAGATGAAGAAATCAAAGAATCAAAGTTATTCAAAGGCATATAAAGAAGTACTCTAAATCACTTTTGATTAGAGAAATGCAAATTAAAACAACTTTAGGGTACCACCTCACATCTCTCAGATTGGCTAATATGTCAAACAAAGGAAAATGGTAAGGTTTGGAGAGAATATGGGAAAATTGGAACACTGAAGCCTTATTGATAGATTTGTGAACTGATCCAACCATTCTGAAGAGCAATTTGCAACCATGCCCAAATGGCAACCAAACTGCACATATTCTTTGATCCAACAATACCATTACTAGTTCTGTACCCCAAAGAGATTTTTAAAAAAAGGGAAAAGTACTTACATGTGCAAAAATATTTATAGAAGCCCTTTTCATGGTAACAAAATACTAGAAATTGAGGGGATGTCCATCAGTTAGGGAGTAGCTAAACAAACTGTGGTATATTAATGTAATGGGATGCCATTATACAATAAAAATAATGCACAAGCAGATATCAGAAAAAAAAACTAGAAAGACTTGTATGAACTGATGCAAAGTGAAATGAACAGAACCAGGAAAGCTTTGTATACAGTTATCATCAACTTTGTGTGATGATTGACTATGAATGACTCAGCTCTTTCCAGCAGTACAATGATCCAAGGCAATTATAGAGGACTCATGAAGGGAAATGCTATCCACATACATAAGAAGAACTGGTGGACCCTAAGCAGATTGAAGCATACTTTTTTCACTTACTTCAAGCTTTTTCCCCTCTTTTGATTGATTTCTTTTTTCACAATTGTGACTAATACAGACATATGTTTTATAAGATAGCACATGTATAATCTATATCAAATTGCCTACCATTTTTAGGAAGAGGGGAAGGGAGGAAGAGAGAGAGGGAGAAAAATTTGAAACTTAAAATCTTGTAAAAATGAATGCTAAAAATTGTTTTGACATGTGATCGGGGAAAAATAAAATACTATCAATAAGAAATTTAAAAAAAAATTTTTTTTGCCAGAGTGGTGGCTATGTCAGAGGAGAGAGGGGGAACAATTTTGAAGGAATACTATAGAAGCAAAATTATCAGACCTTGCCATCAGATTGAATACAGAGGGTAAAACATAGCAGGAGTCAAAAATGATTCTTAGGTTGCAAAACTGAAGAACTGAGAAGATAGTGATGCCCACTAAAGTAATAAGGAAGGCTTGGGAGGAAAGAAGAATTCTATTTTGGACTTGTTGACTTTAAGATGTCTACTGCACATTCAATTCGAGATGTCTGAAAGATGTTGAGAGATGTGAAATTGGAGGTCAGCAAAGAGTCTGGGACAGGATAGGTAAATATGAGAATCCTAAACACTTTCCCTTGACCCTACTACTATAATTAGACTTTCCTCTAACATTTTATAAGGTTCCACATGCAGAGATTTAATAGGGAGAAGGGATTCCCATATGTAAGATAAATAAAGGACCCATATGCCATAAGTTAAAGTGAGAGTGTGAGGATAAATAGAATGTAATGAAGTATGGAGATAAGCTAAACAGTTTTAGTTGCTGATTAGACATAGTTAGCTGAAGCCACACTTGCTACAGTAGGCTCCTGAATTTTGGGCAAAGTTAAAGGGACTATCCAGTCTCAGCATCTCCCCTGCCCCCAAACTCTCCAACCTTAAACTCATGTGAGACTTTTTCTCTTGTCAGTAATTTGTGTTAAGTCTAAGAGATATGATTATCATACACTCATACTTATGGGAAATCCAAACATTGGAGTCCTCAGTGATCAGACTTCTTTGCCTGAGATTACAATGAATAAGGATCATTCCTCCCATCTTTTTAAGTAATGAAGATTTCTTTCCAAATGTCTCCTACTAACATTAATAATATCAACTAAGATTTAGGTGTATCAAATTTTCACTTTGTCAAAATATGGACAAAAATGCAATGGGGGGAAATTCACAAAGGTAAAGATGTGAGCACTGGTCACTTTTGGTTAACAGCCTGGGGAACATGGATTGCTCTCTCCTTTTGTATCTTCTCTCTTGAACTGAACAGCAAGCAAGCACAAATTGTGGTGAGCACCCCAAGATTCATCTGGGAAACAATGAGATTTGAGTTGAGACCTTTCTTTGAGTGGAGAGAAAAAGAATTTTCCTTTCTTCCTTTCCTTCCTTCCTTCTTTCTTTCCTTCCTTCCTTCCTTCCTTCCTTCTTTCTTTCCTTCCTTCCTTCTTTCTTTCCTTCCTTCTTTCCTTCCTTCCTTCCTTCCTTCTTTCCTTCCTTCCTTCCTTCCTTCCTTCCTTCCTTCCTTCCTTTCTTTCTTCCTTCCTTCCTTCCTACCTTCTTTCCTTCCTTCCTTCCTATGCTCAGTTTCCAATGCTACAATCTATGTGTCATAGACAAATTTATTTTTTTCTGCTAAGGCAGAGACAGAGTAGACTTGTAGATATTTCCCATAGCTTAGGAATTTGAAAACCCCAGCTCACCAGGCATCTCTAGGTAGTCTCCATTGTCTTGCTATAGAAGGATTACCAAAAGCGAATTTTGTAGAGGGAGTAGAAAAATAGCCATACCAGGATCAGATATAAAGTCTGCCTAATGCTTCTCCTCAGAGTTGGAAACAGGATAAATTCTCTACCTCTTTTTTCTACCCAGAAGTCTCAATGCCAAGTTCAAACATAACCAAACTGATAAATTCCAAAACAGACTTCCTCTTGCTCTAAGAATCCTTATTTCTATAGATGGCATTGCTATCTTCTCAATTGCTCTAAATTAAAACTTCAGTTTTATTTTCTTTTTTTAAAAAAACCTTTTTTTCTAATTAACAATATCTAAGTTATGTTATATCTATGGCAATGATTGTAGGAAGGTGCTTCCTTTTTCTATCTCTTTGTTTTTGCCGCTAAACTTCCAGAAAGAATAATCTTTACTCACTAGCTATATTGTCTCAGCATCTACTCACTTTTTACCTGTGGTTTCTGTAGCTACTAATATTCTCAAGCTACTTTCTGAAAGGAAAACAATTACTTCTTAATCAAAATTGCAGTGAAAACATCTATTCAGTTTTCATCCTCCTTGATATTTCTGCAGCATTTGAAATTTGAAATTATTAAGAATAGCAGTTCACATTTATATAGCACTTTTGTGTAAATAGTATGATTCCCTACTTAATAGATGAAGAAACTGAGCTTTAGAGAAGTTAAGTGGCTTCCTTAGGGTCACACAGATAGTAAGTGTCCTAACCAAAGATATGAATCCTGGTCTTTCTTGACTCAAGTTCACTGTTCTTTTCACTACTGTCCTCTTGATATTCTTTTACAGAGAAATAATCAAGGAACAACAAGAAAAGCTGAATTTTAAAAAGATTCAGTTGTTTCAGGGAAGGAAGTTTGGGCAAACCTGTGGGAGGATGACAGGGCACAGAAAATATAGACAACAATTCGGGGTCCTTCCAGGAACAGGTCCATCTACCACAGACTTTCTATAAAGGTGTGAGGAAGTTGGAGTCAGCCATCTGCTCCTCCCTCCAGCCACCTTGGATAAATCACTCTGGGTTCTTTTCCAAGTGAAATCAGGGAGAGCAATGTGGGGTACAAAGGGATGGCAGCCTCCATCTAGTCTAGTCTTTAAGCCTATTTCCTTTTCTTCCTCATACTTCTTTTTTTAAAAAAAAAGTCTTATTTAAGGTTTGCTTCACCTGTCTTTCAAACTCTATACTCTCTCCCTTATAAATCTCACCAAATCCTGTAGCTTCAGTGATCACCTCTAAAACAATTTCAAAATCGTCTTGAGCCTCAACTTCTCCCCGCTCTCCACCCTGAGTTCCCACATTTCAACTTACATGCTAGACAGGCAGAGCTCTGAATCTCCCGCTGGCATTCCGAACTCAATAACGAACAAAATGGATTTGGTATCTTCCCCCCAAAAAAACTTCCTCTTGCTCTTAGTATGCTTATTTCTATAGATGGCATCACTATCTTCTCAGTTGCTCTAAATGAAAACTTCAGTTAAATTATCTTTTTTTTAAACTTTTTTTCTAGTTAACAAGCGTTCAAAAACAAAAATTTCATAACAGCGCTCCATCAAGATTGTGTTCGCCTGCCTGTTTTCCCGCATCCCCACCAACAATTGCCATTTTTCATTTCTGTCATCATTGTTATTCATTGTGCATTTTCTTTCCATCCCATCCTCCAGGATTTTTTCCTCTCTTTGATCCTACTCTCCTCCCTTTACAAATAATAAGGTGGTAAAGCGTGGGGAGCTTGGTTAATACTTGTGATCTGTAAATGAAATGGCCTATTTCTGAGTTGTTGCCCCTCTGCTCTTCCCCCTTTCTCCACCCCTGATTCAAGGTTTTTATTCATTCTTCCTTTCCTTTTAATACCTTTTTAATGTTCCTACTCTAACTCTGTATTTTATTTCTACTTGTGATTATTACCTTAAATATCCTGCCTTCTCTCTCAAATCACTCATTTTCCCTCAATTCTTCTTGTTCTCTTGTATTTTCCTTTTGAGTTTAATGTATTTTTATACCAAATGGTGAGAGAGACAGAGAGAGAGAGAAAGAGAGAGAGAGAGAGAGAGAAAGAGAGAGAGAGAGAGAGAGAGAAAGAGAGAGAGAGA
>CM053580.1:243862516-243888521 GCA_028627135.1 Pseudochirops cupreus | reverse complement strand
CCTTCCTTTTCTCCCTGGCACAGTCCCATATTTTTCTCATTTTTGCTTTATCCTAAGACAATCAAAACAGAACAAAACCACCTGCAAGCCTTCTCCACTAAGTCTGTCTTATTTATGTTTTTCTTTGACCCTTGAAAATATGAGGGTTATAAGAAGACATTGTTTCAAATCCCCTATTATCATGTAAACAGTTCTTCTCCATGTAGTCTATTCCTATTAATCAAAGGTATCTTTCGATGTTTCTCTTATTTCAAAATATCTACTCAGTTATGTCCTTTTCATCTGGAATGCTTGAGAATCCTTTACATTATCAAAGATTCACTTCCTGCCTGTAGGATTATGCTTAGTTTTTCTAGTTAGGTTATTAGCCTTTTCTTTTTACCTTTTGGAATATCATTTCTCAATTTCTCTTCATAGTGGCATTTACCAAGTCTTGTGTACTATTAAACTGTGGCTTCTCAATACTCATAGTCTTTCTTTATGGTTGCTTGCAGTACTTTTTTCATTGCTCTGGTAGTTCTGGATTTTGGCTATGAAGTTACTGGGAGTTTCTGTTTTGTTATTCCTTTCAGATCTTAAGAGTAGATTCTTATATTTTCTGAGCTTATGCCTGCTACCAGCTTCTTGGCTTCCTTTCTGTAGGTATCTGATGGCTATCTCAACTCCTTACAGTGACTAGATTTGTGGTGATAAAGGTGGGTTGATAGCTCTTTATTCATCACTCCCAGGATCAAAATTATGCAACACACTCCTAGACTAAGCTTGTATCTATTTTTATATTCCTCTTTTTCTCTTCTAAGAACTTAGGATAAAACAGTCCTTATAATTTCATATAATTTCTGATTTCCAAATTGCTCCCCACAACTTCAAAAATTTTCAAATTCTTGAATTATTGAAACGAAGTTTGTAGATTTGTACATCTCAGTTCTTTATGCCCACAATGGTATCAATGTTCAGTTTTTTTAAAAGTATTATTATTTTGTGCTTATACAATCTTTATCTCTAAGAAAAACTCAGAGAACCTTAAAGGTATTATTTTGTTAATCTTCAGAGGATCGTGGCAAGTAAATGACGTGACATTTTAATAGACAATAATCTAGGAAGGAATGTAAAAAATATCAACCATTTTGCTGGAGATAGGTTTTAAAAATTGATATCCCTTTAAAGTTATCTTTTCTTATACATGTTAATTGGAATTTCATGTTTGGAAATAAAAATATATCTTATCCATCTTTGCTCTCTGCAATATACTAATGTTGAAATTATTTTGTGGTTGTTCTGGACTCAAAGGACCATAGGATTTGGGGGTTTTTTTCTTTCTTTAAAATTATAATTTTCTACCATTTTCCTTCAAATGATCAGTATATATACACATGTATGTGTATATAATTCATCATAGCTATACCATCAATTTCAGGTATTTTGATGATAGAAATATGATACTAGAACATGGTGATCAGAAGCAATTGCAGAGACTAGACAGCTCCTTTTACAATTTGTTTGCTGTATGTGGTATGCTAAAGTCCCAAATGGGCTATTACTCATATTACCACATTAATATGCTGCACTAATCAGAATTATTGACTCAAATTCAAAATAAGGAGAAAATTTTGTATATACTAAAATACTCTTCTCATAATCCTAAAATTAAGTATATGGCCATCTGAATATTAAGTATATGCCATATGTTGACTTTAACCAAGAAACACAAGAAAATGTTGATGGCTTTCCTCATTATAGAGGTTGTCCACTGAATACAACCATTATTAAGATGACCCACATTTTGGACCTTCTGTACCATGCAGACATTCCATTAGTACCTTGGCTTTATGAAAGCAGTTTTCACCTAATGGCTGAGCTTTCCTCATAATTTAAATCCTACATCTTGAATCAATGTATGAAAAATTGCCTCTTTTTCTTACAGTTATTCCTCATTTCCATAAACCATATTGGAACACAAGATTGTGGTTAGAACTAAGGATTGGATAAAAAAATCTCTGCACTGAGATTTCCATTTTGGGCAAGTTATTTCGACCAATGAAATCAAAATTTTCCATTAGATACATTAGAAATGATAATACTTTAAGGATATTTGAGGTCCTCATGTCTTAAAAAGCAGACTATGATTAATTTAGTTGTGCCTTGATCATACTAACTGCTCGATAAACACTTGCTAATTGGAAGGTCACTATGCATTTGAATGATATTTTTTTCTTATGTCCAAAGTTTGTATGTATTTTTTTACTAGTGAGATTTTCTTTTTTTTATTTATTTAATGAAAAGTCTCTAGATTTTTTCCCCCATGTTTAAGATCTCAAATTTCTAAATATAGAAATGATGGATTTAATATCAGTTTTACACCAGTGGGTATTGGAAAAAGTTGCAAAAAGCTGAGCCATTTTCAAGTTTTAAGTGTTTACACAGGCCATGGTAATTTAAATTGTCCAGTTAGTGAATTCTTAGGAGTTAGGTTGTAGTCTCTTAGGCTAAGCATACCTAGAAGGTGACTGAGTATAAATACCCTTTTACAACACAGTGCATTTATTAATAAGGTAAAAATATTAGAAGATACTAAGGATAAGATCCCATGCTTTTATATCCTGTCATGTATATCATTTTAATAACCTTTTTGAAACTAATTAAAACTCCTACTGAAATACAATTAATTTGCTGACAATTTACTCTTGTCATTCTGCATGTGAATGGATTGAAACATCCCACATACATAAGTTATGTAAAAAAACGACAACCACAAACCAACTTTTTAAAGTTGCAAACAGGAAAAGCTCAGAATAAATTAGGCTGTGTGTAAGTCACTAAGCTGAGAACCATTCTGTACAGTGTGCACATGAACTTGCAATTGTGTGTGTGTGACTTGCTACTAGTCATTGAACAGGAGATACCAGAAAAAGGTTCTATTTATTAAAACATGTGGAGAACACAAGGGAATTGATCACAGATGTTTAGTCAGTTCAATGGCTATTTTTAACATGAAAGACAAGGTGGTAACACGGGCAAAATAATTTCATACCACTTGGGAAAATGTTATAACAGAAAGTCAGTAAGTCAGATATTTTAAATGAGATATTCACGGCTTGATTTTCAAAACTAGAGAGTGTATATTTTACTTTGGTTCATCATTATATTGTCTTTTTTGTTGGGCTGCATTTCACAGAATTCTATTTACTGAATTATAGGCCTGAAGAATGATAAGAGGTCACTGTCTCACTTTTTTCCTCACTGCACTTTTTGGTTCATTCATTCATCTGTCCATCCATGTACCCATTCAAGAGTCTTGTATTAATGTAGCAGCAAGCACCCTAGCATACCCATGATGGCTGCTGGCACAGGTTCTTAGATCTGCTTTTCTAAAGGAAAGCAACTCAAAATAAGTTAACAATCTTACTTTGATCAATCAAACATATATAATTTACCTGGTTCAGGGGAAAATGTCAGCACCCTGAACTTCAGAGAATACAAACAGAAGTTACAACAGAAAATAACACAATTTAGCAGACAGGGCTTGCAGCTGTCTGACTGTTACATCCATGCCTAGTTACCAGAGAGGGAAGCATCAATATCTGGGTTTTCAAAGTCAGGGGGCTCAATGGCTACCCAGAGTCTTATCTGGTTGAATCATACAATTCTTCCTGTGAGTGAGCCCCAAAGCAAAACCTCACATCAGGGTATAAATAGCCTTCTCCTGGGTCAGAGAATGTCACAAACCTCTTGACCCACTGCCCATTCACAAAGTAATAAGGTGTGGGCATTCCTGAAGAACAAGCCTCCCACCACAGGCATCATGTGACCACATTCAGCCTATTAGGGGGCAGAATATATTTTCAAATCAGGGAAGGTTCTCAGATTCACTTAAGCCTATCAAGGGGCCAAGGAGCAGGGAAGATCTTCAGATTCCCATTACAATTAAGTATTTATTATGTGTCAGCTATTGTGCTAGGCACTAGGGATATAGAGACAAGAACAAACCACCCCTTTGCTTCAAGGAGTTTATAGACTATGGAGCAAAACAACATTTGAACAGATAAATAAACACAAAATATGTATAAAGTAAATATATAATAATTTGAAGATCACTGATAATTGAGGAAAGGGTGGAAAGACTCCTTGTAAAAAGGAGAGACACTAAGTAAGTGCTGGATTGATTTATGATTTTAAAATAGAGTTGTAGTTACTTGAGATTAAAAAGAAAGTTTTCATCTGCCTCTATGAACAAGGTAAACTGAAGAATAAATAGTTGATTTTTTTTTGAAAATCTATAATATGAGATAACTGTCTGCCAATCAAACTAAATGGTTAATTATTCAGCTCTCTACTCTATTTTCCCCTGTCTTTACAGTACTTTAGATGAAAGACGCCCTCTAAAAATATTTCATGGTGAAAGCAGTTTCACTGCATGTCAGATTATCAAAATCTTCTATCAGAATTCTGAGAGCAACTATTTTGAGGACATTTTATTAGAACAATGAACCTGCCTCCCCTAATTTAAGTTACTTGAAGATAAAACACACACACACACACACACACACACACACACACACACACACACACACACGCACGCACTTTGGCTGTTAATAACACTCAAAAACAGGTGATAGAGATTAGTCGATGGATTATAAAAAGTGTTAAGTTCACAGTGGCGCATTTTTGTTGAAAGCCAGCAGGAAAGTGATGGTAGCTGTTCAGGACTGCAGGGTCCTTTTAGGTAAATTTTTTTTTTCACTTGGATTAATGATCTTCAAAGGAAACATTTTAAAATTCCATTCTGGATATTAGAAATTATTATTTCTATGCTTTTCCATCCCATTCAACTCACAAACTAGCACAGTTTCCTTATTGCTTAAGCAACTGTGTTTTCTCAATTCAGGCTTGAATTTATTTTAAATTGTTTAACAAACAAGAATAGAGAAATTTCCAAATGAAAACTGCTGTGTTTCAGGAATATCAATTCTATTTTGTCACAGGAACAAGTAGATTTCCTTGAGTGCATTCCAATAGGAATATTAGAATTCAAGTGCTACATTCATGTGGAATAGAGATTGGAATTGTTTTGCCCCAGGTACAGAACTTGAAGAAATGAGTGGAAGGTTTAGGAACAGATGTATGCTGGATACAAGGAGGGAAATCCTAATAATGAAATCTATTAAAAAGTGCAGTGGGCCACCTGAAGAGGTAATAGGTTCCCCTGCGTAGGAAGGAGTTCTTCCAGAAAAGGAAAGATGCCTACTTGTCTGTGACAGTGTGTGGGAGGATTTTTTTGTTTCTGTTTTTTGATCAGATGGAGGTTCAGCCACTACATGGCCTCTGAGATCTCTTCCAACTCTTGGTTATTGTGATTTAACACTGGGTCTATGCCATTGTGTTGAACAAGCCTGGTGATAGTAAACTTGGTCAGCCTAGTTCCTTAAAGGGTGGCTGCGTATTAGTCACCTGCACTGTTCTTACCTCTTTCATAAAAGCTTTGGTGAATGTAGTTGATTACATAGGTAGATGATTTGCAGAACCATAGGGCTCTGTGATCCAGTGATACTGGCCTCCTTGCTATTCATTTCACAAGGCATTCAGTCTCCTGGCTCTATGGAGTATCACTGGTTGTCCTCTGTACCTAGAATGTTCTCTATCATCACCTCTATTTCCTGGATTCCCTGGTTTCCTTTAGGTCCAAGGTAAAATCCCACCTAAGGCAGCTACGTGGAACAGTGAGTGGATAGAGTGCTGAGCCTGGAGTCAGGAATATGTAAGTTCAAATCTGGCCTCAGACACTTACTTGTCTTCTAACTTTGTTTGCCTCAGTTTCTTGCTCTGTAAAAAGAGTTGGAGAAGGAAATGGCAAACCACTCTGGTATCTTTGCCAAGAAAACCCCAAATGGGGTCACAAAGAATCAGAGATGACTGAAATCATTGAACAACAAAATTCTACCATCTGCAAGAAGGCTTTTTTGGTCCCCATCAAAACTTATGCTTCTCCCTCCAAGAATATCTCCAATATATTTTGTATATATCTTGTTTGTTTATAGTGTTTTCATGTTGTCTTCCCAATTAGACTGTGAGCTTCCTGAGGGCAGGGGTTTTTCCCCTCTTTGTCTCTTTAGTACTTAGTTTACTGTCTTGAAACACAGTAAATACAATAAATGATTCTTTATATGACTTGGAAGAGATCTTTGAGAATATTTAAGACAGGTCTGAACAACCTGTGGCCTGTGGGCAGTTTACAGTCGTCAGGGAACGCGAAAAGAATTTGGGTGGCCTGCAAAAAAAAAAATGTCCTCTTTTTTTATAGATTGCCTGAAATCCTTTGGCAGGCCACAGATTGTGCAGGCCTGATTTAGGACAACCTTCTTATTTTATAAAATCCAGATTAAATGACTTGCTTAAAGTCATACAATTAAATTCGACAAGCATTTATTAGGTACCTTGGGAAATAGGTATATGTCCTTGACCTTCTTTTCTTCTCTCTCTGTACTCTCTACCTTGATCACATGAACTCCCTTGGCTTCAGTTTGTGTGTTGACACAGATGATTCTTGAACCTGGGACTGACCTATCTTCTGGGCTTCAGATGTATATCATCATCTTCCTATTAGAAATTTCCATGTAGATATCACAGAAGAGCCTCAAACTCAACAAGCAAAAATTGAACTTATCTTTTCCTCTAAATTTGTTCTTCCTTCAGCTGTCACTATTTTTACCCATAGCATCACAATTTAACTGGTTTCCCATGTATTTTTACCTTGGTACCACCTTTGATTCTTGTTTCTCTCTCACTTTTCACGTCCAGTTACCTACTAGTTCCCCTTAATACCATTTCTACAAGATCTCTTAAATTCATCCTTTCCTCTCGATTTGCCTGCTAACAGCCTACTATAGGATTGCATTATTGCCACACTGGTCAATTGCTATAACTTTCCAATAGTTCTTTCTGCCTCCAATTGTTTCTAGATTGTCTTCAATGATTTCCTCTAGTTGGTTCCTCTACCTTTTCAACTTTTATACTGTTGTCTTAATAGCCTTGTTTACTGATAGATCAGTTGCTGGTACTCTTTTGCTCATCCATCAAGTCAAGATCATGAATCTTCTATTCCACTTATACTTTTTATAGCCTCTGAGTATATGTTCACCCAGAATCTTGAAAAATCCAGGAATCTATTGAATTTTCAAAATTGAGGAAGGGTAGAAAGTAGAAGCTGAATGTGTAGGGTTAGAGTCCAATCCATGGACCATGGGACTTGACTTTAATTCCGTCCAGTACTTGTGAAGAAATGACCCTCAGATATTCCTATAATTACAAAAGTTACACACAACTTTAAGACTTTAGTTCAAATATCCTAAAATGTCAAAATATGAGGATGTTACAAGTTTACCTTCTCTTTTCCTTTATGTGTTTCCATTTGTGCCTATTTCATTAGCTGGTCACAGGTGTTTCTATCTACTCCATCCCCTCATATCTCTTTTATTAATAAATTATTAGTAGCAATAGCAATAGCTCACATTTATGTAGCACTTTGCAGCATTTAAAGCACTTTCCTCCAACAATTGTTTGAGGCAGTGAAAATATTATCATTTCCATCTTGCAGATGAGGAAAATGTCACAGTGTTTTAATGACTTGCCATTGGAAAGCAAATTGTAGGTACCTGACTTGAAACCTGAAAACCTTGGACCTAGCCTTTCTGATTTAAAGTCCATTGTCCTTTCTAGGCCATATTTATGTACATAGAATATAAAACTTATGTAAATTATTTATTTATCTTTTTTTCCACCAGAATTTTGAGTTCCTTGGGCTGCTACAAAGAACTTCTTTTTCACCTAGAAGTCAGTAGTCCTTGATATTACAAGGATTTTTGGTTCCTGATTTAAATATTCCAAATATTAAAATGCTTAGTAGGATAGAGATAAAGAAATCTATTTATGGATCCCTCCGTTATTGATCAATGATAATGTTGGAAGTCAGTTTACTGAACAGAAACATCTGGAATTTTCCTCAAGAGGGATTCTGTATTTTCTGGTTCTGGTTCAAGTTCTTGCCCCACACATCCAGGAAAAAGACTACGTGGAAGGGTGAGAAAGGATGTATAGATTGGAGACAGGAAATGTTCCCAACTGGCCACTATTCACTGAATTTTTCCATAATGTAAATTGCAGGCAGCTTGACACTTCCAGTGGTAGGGAAGAGCCCTGGGACCCAGGTCATATATTCCAGAGTCTGTCAGTGACAGTCTAAAGTACAATAAGAGATGGTGAGTTGGTTATTGAAACTGGCATGGATAGTTCTTCCTTTTGCTCTCCAAGAGCTAAGAGCTGCTCCCTTTTTATCTACTTCATTTATCCTCTTGTTTTACTTGATTCCCAATGGGAGATGGAACAGGGGGAGGAGGGAGAGCCAGCTATACTCTTTTGTCTTCTCCCTCTGCTCTTGCAACTTCAGACTGACTGTGTTTAATACTGTTATCTCTGTAAAGCGTATTATTATTTAAAGTGGGGTTTTTTTGTGTGTGGGTGCTAGTGTGCATCTTCTGAGTTCACCCCTCCAATGATACTTCTCACTGTTAGATTACAAACCATAAAGGGGTAACAACTACCTTAAATTCTAAGACAACCCTGTGGGTGACTACTCCCAGCACTTTTACTCACTAACTTCTGCTATCATGGTCTCCATTAATGAACAGTTAGCACACTCAGCTCTTTAAAAAGACATTTACCCAAATGGCATATCAAGAACAGTAATTAGATAACATTTCTCATAGAAACCTGGGGTAAACTTTCTCATAAATATGTACAGACTATAAGGACAAGAGAGTGAATACAGATTTGAGACATAATAGTAGTAAGTAACATGTACAGGGAGTACATGTGACCAAGACAATTCACAGCTGTGGGACTGCAGGGCTTGAATATTCTTTCCTTTTCTGCAGAGCCCTGTTGAAGTTCATGGTGGGGCAAATAAGAGATGGACAAGTCACTTCTCTGTTTCTAGTCTGGGCTTGCTCTCCATAAGGCATGATGTCTCACCTGGATGGTTAATTCAATTGGCCTTGCTCATTGCAGGATTCATTATCTGTTAGATGGGTAGATCTGCGGCTGATCTAGTCTGTGAATGTTGCTTGACTAGCTCTTTACTGGGCTTGGGTAGTTCTGGACTTGGTGATCTCATCAGCTCCCATGCATTCAATTATAATCTCTATGCTGATGATGCTCAAATCAACTTATCCAGGACTAATCTCTCTGTTCACATCCATTCTCACATCTCCAATTGCTCATTGGACATCTCAAACTTAATGGCCCATAAACATCTTAACATGGCCAGACATGTCCAAAACTGAACTCATCATTTTTCCTCCCAAACCCTCCCCTCTTCTGAAATTCCGACTACTGTTGAGGATATCACCATCCTCCTAGTCACCTAGGCTTCCAACATAGCTGTCATCCTTGACTCCTCCCTCTCTTTCACCTCCCATATGTATCTTGAAGCCAAGGCCTGCCAATTTTACCTTCATGACATCTCTTACACATGCCCCCTTCTCTCCTCTGACATTGTTACCACTTTGGTCTAGACCCTCATCACCTTGCTTTTGGATTACTGCACTAGCTTGCTGGTTGGTCTCTCTGTTACAAGTCTCTTCCCACTTCAGTCCATCCTCCACTCATCTGATGCAGCAATCTTATTAAAGCAAAGGCTTGACCAGGTTTCCCATACTCACACCTCCACTCAATAAATTCCAGGGACTCCATATCACCACCAGGATCAAATATAAAATCCTCTGTTTGGCTTTCAAAGCCCTTCAGAACCTTCCACCAATGATATTTTCAATTTTCTTACATGTTCTTATATGGTCTTTTTGACCTAATGACAATGACCTTGCTTTGCATGAACAAGACACTCCATCGCTTAGCTCTGGGCTCTTTCATTGGCTATCCCCTATCCCTGGAATATTGTCCCTTCTTATCTCCTCCTCCTGGCTTCACTGGATTCCTTCAAGTCCCAGGAAAAATGAGAAGCTTTCTTGATTCTCCTTAATCTCTGTTCTTCCCTCAGTTGAATATTTCTAGTGTAGCCTCTATATAGATTGTTTATATATAGTTGTTTGAAACTGTTGTCTCCTCCATCAGATTGTGAGCTTCTTGAGAGCTGAGACTGTTGTTCAATTTTCTTCATATTCTCAGCACTTAGCAGAGTGCCTGGCACACACTAAGTGCTTAATAAATGCTTTTTGACTGATTGGGCTGGGCTGGAAGGGTCATTTGGCTGCTGAACTGGCTCTTCATAGGGCATGGTACCTATGCTCGATGGACAGATACACTGGGATCATTAGACTTACTCTTTAATGAGCAGTTTCAGTCTCTACCCTTTACCAACATCAGTCTTGGTTGTATGTTATTGTTTATCAGGGTGTTTACTTGCTTTTTTAGCTAAAGTGCTACCATGCTCTTTAAGAAAGGTCAAGAACCTTTAGCTTATGTTTTTCTAGAAGACTTTCCAGTTCTTATATTTCAGGGTCTCTTTAAGGCTTACCATGTGCCACATGGGAGGTATAGCTAGCCTCGTGTTTGACAGGTTTAGTTAAGAGCTGGCTCCCTTCAGTGAGAAATCATCCCTTAACGTACAGTGATCTTCCTATTATAGTTCCCATGTTCCTTTTGGATCTTAGGCAAATGAATGACATAATACAAAGGTACTGAGTTAGTCTGTGCCCAGTGACAAGTACATTGTCTCTGCTGGATTCTTCTATGCAACCAAGTTATTCAAAGTCTCAGAATCTCTTCCATGGAGTGTGAAATGTTTCATTTAAACATGAAACGTCCTACCCTTACATGTAATTGTCTCTGTCTTTATACTTTACACCTTTCAAGTTTGCTGAAGTAGGAGAGAGAGGGCACACTCTTACAGAATAAAAATCTAGGTAGATTTTCAAATTTGCGTTAGTTCTGTTTACTTAATTAGTAGCAGTAATGTTGGGAATGGGGGGAAGATAAAGCTGCAAGGGAAATAAATTTAAAATGAGGATTCATAAACCTAAGTTTGGCAGCTAGGTGGCATAGTAGATAGAATGCCAGGCCCAGAGTCAGGAAGACCTGTCTTTGTGAGTTCAGGTCTGACCTGAGACATGCACTAGCTTTGTGATCCTGGGCAAGTCACTAAACTCTGTTTTCCTCAGTTTCCTCATTGTAAAATTAGCTAGAGAAGAAAATAGCAAAGCATTCCAATATCTTTGCTAGGAAAACCCTAAATGGGATCATAGAGAGTCAGGCATAACTGAAAAACAACTGACCAACAACAACAACAAACCCAATCTGGATTTGCCAGTACAAAGTGGTTTGGGGTTCAAATGGTTGGTTTTCAAATGGGGTTCGTTGATGAAGAAGAGAAAAGAAGAATAACATTCATGACCATATCCCTCTTAAGATGTGAACCTATTAGAATTCCCAGCTTGAGGGCAGGTAATTTTACTTCATTTTTTTTTAAACCACAAGTGGAGATCATTTTAGCATCCTGAGGTTTTAAAAGAGCAACTACCCGTTTGAAGGAAGGGTGAGTGAGTTGCTGGGAATAGGAAAGTCGCCTACCTGAGGGAAGAGAGAGAAGAAAGAAACCATACCTCCACATGGGAAGGAAGGAGAGCAGTCAACCTGCTCCTCTTAGTCTCAACACAAAGACAGTTTAACCAGCCTGATTCATCAATGTTGCTTATAATAATTTGATTGAATTTTTCCACTGTCATCCAAAAGTTTGATATCCTACACACATACATACTAAGCCTGTTGCTCCCTACTTAGCAGAGATGTATGGTGCCTGGTTAGGTAGGACTGATGCTGAACTAGGAAGAACATCTTCAATGGGTTTTGAAATGCAACTTCTGATAGCCTTGGAAATAGACATCAATTCATTAGAGGAAATCTGAACATGAAATTACCCTTGTCAGCACTAGTGAAGTGGAGAGGCAGGACGTTAGAAACACTCCAAGGAAAATCACACCTTTATGGGAACAGTAAATTATGGACCCTCCTCTGAGTATAATTCATCACACTTGGAGAAAATCTGTAGCTAGCTACTTGCTGCTTCCACTCAGTAGTTCATGTTCAATTTGAAAATAAGCAAACAACTTTGTTTAATTAACAAATTGATATTTAGGCTAAAAAGAGGTGGGGAGAGGCCCACAGAATACCTAACTAGAGGCTCTAAGTGTTCAGAAAGGTTTGAATAATTGAAATGGGGATGGGACAACTTTTAGCAGCTCATTGACCTTCATGTCATTAAAATTTAAGCCTAGGCTGGATGGCATTATTGTGTGTGTGTGTGTGTGTGTGTGTGTGTGTGTGTGTGTGTGTGTGTTTTCTCCCAAGGCATAAGAAAGAACCAATAAAATGCCCATTCTTATAATGGTCAGAGCATTGCTGTGAGTGTATCTCTGTCTTTTGATGGTTTTGACAGACTGACTAAATGAACATCAGGGTTAACATACCTATGGGCACACAGTTGAAGGATCTTGAAAGTTATAGAGTTTATTTTCTCTGACCTCACAAAATGTTAAGTAATTATGTTATTCAAAATTTACTTAATTGCCTAAGCCAATTCAGAGAGGGGGAGTTAAACAAGACCAAAATACAAACGCTGCTTTCAAGTTTTGCAAACTTCCAATGTCATGATATACATTATCGTAACTTGGCTAGAGAAGCTATTTCTAGGAGGTATTTATTATTCTGCGGTCCAGAAGCCAGGCAATTGCAATGTTGGAGCACCTGATGTCATCATCAATAATCTATTATCTGTTATTCTAACGAGCAGGTAGAACCCTTTCCCAAAGAGATAAATGTTTCCTCAGATCCTCTTGAAATTAACTATGAATAAATTTGTTCAAATACTAATAATGATTTGATTTTTTGAACCACAAATTCATTAACGAGCTGTTTCTTAATTGTCAGATTGGTGACATAAGGCCATGAGAATTATGCTTCATCTACAGTGACCCATTTTATAAGGTGTTATTCCAGATCTTACTACAAGATAGAATTGAAGTTCTTTGGGTTATTGCCTTGCAAATATGGCAGGATTGGCTAAGAGATCTTCAGACTAACGAGATGTAAATAATTAGGTCCCTTTGCAAAAGAATTCTTTTTTTTTAAAAGGGTGATTATTCCAACTCACCATTACAAAAATTCAGAATGTTGCCTGTCACCAGTCCCTCTCTCTTTTCTTTTTCTTACCTTTCTTTCCACCCCCAAATTGAAAAGAGCAGCATGGAACTCCCCTCCAGAGACCCTCCATCTCAAACTGCTCTCTGGGTTTAATGTATAATGCATGAGAAACCCTGTGAACAGCAGCTGATTCAAAAAGGATGTCTCAGAGGCTGGGCTCAGGAGGCATTCTTCAATAATAATTAGAAAGTCAAACAGCATTTTACCGTTGTTGTAGTCATTTCATTGCGATTTAATAACCCCTGTGCAAACATTGCCAGAGAGCAGTATATTTCTATAAAGCAACCTTCTCAGCACAATTACTGTGCAAATGCATTGATTCATCAAGGAAAGGTTCATTTACCTCAGCTTTTCTTCCTTGGCTTTCACTGAGATAGTTTATTTCTCTGGGTGCTATAACTTCACTAGAGGTCTCAGATGGTAGGTGGAGAATTTGAGACTCCTCTTTGGATGCTAATTTTCAGTTGATTGCTTTGCATAATATAGCAGGTCTCTGGAGGAAAGACACTGATATCGGCAAAGATAATGTCAACCTTTATGCTATCTTTTTGTTTTCCTTGGCCCTTAGAACTACCTAGAATTAATGCTCCTTTGGACTCCAAGTCTTTGTCATAGGTCATAAGCTGCCCCCGTCACCAAAACCATATATGGAGCACCCACTGTGTAGCAGACACAGCAGTCCCTTGATAAATTCTCAAGTGCAGCATATCCAGCCGCTTCCTTAAATGAATGTGCCTCATGAGGTTCACTGTACCCTTCAAGGACATTTCTTTTTTATGTTTTATTGATTTTTTTTTGCTGTCACTTCCCTGTGACTTCTTCCAACCCCTAATAGAAACCTCTGTTGTAACAAAGAAATACAATTAAACAAAACAAATCAGCATATTGACTAGGTCTGACAGTCCTGCCTCATCCCAACCCTTTATTCTGAAGCTATATTTCACAACCTTTCTAATGAGAGGTGAGAGTCATGTTTTACTGACCGTACTCTGAAATCGTAAATGATCACTGAGTTGATCCTGATGCTGAAGCTAGTCAGCTTATTTTCCTTTTTTGGGGTCCCTGTGCAAAATATTTTAGTTCTGATTAGTTCTTTTTGCATTAGTTTGTGTATTATCCCAAGTTTTTCTGAATTCTTCATATTTGTCATTTCTTAAAGGGAAATAATATTCCAGTACATTCATAAACTATAATTTGTTCAACCATTCTCCAAGCGATGGGCATCCACTTGGTTTCCACTTCTTTGACAATATAAAAATGTGACTATATGTATTTTTGTATATATGTGTAGCAGCAAGCACCATAGCATACCCAGGATGGCTGCTAGTATAGGTTCTTAGATTTGCTTTTCTAAAGGAAAGCAACTCAAAATGGGTTAACAGTCTCGCTTTAATCAATCAAACACATATCATTTAACTAGTTCAGGGGGAAAAGTCAGCACCCTGAACTTCAGAGAAAACAAACAGAAGTTACAAGCACACAAAAAAACAGATCAGCAGACAGGGCTTGAGCTGTCTGACCATTATATCCATACCAAGTTAGTTACCAGAGAGGGAAGCACCAACATCTGGGTTTTCAAAGCCAGGGGGCTCAATGGCTGCCCAGAGTCTCAACTGGCCAAATCATACAACTCTCCCCAAAGTGAACCTCAAAGCAAAAACTCATATCAGGGTGTATATAGCCTTCTCCTGGATGAGAGAATGTCCAACTCTCTTGACCCACTGCCCAATCACAAAGTAATAAGGTGTGGGCATTCCTGAAAAACAAGTCTCCTGCCAACACATTTAGCCTATTAGGGGGCAGAGTATATTTTCAAATCAGGGAAGGTTCTCAGATTCACTTAAGCTTATCAAGGGGCCTAGGAGCAGGGAAGATCTTCAGATTTCCATAACATTGTGGACCCTTTCCCTCTCTGTTTGACATCCTTGGGGTTTATGTCTAGTAGAGCTATTGTTATTTTGTGACTTTTCCTAAAATTATACCAAGATATTTTTAAGAGCTGGTTGGATCAATGCATAATTCCACCTACGGTGACTACATTAGTGCCTAAAAGGCACTTCTTTTGCATGTGTATGAAACTTTGGTGAAGTTTATGAAGGGAATTATTATTTATTTGCCTAGATTAGCTAAGGAATTCCTTAAGGTGAACTGGAAGGTATCTGGAAGTTATGTACAGACTAGTCATCCTAGGAAGACTCGTGTGTACAAAGCAACACAAAGAATCATTAAGTTTTGCTTTTACATGTGCTTGAAGTTTTGGCCCCTTATACGTTTGAATAATCACACAGAGTTCCAGAGGCAAAGGTATTTTCCTAAAGAGAAATGCATAGAAGGACAACAGAAACTATAGTAATATCAGAGAACCTTGGAGATGAAAAAGATCATGAAGGCCTTTTGTCCAACCTCCTGTTCAATGCAAGAGTGATTTCTATAATGTCTTAGTAGAATGCTGTCTGGTCACTACTTGCCCATTTACAGCGATGGGAAACATTATTTCAAGAAGGTGTCTATTCCTTTGTAGGGCAATTCTATCCGAAAGCTGTCTTATATTGAGCCTATGTCTACCTCTTCATAACTTCCACACACTTGTCAGAAGTAAAATAGCAGGCATTGTGATAAATTATTGGTAATCCAGTTAAACTAGAATTCTCTATTAACTTTCTCTTTGTTTCAATACAATGATAATTAACATTCATGATAATCAACTGAGGCCCCACAGGAGCCTGAAGGGCTTTCTGAATTACCTAGGAAAGACTTATTTTCAAGACAGTTTTAAAGTTCTGTTTTTTAGTTTATTCTAATTCTTTGGGAATTAACCCATTCATTGTATGTGTGTAAGGGGAGACCAGTATAAAGAACTGCTATAATTTCTTTACTCCTTTAGCAGGCATGAAGAAGTTCCTCAATCAAACTTGATGTAATTGTAGAGTAGCTAACAACTGCCTGACAGATCAGCCATGTCAATAGGGGCTTTTATAACATAAGCTTGCTAACTCTGACGTCAGTCGAGACAGGAAGATCTCCAAAAATCTATGTATGTATTTACTCTTCCCACTTAACACTTCATGTACTTATGGGAAAGTGTGCCTTAGGTTTATCAGAGGAATATTTTGTTACTACTCTTCATGTTTTGTTATTTCAGTAAATGCCTTAAAATAAATGCTAATCATGTCACACACTTACTACTAAGAATAAAAAGACTGTTTGCCTTGTGAGCTAATTTTAGGAATGAGGAACCACAGACCACTTTGGACTTGGGGTAGTAGGCCCCTAGAAGACTCAAACCAAAAGTGTGAGGTAAGAGAATATCCCAGAGAGACTGCTATATGCATTTATGTACTAAGTTTCAATTAACCAGAATATTCACTTAACTAGAATTCCTGCTTCTGAATTATGATGAATAAAATGGTTTGCTGTTCTAGAAGCTGGTACAGGGAAAATTAATTTTTAATAAAAATCATTGAATGCTTGTTCCTATCTGCCTGTCTACCTGCCCATTATGGATTTCCAACACATTTGACTGGCTACTTCTCATTGTTGTGTCTCTATTTCTCCCTCCTATAATCACCTCGACTGTCCAGGATGTTGGCTCCCAGGGAGCCATATCCCTCTATAACTCAGCATTCTTTTTTTGTTGTCTCTGCTGAGGGTCACTTTCTTCATTCCTACCTTATCACCTTTTGGTGGCAAGAAGAGAAGGCAGATAAATAATTGGCAGAACAAATGATTGAAGACTTTCCAAAACAACAACAACATACGATGCTTTCTGTACTTGATGCCTTCTTTGTTAGGATATATTGACTTTTTGGGGGGAGAGAGGACATGGGGATTTTATTGTGAATAATGGTCAATACTACTGATACAAGGTTATAAACGAATAGCTAAATTTCTCCATTTAAACCACACCAGGGAAAAATCATTACTATCTATAAATGGGCTGCAATTTAATTTGGAAATTACACATACTTTTTAATACAGAATTTCCAAACTGCCAAGACTATTAAATCTTGCTTCCAATCAAACAGTAATTTGGAGAACAAAGAAAAACTAAGTGGGATTTCATCCCTGACTTGATAGTGGTATATTGCTTCAAATATTCTGTCAATCAGATTTTTTTAAAACACAGTCTTAAATCCTTTTTTCTTCTTCTGTGCTTTTGCAAGTTAGCTTCATAGGGTTTTTTTTTTTTAAATCTGGTTTCTAAATCTTTGGTTTCTCAACAACTTAAGGACTTAGATTTTCTTCCCTCTTTCCTTGCTTCCTCCCTCCCTCCCTCCCTCCTTCCTCCCTCAACCCTCTTTCCTTCCTTCCTTCCTCCCTTCTTTCCTTCCTTCCTTCCTTCCTTTTTCCTTCCTTCCTCCTACCCTCCCCCCTCTCTCCCTTCCTGCTTCCTTCCTTTCCTAATTTTAAAGGGGATACAAAATGGACAGTGAATCGCAGGTTTTGCTCCAGGAGCTCATATCTACTAGAATTTGAAAGGCTCTAGAAGGGATGCATTTCACTTAATGTTCATACATGTTTTATGCATTTATTTCTTTTCCTTTCCTAGCATTGTAGCTGATTGACCACAGAATCACTTATTTAAAGATGATTTGCTTCCAGTTAAAGGAGCAAAAATGAGTGGGAGAATTTGATCACTTCTTTCTATTTTCAGGAAAAAAAAATTCTTCAGACTCAAATAAATAGTATTGAATCAAAATGATGCCCTTTTAGTGGAGCTACTTTAGTCTCCTTTTGTAGAGATTGTGGGAGGAGACCCAAAAAACTCTCCAGCATGATGATATTACAACCTCACGTTTATATAAACTCTGGCTAATGTACTACCAGTCAGCTTAGGTAGCCTCCAACTTCATCAGATAGTCATTGACTTTTCATCAGATGGTCACTGCCAAAAATCCATGAGTAAAAATCATACTTCATGCAGCAATCTGAATTCTGGGTAGTTGAGTGGGCCGAGTTGTTATAACAAACTATCACAGTAGGCAGCAAAGGTGACCTGATTTTCTTCATTATATGAGTTGTAGCACTAGAGATGCTACATCACTATCGAGTTCCATTAGAATATTCTGTCAGACTAGGTGTGATATGCAGTAAATGAATGAAAAATTATTTAATAACCATTTACTATGAACCAAGTATGATTTTTCATACTGAAGATACATTTTTTTTAAAGGAATAGTCCCCATTCTCAAGGAGTTCATAGTCTAAAGAAATGACTCAGCACTTAAATGCAAGTTCAGCTATAGGACAGATGGACAGACCAAAAAAGTCCTAAGCATTTAGATCATGGCATATGGCAACACTATAGGTCCTTAGAGTACATTAATAAGTTATATGACATCACCAGGGAAACTGCAAGGCATAGAGGCAGATCATATAGCAATACCCAGAGGACCATATGGAATGGCAGTACAAATGGTAAAGCCTGGTGCTCCTTGATATTACTGGAAAGATTACAGTTGTTGACTACCTTCTTATCTAAGCAATATGAATAATTATATCATTCTTCCAAAATAGATGCCCTAATGGCAGCTGGGTGGACTAGGAGTGAGGGGAAAGGGTAAAGTAAAGACAAGGGAGAAGGATAGCCAGGGTGATGGGTCTTCTGATCAGGAAAAGTAAACTTTTAACTGAACGACTTTGAATATAACAATGAAGAAATATGAATTAAACTGGGAATCATAATTAGAATTGATTGGGGATGGTGTAGGGTTGAGGGGGGACATTTTCTTTTATGAACAAGTGAATAGCTTCAAGAGGTCTGACATAGCACAAGAGTGGGTCACCTGGTTTAGATTGCCAACTACCAACAACATCAATCCTCTGAGTTAGGACAGGTATATGATCAAAATGTGATGTTACTATACTCATGTATAGTGAGGAATCAGTAGGGAATAATTTAAGCAAGTTCATGGCCCAACCACTTATTCTCCATAATCTGAGCTAATGGTGGATAACATGCCACAAATTGGTCATTAGAAGTAAAAGACAATTATATGAAAGACTGTGAAAAGGCCTCTGTGGACTATCACTGGGCTGTTATTGGAAAGATGTAGCACTGCCTATCCAGTCTCATCAGGAAGGACTTATAGGCATTTCCATGCAGGGGGCCATTTTAGACATGAGCTAAGTTCACTTAGGAGGTAGAAAACTAAGGCTGAGTGTAGGTGTTCTGAGCCTTTAATGGAGGATTAATTTTAGTGACTCTGAGGTTTCATAATCATAGAGTTTATAATCCATAGAAGGGGCTGTCAGGGGTGAAGGAAGATGAGATTCTTAAATAGGAATGGATTGTACTAAATGATCTGTGAGATAACTTTCTAAATCTTGAATTATGTGCAATTGTTGGAATATAAACCCTTACTGTGTGTCAGTGCATCAGACAGGGATGACTGAGTGACTGAGAACTCTGACCTGCATCAACACTATTGCAAAAGATGACATATAACAATTAAGACTTAATATGTAGCATCTCATTAGGAGCCTTTCTATGATATCTAAAATATCAGACTATCTCAAAGAAAGAGCCTTATCTTAAACAGTTTCATGTAACCTCTAGACGTTACTGGAAAACGAAGGGTTCTTGACCGTTCACTGATTGCATTATTCAAAAGGCAGCACTGTCTCTTCTGTGTTTAAGGAATGAAACCAAGGCCATTTTGAAAATTTCAATGAAAATTACTTTGGCATTTCCAACTTGTTTGTATCTAGTTTTAGAAGTTCTGAAAGAGATCAGAATTTTTGATTAACTTGTTTGAAAGTTAGAAATAAATTTATAGTCACTTGCTTTTGAAATGTGTTATTCAATTGGTCAGCAAGCATTCATTTATTTAGCAACCACAATATGCCAGGCATTGTTAGGTGCTGTGTTTACAAATGCAAAACAACAAACATAACTTCATTTTCATGGATCTTACTTCTTTTGGGGGAGACAACATGTAAATTTATGATTACATAGATAATTAATGCAAAATGAACACAAGGCAGAATGGGAGGGCACTAATAATTTGGGAGATCAGGAAAGGTTTTATGTAGCTGATACTTGAGTACTATCATGAAGGATGAGGAAATGAAGGATTCTATGAGGTAGAATTGAAGAGGGAATTAATCCTAGGGAAGGAGAATAGCCAGTGCAAAGAAATTAAGATAGGAGATGAAGGACCACATATGACAACCATAGAGAAGCTCAATTTGGCTGGACAGTAAAGAAGAAGATCTCTCTCTCTCTCTCTCTGTATACACACATATGTGTGCATATGTATATATGTATATACGTGTGTGTGTGTGTGTGTGTATGTGTATGTGTAAGGTAAGGTTGGGCCAGATTGTCAATGGCTTGAAAAGTCAAACAAAGGAGTTTATATTTTATCTTAGAGGCAACAAGATACCATTGGAACTATTAAGCAGTTCAGTGACTTGGTCAGATATGTGGTTAATGACTTTGGCACCTTCATGAAGAACGAGTAGAAGGAGAAAATTGAGTCAGAGAGACCAGTTTGGAAGTTGTTGCAATACCCAAGAGTATGAATAAGCATTATACATTCTGTCTCTCCCTCTAAAATATAACGTCTGTGAAGGCAGGGGCTGATCATTTTTGTCTTTGTAATCTGAAACCTAGCACAGTGCCTGGTATATAATAGCTACTTATTAGTACTTTTTTATTCGGTATTATTTGATCAATTGAAATTGTTTACCCTGTGTATGGGTTGGGGGGGCAGAAAAAGTGATAATTATTGGTCTTATTCAAAAAAATGATCCTACATGACTAGCATCCTAAGTGCTCTTGATGGAATTAAAAGGTTACTTACTTTACTAGGTTAGCTTAGTTTTCCCTACTCCCACTGACTTGTAATTACTGAACAATTGAAACCTACATAAAAACCCCCTAATCTAATGGTAAGCCATTTCCTATATGAAATATTAACATACATAATAACTATCTAATTTTATAAAAGTCATGAGGAAAAAAAGATTTTGGAAAGTATGGAAATGTAAATTATCGTTTTAATGGATTCTAATTAGTGTTTAATTTCATTTTATTTTAAAAAGGCCAATTAAATCCCTACTGCAATTTGTAATCATGGAGTGAATATGACCCTGGGTTGTTGGAGGTTAAACCATTAAATTCCTACTTTTGGTAAAAGGTTGGAAGAAAAGTTCTATGAACCTGAGCCCACACGATAGCAAAATCAGCTGTGGGCCTTGGCAGTGGGGATAGTAGTAGTAACAGTTTCAGGGGCTCTCAGTCCAGAGATGGTAAAGGGATTAGGTAATTAGATAGAAAGAGATTATAGGGGACCCCTGTGCTGGCACTGAGTACAGGACAGGGTACTATTTGGCACTTCCATTACTCATACCCATTTCCAGGTCACAATTCCAGGGCAGAGAGGAGCACTTTCCGTCACAAGAGAGCAAGGTCCCTGAGGAGCAGTACTATTTGTGGCTACAAGGGAGCAGAGACTCTTAGTATGGACCAGAGAGAGCACAGAACAGGAGAGCAGTGACCACAGCTGTCCCCAGACTGTACCACCTTAGAAACACCAAAAAGCTTTCAAATACCTGGAACTAACTCTGAAAACAGCACTCTGAAAAATATCTGAAGTCCAGGCTCACGCCTAAGAACAGAGTCTAACTTGAACATAAAGTTCAAAGTCAGGAAATATGGTGGAAGGGGAAAAAAAGGTGAATTGGACAAAAGCCTGAGAAAAATTCCTAAAATAGTTAATAAATCTAAATAAACCCTTAAAACTTTTCAAATAAAATAATGTGAAAAATTGGGAAAAGAAATAGAACAATGCAAGAAAATTCTGAAAAGAAAATTAACAACTTGATAAAGGAGAAACAAAAAATACTGAAGAAAAGAACATCTTACTAAACAGAATTGGTCAAATTAAAAAAGAAGCACAAAAGCTCAATGAAGAAAATGTTTCCTTAAAAATTAGAATTGAACAAATGGAAGCTAATCACTCTATGAGACATCAAGAAACAGTAAAACAAAATTAAAAATGAAATTTAGAAAAAAATGTGAAATAACTCATTGGAAAAATAACTGACCTGGAAAATAGATTCAGGAGAGATAATTTAAAAATTATTGGGCTATCTGAAAGCCATGACAAAAGGAAAAGTCTAGAGATCGTATTTTAAGAAATTATAAGGGAAAATTACTCTGCCCACCTGGAACCAGAAGGTAAGATTAAAATGGAAGACTCTGTTGATCACTTCCTGAAAGAAATCTCCAAATGAAAGCTACTAGGAATACTATAGCCAAAGTTTCATAGCTCCCAGATCAAAGAGAAAGCACTTCAAGCAGCCGGAAAGAAATCATTCAAATACCATGGAGCCACAGTCAGGATCACAAAAGATTTAGAGCTAATACTTTGAATACATGGAAAGCTTGGAATATATTTTGGAAGGCAAAGGAGCTTGTATTATAACCAAGAATCACCTACCTAACAAAATGAGCATAATCCTTTAAGAGAAAATAGATATTTAATGAAATAGATGATGTTCAAATATTCCTGATGAAAAGACCATATCTGAATAGAAAATTTGACTTTCAAATGTAAGACTCAAGAGAAGCATAAAAGGGTAAACATGAAAGAGAAATCATAAGGGGCTTAACAGATTTATACTGTTTACATTTCTACATGGGAGGATGACACAGGTAAGTCCTAAGAATTTTATCATTAGGATAGTCCGGAAGATTCTAAATAGAGGGTATGGGAGTGAGTTGATTATGTTGGAATAATCTAAAAAAAACTTGATGTGCAAAAGCAGGATGCCTTGGGAAAAGGGGGAAGGGAGACAAAGAATAGGGGAAATTATTTTACATAAGAAAGGCTTGCAAGGAAGAGCCTTTACAATGGAGGGGATAATGGCAGGGAGAGAGCACCAATGTTTGAACCTCATTCTCATCTGTTCAAAGAGGAAAGAATGTATATACACCTTTGGTTGGGCAGAGAAAATTATCTTATCCAACAGGGAAGTAGGAAGAGGAAAGGATAAGAAAAAAGGGGGTTGATAAAATGGAGGGCAAATTAATGGGGTCAGAGGTCAGCAGCAAAATAGACTTTTGAGGAAGGACAAATAAGAAGAGGGATAAGCACAAGAAACACTCAATTAATCATCATAGTTATGAATGTGAATGGGATGAATTCACCCATAAAATGGAATAATACAGCAAAATGGATTAGAAACCAGAAAACCACAATATATTATTTACAAGAAACACACTTGAAACTGAGAGTCACACAGAATTAAAAGAAGGGGCTAGGACGGAAATATTATATTTCACCTAAAATAAAAAAAGACAGGGATAGCAATTATGACCTTAGAAAAAGCAAAAGCAAAACCAGACCAAATTAAAAGAGATATTCAGAGAAATTATATTATGCCAAAAGATACCACAAACAACGAGGTAATATCAATACTAAGCATATACAGTGTACATCAAATGGCATAGCATCTAAATTCTTAAAGGAAAAGTTAAATGAGTTACAGGACGAAATAGAAAGTAAAACTATACTAGTGGGAGAACTTCAATGTTTCTCTCTTATGGATAAATATAACTGTAAACTAAATAAGAAAAAAGTTAAAGAGATGAATAGAATTTTAGAAAAGTTAGATATGATAGACCTTTGCAAAAATTGAAAGGAAATAGAAAAGAGTACATCTTTTACTCAGCTGTATATGGCATCTTCACAAAAATTGACCATGCATTAGGGCATAAAAAATATCATTGCTAAATGCAGAAAAGCAGAAACATTAAATATACCCCTTCAGACCATAAATAAAATTGTATTGAATAAAGGGCTATGGAAGCATAGATAAAAATGAATTTGAAACTAAATAATCTAATCTTAAAGAATGATTGGGTCGAAGAAGAAATCATAAAAACATAAAAAATTTCATTAAAGATAATGACAACAATGAGACAATATTCCACAATTTGTGGGATGCAGCCAAAGTGATATTTAGGGGAGCATTTATATCTCTAGATACAGAGAAAGAGCAGACCAATGAATTGGACTTGCAACTAAAAAACCTAAAAATTAACAAATTTAAAATCCTTAATTAAACAACATAATGGAAATTCTGAAAACCAAATGATTAATAAAACTGCAAGTAAGAAGAAAAAAAGTGAATTAATAAGTAAAACCAGGATCTGCTTTTGTAAAATAAACAGCAATAAAATATATAAGCCACTGTTTAATTTTACTAAAAATATAAGAAGAAAACCAAACTCACAGTATCAAAAATGAAAAAGGTAAATGTGCCATCAATGAAAATAAATTAAAACAATTATTAGGCATTATTTTGCCTAATTGTATGCAAGTAAAACTGACAATCTATGTGAAATATGTTAATATTTATAAAAATATAAATTACCCAGATTAACAGAAGAGGAAATGGAATATCAAAATAGTTCCATCTTAGAAAAAAAGAATTTAATACACTAAAAAATAGATTTATGGAAGAATCCTGTAAAAACCAAATAGTTTTACAAGTGAATTCTACCCTACATTTAGGGAACAATTAATCATAATACTACTTAAACTATTTGAAAATAGGAAAGAAAGAGTTCTATCAAATTAATTTTGTGTCATAAATATGATTTTTATAGCTGACCCAGGGAGAGTAAAAATGGAGATAGAAATCTATGGGCTAATTTCCATAATGAATATGGAGAATAAATTTTAAATAAAATACTAGCGAGGAAATTGCATCACTATATCAAAAAGATCATACAATATGACCAGGTGAGATTTATACCAGAAACTCAGGTCTGGTTCAATATTAGGAAAACTCTAAGCAAAATTGACCATATTAATAACATTAGAGCAAAACCCATATGATTATCTCAATAGTTACAGAAAAAGCTTTTCCCAAAATATAACACTCATTCCTATTAAAAAAATATTGGAACAAATGAAAGCTTTCTTAAAATGATCAGTAATGTCTATATAAAACCATGAGCAAGTATTATCTATAATGCCAATAAACTAGAAGTCTTCCCAATAAAACAGGAGTGAAGCAAGGATGTCCATCGTCACCATTGTTATTCAATATTGTACTGTAAATGCTAGCTATAACAATAAGTCAAGGAAAAGAAACTGAAGGAATAAAAATTGGCAGTGAAGAAATAAAACTATCATTCTTTGGGGATAATATAATGGTACTTGGAGAAATCTGGTGAATCAACTAAAAAACTAGTTCAAGCATCACCTTTAACAAAGTCTCAGGATATAAAATAAATGTGCATGAATCATCAGTATTTTTACGTACTACCAACACAACTCAGCAGGAAGAGATGGAAAGAGAAATTCCACTTAAAATAACTGCAGATAATATACAATACTTGAATTTCTGCCCACCAAGGCAAATCCAATTACAAAACACTTTTCAGACAAATAAGAAAAATCTAATCAACTGGAAAAGTACTAATTGCTCATGGGTAGAATGAGTCACTATAATAAAAATAACAATTCTGTTTCAATGAATGTACTTATTCAGTGTCAAACTAATCAAAACTATCAAGTAATTATTTCATAAAGTTAGAAAAAATAATAACAAAATTCACCTGGAAGAACAAAAGATAAAAAGTATCAAGGGAATCAATGGAAAAAAATATGAAGGAAGAAGGTCAAGCAATATCAGATTTCAAGCTATCTTACAAAATGGTAATCATGAAATACAACTTGGTACTAGCTAAGAAATAGAGTGGTCAGGGCGGAGCTAAGATGGCGGAGAGTAAGCAGTGACTTCTCCAAGCTCCCCAAGAATTTCGTCCTTGGGAACT
>CM053580.1:243836846-243862016 GCA_028627135.1 Pseudochirops cupreus | reverse complement strand
AGTGGGAAGTATCTTTGTGTGCGTTTTGGAGTTCCAGGATTGGTTTAGAGTCCTATTTTATGGGTATTTTGGGGTGGCTATGTGAGAGCTGCGATGTGTTGCTGCTGCTACACCGCCATCTTGGCTCCGCCCCCGAAATAGGTGTCTTTATCTTAGTTTTTCAGAGGTGACCAAAAAAGGCTGAATACTGGCCATTGTATTGTGAGGTCAATATAGTGAATATTTTCTGTAATGGTGTTTGCGCTGCCCATGATAAGGAGTAAGGAGTAAGTCAGTAAGTAAGGAGGAAGGTCTTAGGAGTAAGGAAACATTAAAATGAGATCTTTTCAGTATATTAATAATAGGAAGAACTCACATGGATCATTCTTTAAAGTATGTAGAGTGCTTATCTTATGTTATGGAGGATGTAGGTAGTAATGGGGAGAAAAGAATCCTTCTTGGTAAAAGAATCTCTATCACACCTCAGAGAACCAGAGATCTTGAACTCAAAAGGGACAGGTAATCCAACCCTCCCATTTTACAGATGAGAAAATTGAGTTTCATAGCGGTTAAGGGACATCAGCAGCCATATTTTAACTCAGATTCTCTGACTCTAGAACCAGGGCCCTTTGCATTGTACTCCATAGCCTAGAGACTGAATTCTATTCCATAACCGTGCTCCAGTTTAGGCTGCCTTTGCCAGGGTTATTAAAATGCATATGGTAAAAATTTATGAGATGTTTTGAAATTATTCTTTCAAGTGATCAAAAGTGAAAAGGCTTAATTATCCCAGGGGCTCTTTATGAGAAATGAATTGCTGGAGAGGCAACATGGCCGATGGTCCAAGATTGGCATAAATGCAGGTTGGCAGTGTAGGGCAGATTCTGCGTCAGACAAAAATGTGTTCATCAGTCAGGCTTCATCCCACTGGTTTTTGCCATGCAAATGCTGTTTGCCTATTGATTTTTGCTACTCAGCAAATTGTTTTTGTTGTAGCAAGAGGTCTCATCACCTAGTCATTTCTTTCTCTAACATGTCAACCATTTGCACTAATTGTGGTTGCTGGCTATTGATGTAAGTTTTCCCAACAAAAGTTATAAATAAACAAATTATTGAAGTAGTAGAGACATAGTTCCTGTTTTAAAAACATGCAAAAATTTGTGATAATCATTATCATGTCTTACTTCTTCAATGAACAGCTCTGGTTCCATTTCTCCTCTGACAGCTCTAGGTTTCACTATTGTATTGTAGAATCCTTACCATAAAATGTGCTACCTCAGCTTACATTTTCTTGTATTTCTTGCTAATATCTCACGAATCTTGGTAAAATAGATTAGAAGTTCTTTTAGGGCAGTTCCCATATGGTTTGTATTTCTGTAAACATTATTCATAGAATATGCGGTGAATTTCTTATTGACAGAACAGTGTCATAGCATAATTTTACCTGGTGCTCTGGAAGAGTGACTGGAGTTTCCAAAAGGATACAGCATCATAGTATCTGGAGTTCAGGATGGCAGTTTCAGCTTTACCCAAATTTAGTCCAATCTTGGGGACATCTTTCACAAATCTCTCTCTTTTTGATTGTTGAGCCATCCAGGGTTTCCTCCATGCATATCAGCACCTGTCTCATGTCTAGGAAATGCACCATCATTTATATACATCATCTATGTTTCTCCATGTGGCTTTGTGTGTGTGACTCTGTGTGTGTAGGTGTGTGTGTGTGTGTGTGTGTGTGTGTGTTCTCATTTCCCTCTTTAGGAACAGCCCTGTGATTACTATAGAAATAATTTATTTTTAGACCAGTGTGGCAAATGGTAGGATATTTTTTCCTCCTTTTTACATTTAAATGCACCATCTATATATACATCTCAGTGTTTTATGATATTCCTCCAAAGTGGCAAGCATTCAGGGCCAGTATTATTAATAATAATGGAAATATCTAATATTTACATAGTGCTTTTATTTTTGAGACATCTTATACATATTTTAAATAATACGTCTATACACACATGCATAATATAAATACATACATATATGTATATACACAGATAATTTGATCTTCACAATAACTTTGTAAGATAAGTACTGTTATCATGTCCATTTAACAGATGAGAAAACTGAGACTGAGACCAGTTAAAAGACTTGCCCAAGGTCACACAATTAGTTTCTGAGGTAAGATTTCAGCTCAGATCTTTCTGATGCCAAGTCCGTCATGTTATTTATTCACTATGCCATCAAGCTTCCTCTTTCTCAGACCTGTGTGCTGTCCACATAAACCTGAATATCACTGAAGTAGCAGGTCTAGGTTTTTCTTCCATCCACAGTCATATACATTTCTCCACTCTGGAGCTCTTTGCCTCCAGAAACTCTTCAGCTTAGTTTAGAAATTCCTCTGAAGGCTAGAAGGTATGGTCCAGGAATTTGTCCACTAGTGAATTACCATCACTCCACTGATAGTGACTTGCATTGCGACATCTCCCTACTTGAGCCAGAAATAATTGGATGCTCATCTGAAACCTCCATGCACTGCCATCCCTGGGATCACATTGTTCCTAAATAGATGGTTCCCTGGTGTACACAGTTCCCTGGAGGGGAGACAAGGCTGCAAAGGTGTCCCTCTAAGAAGCATAATCTGAATAGAACTAAGCATATTTTCTCAAATGACTTCTCACCTCTGGTTCATTGTTTCCCCAGGCTTTATCCTCTTTTTAAAAGAAAGACTTTGAACATAGAACCAATATCGAAACACAATCCAGTTCACCAAGAGAGGGTGATTGCAAGTTTTAACTATTTTCCAGTTTCAGCAATTCATAAGAGGATCTACTAAGTTAAGGAGGGTTCATAACAGCACTGGTGAGAGGAGTACCCATGCTGAAGAAATAACAAAACTTTGAAGGACTGACACCAATGCTAAACTCCTCTTTCCTATCATCATCAGATTTACCCAGTGGTCCAAGAATCTAGAAAAGATGATAAAGAGATGATAAAAGCACAAAAGAGCCATTATCCTGCTACTTGCTCATGCAGTGTTTCATCTCATTTCTACCCAAAGCAGTACTCTATAGGGTGTTTATCATATTCTGCTGTGGAAAAGTTATTTGTGTCCATAAACTAAATCCCTGCTAAACTGAAAACTTTAGAAGGTCAGGCATTGGGTCTGATTAAGTTTTTTTTTTTTAATGACACTTTACTAAGCATCTACTCTGGGAAAGGAACTAGGCTAATCTATTTAAAAATGTATTTATTTTGGTAACTATTTCCCAATTACATGTTAAAAAAATTAACATTTATTTAAAAATTTTTCGAATTTCAAATTCTCTTCCTCCCTCAAACCCTTCCCTCACTCCTTGACAAGGCAATATATGTGAAATCATGAAACATGTATTTTAATATTAACCATGTTGCAAAAGAAAAAATACAAAAAAAAATTAAAAAGCAAGTTAGAAAAGTATGCTTCAAATCTGCATCCAGATTTCACCATTTCTCTCTCTAGAGGTGGATAGAATGTTTTCTCGAGGGGTCTTTGGAATTGTCTTGTCTCTTCTTGATCAGAATAGCTAAGTCTTTCACAGTTGTTCATCTTTCTGTTGTGGTTTGTCCTTTGTTCTTGAAGAGGACCATGATATCGGGAAGATGATGCCATGACTTGCAAGTCAATTGGATTTAAGTAAGGGAGGCTGTGCAAAGTCAAGAGCCTTACTTTCTCCTCTGGAGCCAACTGGACCCAGTGGCCAGATATATAGATTAGAAGAATTGGAGGTGGCCCAGTCATCAGACAAAGATTCATAATTGGAGAATCAATAGTTAGGTTTATATATTGACTCCTTTTCTATCCCTCAATGGTCACCCAACTAATTTTTGTTGGCAAGATGAGTCAGAATTATAATTTTTCTTTACATTATGCAGTATCTCTCAATCCTCTCTCAAATTTAGAAAAGATAGTGTGGACTATCATTTTAGTCACCGTGACATCAAGCTTTAGTAAAAGCAGTTATGTTTCCCATAGTTCCAATTTGCTCTCCAGAATGATTGGATCAGTTCACAACTCCATCAACAATGCATTAGTATTCCAATTTTCCCACATTGCCTCCAAAACTGATCATTTTCCTTTTCTGTCGTATTGGCCAATCTGATAGGTGTGAGATGGTATCTCAGAGTTGTTTTAATTTTCATCTTTTTAATCAATAGTGAGTTAGAGAATTTTTTCATATGCTAGGGATGGCTTTGATTTCTTTTACTGAAAACTGCTTGTTCATATCCTTTGGCCATTTATTAATTGGAGAATGATTTGTATTCTTATAAATTTGGTTCAGTTCTCTACATATTTTAAAAATGAAGCCTTTATCAGAGGAACTTGCTGTACAATTTCTCGCTAGCTTTCCTTCTAATCTTGATTGCATTTCTGAATAAGTAATCTTTCCTGAGTAAGTAAATTAGCTCACCCAGAAATGTCATTTTTATTAGACTGTCTCTGTCTTGTCATGAGAAATTAATATTTTTCCAACTGTTTACATCTGTATTTATGCAAAAGTGTTTTGTAGCTGTGTTCATATAGCACCTGGGTTTGTTTTGGCAGGTTGACTCTCTGGTATTTTATTTTGTCTACAATTATTTTAAACAGAATTTCTCTTCCTTCTCGGTTGTGTTGGTAGTATATAGACATGATAATTACTGAGAGTTTTTTATATCCTTCAACTTTTCTAAAGTTATTAATTGTTTCAACCAAATTTTAATTGATTCGTTAGGGTTCTCCTAGTATACCATCATGTCATTTGCAAAGAGCAATACTTTTGTTTCCTCATTGCCTATTTTTATTTCTCCAATTTCTTTTTTCCTGTCTTATTGCTACAGTTAGCATTTCAATACTATATTGAATACAATATTGAATAGTAGTAGTGATGATTAGGCTAATCTTCATATTACCCACAATACTACTATATACTCAATATCCCCCATGTGCTCAATAAATATATCATAATACCATAGGATTGAAAATTGGAAGGAACCTTACAGATCTAATTAACTCCCTCATTTTATAAATTAAGACAATTTAATGGGTACTACTATGAGTAAGCAGCTTCTTCAGTGTCATATAACTAATAAGTTAGCATTTATATAGCACTTTAAAGTGTGTAAAATATAGTAAATGATCCTCACAAAAGACCCTAGAAAGTAGATGGTATTATTATCTCTATTTTAGAGTTGAGAAAATTGAAACAAAGAGATTTAACAAGACTTATTCAGGGTCACACAGCTAGTAAGTGTCTGAGACTGGATTATGATGAGGTTTTGCTGATTTGGGGTGCAGGGCTCTATTCACTGTGGTCCCTAGCTGTATTGAATTATTTGATTGAAGAACTGAGTCTAAAACACAGATATCCTGACTTTGAATTCAGACTTTTCAACTCCATTCACTGCATTCACTATTGCAGCCTCCCATTTGTTGAATGAATGAGTGAATGAATAAATATATAAATATATTTATGCCAATATTCATCTTTCCTCTTTGGACTATGAATCAAATGAAATAAAAAGGCACTGCAGTGACATGGACTTGGTCAGCCCAACTCATTTTTGTTGGCAAGGTGAGTCAGAAAAGATAATGTGGACTATCATTTTAGTCACCCTGACATCAGGCTTTAGTAAAAGCTATTATATTTTCCTATTATTAAAAAAAAAAGTCTTTGAAAATTGCTAGAAAGGTTAAGTGGATTTTCATTAAAGAAGAAAATTTAAGTTTTTCTTGCTACTTATGGTTGAACATTTATTTAAAGGACCATAGATATTTAGTAAGTTTTGAATGTCTGAAAATTGATATTAGAATGAAAACTCATTTAGAGAAGTGCTGCTAATCATATCAATCATGTCCAATGTGGTTTTTTTTCCTTTCACAGAAAAGGCTTCAGTATTCAGTGCCTTTTAAATTCCCTAAGTTCCTTGCTGTCATAAAAACAAAACAAAACAAAACAAATCCATGTCCTTGTGCTTGAAATTCCTGTGTTTTCAAGCCTGCCTTCATCTCCTTCAGGAGTACAAGAGAGGTCAGGACAATCCCAAGTGCATCGTTACTAGCTAGTGGAGTGTTAAGCAGGTAAAGTCAATAGAAAAAAACAAAAACAAAACTCTGTTTGACTCTCATTCCTTGAAGAAAGATGCTGTCTCACATTCACAGAAAATAAGATGGCACAGCACTGCGAGAATGTTAGGACTATAAAAGCTCAGGAAGAGCTAAGGATGACATAAGGATATTTTTAAAAGCTATGTTGGAGGGAAGAGTAGAATCAAGGACAGGCTAGTAGCACTGTTCAAGATGAAAGGAATGATAATAAAGGAAAAGACAAAAGGGGAAACTTTTAAATCCTTACTTTATTTCTATTTCCTCAGCCAAGGAGAATGACCTTTTGATGCGAAAGGCAGAATTAAAGTTGTTAACAGAACATTGCTTAGAAAACCTTGAATAATTCATGTAACCTGGTCCCAATTAATAATAATAATAATAATTATGATAATAAAATAGTTAGGGTTTACACAGGGATTTAGTTTGCAAAATGCTTTCCACATGTGAATTTGATATTCACAACAACCCTGTGAAGTAAGCGCTTTTATAATCCTCCTGAAAGAGGAAAGAGAGGTTAAGTGATTTTCCCAGGGTTGCACAGCTAAGTAAATGTCCAAGGAAAGATTTGAACTCAGATCTGTCTGACTCTAGGCTGAACCACTTATCCATAGAGTCTATCCATAGACAAGGTAAAATAATTTAATTTCTTGCTGCCTTGTGTCCTGAAAGAACTGGGGGATGTGATGCAGAGCCACTGTCAGTGACGTTGGAAAGATTTTGGAATAAAGGAGAGATACTGCAGCATTGGAGGAAAATTTGTACAAATGTACAAAAAATAGAAGGGAATGAAGTCTCTAGATTGCAGGTCAGTGAACTGTGAACCCATGGGAATCCTAGATCAAAATATTAAAGAGGTTAGTAAATATCTGGGGGGAAAAGGATGATCTCACTGTCAGGAAAGCTTCATCAGGAATAGACTATGTTGGATTAAAATTATTTCCTTTGTTGACAAAGTCAGTAAATAGAAAAAGTAAGGAAATCATATATAATACATGTCATATATAGCATATATATGTATATGAACATGTAAGTGGGTATATACCTATATATGAATATATACATATGTGTGTATACATGCATATATAAATACACATACATGTGTATATATCTATTATAGCAGAGGGTTTAGAAAAACATTTGATAAAATATCTCATACTCTTGGAAAAGATGGTAGACAATAGTAAAATTAGTTAGATTTAGAAGTAGTTGAATCGGGGGGATTCAAATAGTACTTAACAATGATTCATTTTCAGCCTCTCAGGAGTTCTTTCTCAGAGTGTCCCAGAGACCCAAGCTTGTCCATATGTGCTTTAACACTCTTTGTCAATGATGTAGAGAAAGACCTCTATGAACTGCTTATAAAATTTGACCATGACAGAGCCCAGAAAGCTAGGTAGCACACTAAATAATATAGGCAGAATCTAAAAATATCTTGGTTATATGGAATAGATACAATTAAAAAGCATAAAGTTTTATACTTGGCATAGTAGTACAGCAACATGTTCAAAAATAATCTTTGATATTAGGAGTTTCTACTGAAATCCTGGGCTACATGAAGAGAATCCTATAGTTATATGCAAATTATCTGAGACAAAGCAAAATAATTTAATTTCTTAATAAATATAATAAATCTTGTGACATTTTAGATCTTTGAAAATATTTAATGTATACTATAGCCTTCTTTTGTTGTAACCATTTGTTTTACACAGTTTGAAATTGAGTACACCAAATTTCTTCATCACAAAACTACATTTTCATCATGTTGGATATTAAGCATTCTTTTGATGAATAATTGGTTTTTCTAGTCTAGCCTATAGGTTTTTAATGGAGTTTGAGTCAGGCAAATTTCCAGCCTACTGAAACACGTTTATCTCCATTTCTTGGATAAATTTCTTTATGACAGAGTAAAAGCCTATGTTGCTGTCTTCTATCTCCATTCAGGAATGTCCATGATCCTAGACAATTCTGAAACTCAGTATGTTAATATATGTTTATCCTTACCTTAGTAGAAACATAACTTCCAAGAAAAAAAAAACTAAAAGATATTTTTGAGGATATGTATATTTTACATTCTAATGGAGATAATCAGAATTTCCAGGTTCATCCAACTTCTGGGTACTTTTAGTCTGGCTGTGAATGAAAAAGTGAGTCCCAACAGGAATAAAAATTTGCCTACTTTCCTTTACCACTGGACAGAACCTAACTAAAATAAAGGTTGGGAGTGGGAGGAGCTCAATCCACTTTTATCTGGGTAAAATCAGATGTTGTGTATCAGCCTAGTTTCAGTGGAAGTACAAATGCATTACCAGTGCTATCACAAAATAAAACCACAATAACGTTATTGCTCATCCCATATAATCCTCACATACCTCAATTTTCCAGGAAAAATGATGTGACTGTTCTCCTATAGTTTCCTCTGCTCAGCTCAAACCATACGATTGTTTTTAGTTCTTAGGACCATAGTTTAGGAAGGATATTGAAAACCTGGAGCAGGACTAGAGAGGCAGCTTGGATAGTGAAGAAAGAACTTGGAGTCTTTTTGGTTTATGATGATATTATCTGAAAGAAATGGGAATGTTTCCTAGTGAAGAGAAAACTCAGAACCGGGTATCTGTGAGGGGGTGGGTGGGGACATGACAGCTATTGCATAATAAGCAAAGGCTTGCAATGTGAAGACACATCATGCTTGCTGTTTGTCAACAAGAGAATAAAATCTTGAGCAGTAAAACTTGCAAAGAGGCAACTTTAAGTTTGTTGTAAGAAAAAAAAATAGTGTTTGGTAAGTCAACTATTTTGGGAGGTAGAGGGTCTTTCTCTTTGGAGTTCTCCAAGTAGCCACTGGATATTCTCTTATTATATATTTTGTCTTCAAGATTTATTCTGAGGTATGGGTCAAATAAGTCAGTCATCAGTTATTTAAGTATCAACGATGTGCCTGGTACTTTGCTAAGTGCTCAAGAGACACAGATAATCTTTGCTCTCAAGGATCTCCCAGTCTGAAGAGGGAGACAACATAAAACAACTATGTACAAATTACGTACATACACATATATACATATATATGTAAATATATATGTACAGGATAAATTGAGGGTAGTCACAGAGGGAAAGCATTGGGACTAAGGAGGACTGAGAAAGTCTTCTTGCAGAAGATCGGAATTTAGCTGAGACTTGAAGGAAACCAAAAGGTAGAGGTAAAGAGAAATAGTGTTCTAACAACGTGGTACAACCAGTGAAAATATCTGTAGTAAGAAAATAATGTGTCTCATGTGAAGAACAGAAAGGAGGCCAGTGTCACTGGATCACAGCATATGTGGTGGAGAGTATGTTGGAAGAAGATTGGAAAGGGTAGGGAAGGGTAGAAGGGTTTTGAATGTCAAACAGGATTTTATATTTGGTCCAGGAAGTGATAGGGAGCCACTGGAGTTTATCAAGTATGGGCATGACATGGTCAGATTACACTTTATGAAGATAATTTGATAGCTGAATGGGAGATGTACCGGAGTGGGGAGAAACTTTTTGGCAGGCAGACCAATCAGCAGGCTATTACAATAGACCAGGCATGAAGTAATAAGGTCAATGGAATCAAATGCCCATACAGAAATACTCAATTTCAGCAACAAACGAGATGAACCAGAAACACTACTGAAGTGAGGTAAACTTGACCTAATTGGCATTGCTGAGAGTTGGTGAATGGGTGGGTGGAGACTCATGATTGGAATACATTTGTAGATACATATTCTTTTTAAAATTATTTTCTTTGGGGGGCAGAGCCAAGATGGTAGAAAAAAGGCATTGACTTGCCTGAGCTCTCCCCAAAATCTCTCCAAAGACTTTTAAATAATGTCCTAAAACAAAATCTGGAATGGCAGAATCCACAGGAGAATGGAGTGAAACAATTTTCCAGCCCATGACAACTTAGATGGTTGACAGGCAAAATCTGATGCACTGAGATGTGATGCAGAGTCCAGAGCAGGCCACAGCAATGCAGCAAATCAGGAGCAGGCCTGGGGAAGTGATTATAGCATCAGTGACTGCTTCCAGAGCTCTCAGTCCACATGTGGTAAAGGGTTCAAAGAATTGTTCAGAAGGTGCTTACAGCAGTTTCTTTGGGACACTGGAAGCAGGATTCTGTTGCATTGCCCGTTCTTGGATTGGGGTCACAGTGCTGGGTCTTAGTTCCAGAGCAAGGAGGAACACTAGCACATCAGAGTTTGTGGCCACAGTGGAGTGGGGACCTTTTTCATAGTTTCAGTGCAGAAAAGAGTACTTGCAAGGGGCGGCTAGGTGGCACAGTGAATAAAGCACCAGTCCTAGAGTCAGGAGGGCCTGAGTTCAAATCCAGCCTCAGACACTTAACATAAAAACTAGCTGTATGACCTTGGGCAAGTCACTTAACCCCAATTTCCCTACCTTCCCCCTCCAAAAAAAAAGGCAAAAAAGAAAGTAAAAAAAAAAAGAAAAGAAAAGAGTGCTTGTGGTCACTCACAGATCACATCATAGGCCAGGAGAGTAGTAAAACCTCTTTCTAAATCACACTATGTTGGAAGAACTGAAAACTTACAGATCCCTAGAAGTATCTCTGAAAACAGGTTAAAGGAAAAAAAAAACCTGAAGTCTGTACCTGGAAGGCCTACTTTAGCAAAGAGTTAAAAGTCAAGAAATAGGCTGAGAAAGGGAACAAAGAACAGAAACAAAATCTGACAACAGAAAATTACTATGGTGACAAGGAAGATCAAAACATACTCAGAAGACAACAAAGTCAAAACTCCTGCATCCAAACCATTCAAAAGACTATGAATTGGGCTCAAGTTATGAAAGAGCTCGAAAACAATTTTTAAAATCATGTAATAGAGGCAGAAGAAAAATGGAAAGAGGAATGAAGGCGATGAAAGAAAATAATGAAAAAGATTCAAGAGCTTGGCAAAGAAGGCCAAAAATACTGAAGAAAATAACACCTTAAGAAGACACAAAAATAATAAATAAAATAAAACTTTTAAAAATAGAATAAGTCAAATGGTTTTTTAAAATGCACAAAAATCCAATAAGGAGAAGAATGTTTTGAAAAGCAAAATTGGGCAAATGGAAAAAGATATACAAAAATTCACTGAAGATAAAAATTCCTTAAGAAGCAGAATTGGTAAAATGTAAAAGGAGGTTTAAAAAAACCCTCACTGGAGAATATAATTTTTAAAAATTAGAATTGAGAGAGTAGAAGCTGATGACTCTACGAGATATCAAGAAACAATAAAACAAAAACCAAAAGAATGAAAAAAAGTGAGACAACGTGAATTATCTCATTAGAAAAAATGACCGACCTGGAAAATAGATTCAGGGGAGATAGTTATTGAACTTCCTGAAAGTCATGATCAAAAAGAGCCTAGACATCATCTTTTAAGAAATTATCAAGGAATACTAGAATTCTAGAACCAGAGGGTGAAATGGAAATTGAAAGAATTCCCTGATAACCTCTTGAAAGAGGTTCCAAAATGAAAAGTCCCAGTTATAATATAGCCAAATTCCAGAGCTCACAGGGCAAGGAGAAATTATTGCAAGCAGCCAAAAAGAAGCAATACAAACCTCATGGAGCCACAGTCAGGATAATACAAGATTTAGCAGCTTCTATATTAAGTGATCAGAGGGCTTGGAATATGATGTTCTGTAGGACAAAGGATCTAGGATTACAATATATAATCCTTAAATGTGGAAAAATGGATATTCAATGAAATAGAGGACTTTTAAGTGTTCCTGATGAAAAGACCGGAACTGAATAGAAAAATTGACTTTCAAATATAAGCCTCAAGAGAAGCATAAAAAGGTAAACAGAGAAGGAAAATCATAAGAGACTTAATAACATTAAACTGTTTACATTCCTATATGGGAGGATGATACTTGTAACTCATAAGAGCTTTCTCATTATTAGGGGGGCAGTTATAAGGAGTATATATAGGCACACAGTCACTGGTGTGGGTTAAATGTGACCAAATGATATCTTAATAAAAATTAAAGGGTAAGAAAAAGGAATGCGCTGGGAGAAAGAGAAAGGGAGAGGTGGAATGGGGCAAATTATCTCACATGGAAGAGGAAAGAGAATTTTTACAGGGGAGAGGAAGAGAGAGGAGGTGGTGGGGAATGCTTGAACCTTACTCTTTCAAAATTGGCTTAAAGAGGGAATAACACACACACTTATTTGGGTATAGAAATCTATCTTACCCTACAGGAAAGTAGGAGGGGAAGGGGATGAGAGAAAGTAGGTGCTCATAGAAGGGAGGTTGGATTGGGGGAGGCAGTAGTCAGAAGCAAAACACTTTTGAGGAGGGACAGGGTGGAAGGAGACAGAGAATAGAATAAAGAATGGGGAAATAGGATGGAGGGAAATACAGTAAGCAATCATAAATGTGAAAAAAGTGTTAAAGCAAATTTCTCTGATAAAGACTTGGTCTCTGAAATGTAGAGAAATGAGTCAACTTTATAAAAATATAAGCCATTCCCCAGGTGATAAAAGATAAAAAAATATAGTCAGATTTTTAGATGAAATAATCAATGTTATCTCTAGCCATATGAAAAAGGTATTCTAAATCACTACTAATTAGAGATGCAAATTCAAACAATTATGAGTTGTTATCTCACACCTATTAGGTTGACTTAATAGGAGAGAAAAGGAAGGTGACAAATGATGGAGGTGATGTGGGAAAATTGAGAAACTAATCCACTTTTGGTGGAGTTGTGAACTGATTCAACCACTATGTAGAGTGATTTGAAACTATAACAAAATATTTATAGCAGCTCTTTTCTGGTGGCAAGGAATTGGAAAATGAGTGGATGTCCATCAGGTGGAGAGTGGCTGAACAATTTGTGGTATATGATTGTGATGGGATGCTGTTGTGCTATAAGAAAAGATGAGCTAGATGCTCTCAGGAAAAACAACAACAGCAACAACAACTTGGGAAGACTTGCATGAACTGGTGCAAAGTGAAATGAGTAGAACCAGGAGAACATTGCACACAGTTATAGCAGTGTTGTAAGATGATCAACTCCGAATGGCTTAACTATTTTCATCAATACAATGATCCAAGATAAAACTCTGGACTTGTGATGAAAAATTCTATCCATCCCCAGAGAGAGACCTGATGGAATCTGAGTAGAGACAGAGACATATTTTTTATTTTCCTTATTTTTCTTGGGTTTTTGGTCTGTGTTTTCTTTTACACCATGAGGAATATAGAGATGTTTTGCATGACTGCGTATCTATAACCTATATCAGGTTTCTTGCCTTCTCAATAAGGCGGTAGAGGGAGAATTTGGAACTCAGTTTTGAAAAGAAATGTTCAAAATTGCTTTCACATATAATTGGGTGAAAATAAAACACTAAATTTAAAAAAACCAATAAATTTACTTTTATTTATCTTTTATATCATTTTCATTTCCCATTGTATCTCTTCTTCCTTCCCCAAGTAACCATCCCATATAATGAAGAAAAATGAAAAAAAATCATCAAAATTAATCAATACTAATTCAGATTGACAGTATATTTTGTGTCCTCTATTCATTGTCTTTTACTTCTGCAAAAAAAGAGAGGGAAGTATATTCTTATATCTTTTCTATGAGAGAAAGCTTATTCATTATAGTTTTATAGTATCTTGTTTTGACTATTTTGCTATTATGCTTTCCATTTTCATTGTTCTAGTCATTGCATAGACTATTTCCTAGTTTTCCTTCACTTTGCATTAGTTCAGATAGATATTCCCCTGCATCTCTCTTTTTCATATTCATTATTTCTTATAACACAGTAGTATATCATTACATTTAGGTCACCCTAGTTTGGTTAGCTATTCTTCAATAGATGAGCATCTATTTTGTTTTAAATTCTTTGTGATTACCAAAAAATGGTGCTATAAAGAGTCTGGTCATTAGCATTCTTGGGATATAGGAATAGGTGATAATAATGACCTTTCTTGGTTTATGTGTATGACCATTTTGATCACTTTCTTAGCAGAGCCCAAATGCTTTCTGAAATGGTTAGACCAATTCACAGTTCTTCTGATAGTATATTAGTTTGCCTGTCACAAGTCTTCAAACATTAACTCTTCCTATCTTTTTTTTTTCATATTTGCTAACTTGCTGGATGGGAGATGAAACCTCAAGGCTATTTTAATTTGTAATTTATTTGCACTGATTTGGGGCCATCATTCATAAGATTGTTAATCATTTGGTATTCTTCTTTTGAAATTTCTTTTAATGACTTTGACAATTTATCCACTGGAGAAAGGTTTTTGGTCTTATGTATTTGTTTTGTTGATTTTTGTAAATAGTAGAAAACGGAACTTTGTTAGACTTATTTTGTGCAAAGATTTTTTTAACCAACTTGCCTCTTGAATGAATTGATTTTGTCCATTCAAAGATTTTTCAATTTCATGTTGTAAAAACAGCTATTTTATCTTTCACGATTATATTTATCCCTTATTGGCTAAAGAATGCTGCTTCTAACCTGTACTAAAAAAAGATTCCTCATGTAATTCTCTTCTAATTCCAAATGAGGCTATATATCCATTTGAAGCTTATTGTGACAGATAGCATAAGGTATTACTCTGAAAATGACTTCAACTAAACAAATTTTCTTTTTTCCTGCAATAGTTTCCAAATAATCAGTTCTTTACACAAGCGATTTAGGTTCTTGGTTTTATTGGGCAGTATTATTGAGTTCAGTTAATTTTTTTACTCTTCTTTATTTAGTCTCTTTTCCATATTTAAACAAGTACTAAATAGTTTTAATGATTGCTACTTTGTAATGTAACTCAAGATCTGCAACTGCTTATTACCTTTGCAATCCTTGGTTATTTTCCCCAAATGAATTTCATTATTATTTTATCTAACTCTATTGAGTATCCCTTTGATAGTTTGATTGGTATAATAATAAATCTGTAAATTTTGCTAGGCAATACCATGCTATTATATTGTCATGGCTCATCTGTGAGCACTGGATCTCTCTCCAGTGATTTAAACAGTTCTTTATTTCTTTAAGGAATATTTTGAAATTGCCCCCATAGATGTCTTGAGCATTCTGTGGCAGAAAGATTACCAGATATTTTAGATGTGTGGAGATTTTCAATGAAACTTCCCTTTCTCTTATACATCCTGGATTTCATAGTATGGAAATACTATTCTTCTGTGGTTTAATTTACATCCTGACACTTTGCTGAAGTTATTGTTTTGCTTCATTTCTTTTCTCATGCCCATGGATATTTTAAATAAATCATCATTTCATCAGCACATTGGGATACTTTTGTCTCCTCGTCATCAATCCATATGCCTGTAATTTTTTTTTCTTGCTATTGCTAGCATTTTTAGAACTATGACCAAAAAAAAAAACACCAGGAAAAGAAGACATCTTTGCTTTACTCTTGAATTTTTGAGAAGGGTTTCAGTTTTTCCCCATGACATATAATGCACAGTTGGATTTTAGCTTTAGTTGCTGTTGTTCAGTCATTTTAAGATTTGTCTGACTCTTCATGACTCCATTTAGGGTCTTCTCGGCAATGATGTTGTAGCAGTTTTCCATTTCCTTCTTCAGCTCATTTTATAGATAAGAAAACTGAGGCAAACAGGGTAAGAAACTTTCTCATAATATAGTAGGTGTGTGAAGCCAGATCTGAACACGGGAAGACGAGTCCTCCTGATTCTAGGCCGGTGTTCTATCCACTGTGCCACCTACCTGCCCTTTTAGATAGATACTTTTTTCATACTAAAAATAGTCTTGTGCCCAAGGATTACAGAGTTTTTAGCATAAATGAATGTACTTTGTCAAAGTTTCCCGCCCCAACTTATTAACATAAACATGTCAATTAAGATTTTTAAAAGTATGTTCAAATAGGTTCAATATTTTCCTCATGAAATTTTAGAAAGAAAACTGTTAGTTATCACTCTATTGTTATGCTTTCATTGTCTTTGTTCACTGTATTTACTGACTTTTATTTTTGTGATCTGGGATGCATTCAAAGCAAATAATTGGTTCACGTTTGTTTTTTTTCCCCCCTTGCTTTGAACACTGCTTCTTCATTGAATAGCCATCTTTTTTTCATCAATAGTTAGGTTCAAATTTATCTCCTTGGATTGCACCTTGGGCAACTTTACTTTTTAGAACACATTATTCCATTTACTGAAAAACATATTCCTGTGCTTTTCAGGTGGTTATCAAAGTCTTCTGTAATTCAAATTTCCTCCCTTTATACATGAAGTTCTTTCTCTTTCTCACTCACAGAATTCTTTATTTGCCATTGAAATTGCTCAATTTAACCACTATTTGTTTTAGAGTTTGTAGCATAATGGCTGGTTTCTTTCCTTTTTTTGCAGGTGTGGGGAGGAGGGAGGTTTTGTTTCTTTTCCTGGAATTGATATATGGATTCTTTCCAATGACACTTTGTTTTCAGTTTTCCTAAGTTATGGGTAGTTTCTCATAATATTTCTTTCATCACAGTGTTCAGGTTTTTGACCTTTTCTGTTCTTCTAGGAAATCCGTAATGCTAAAGTTATCTCTATACATCTTGTCATCACAATCCATATGTTTTGCTTATATGGAGACCTTTTCTTTAAAAAAAAAAACCAACATATATTTTTGCTTTTTTGCTTCTTTTCTTCCAGATTGTTCTTTTCTTCTGAATATTTGAATTCCCAATTTGTTATGTTCTCTTTAATTTCTTTGGTGAGACTTGTCATCATTATTTCTTCTGTTCAGACTCTAAATTCTGCTTTCATAATTCCCATCTTCCTTTTGGGCCATTAAGGAACATTCCATTATGTTTCTATGATCTCTTGGGAATCCATAGGGTCTTGTGTCTCATTAAATGATAATATATTTTTATTTTTTTTAGTTATATTTATTCATAGATTCTGGTATTCTTTTAGTTGATTTTGAGAGTCGTATTAACTTCTTTTCCTAATGCCTTTCCTGTTGATTTATCTGTTTATGTATAAGATCTTTAATTGATTCTTTTTTTTCCTCCCGAGATATTTAGTAACCCCCTCCCCCATATATACCTCATATGCTCACTTTCTGACTCCTTCCCCATTGATTGCGGTTTACCTGGGGGGTAGCTCTCAAAGACAAATCTCCTGTCATGCTGGGCACAAGAAGTTCACAGTTCTTGGGCATCATTCTTTGATCAAAAGTAGCTTCTATGAGGACAGAACTGACTCTTGTTGGAGGTTGGCCTCTCTCTTTCAGGCCTAATTGAGTATCACACAGCCATATATGTGTCCTGCCTCAAGTCCCTCTGCTCCTCAGTTCTCTTCCTTAGTCCAGTTGAAGTACAGAATACTACCACACTTCAGTCTCAACCAGAGAAAGCTTCTAACTTTTTTTTTCTTTCACAGGGAGGAGAGTGGACAGAGTTGAGGCCATAGGTCAGTTTGTATAGCCCTTCCTGTATGGTGGGCAGTGGTTGAAGGGGATGCTAGGTGAGTACAGTAAGGGTAAAGGATGAGATTTCTAAGTTGTTTTCACATCAGGTATTTTACCTCTAGATTCTTGAGGTCCTTGACCGTGGAGATAGCTGAAATGGCTTTATCTCTTGTGTAGAATTCCTATTTTGTAGAGGTTTGAAAGGTCAAGAGGTTCAGAGAAAATGTCTAATTTTCCATCTTGCTAATCATATGACCTTATTTTCTCATGCTCATTATTTTCCAAATGTTGAACTATAATTGCATAATTGATATAAAGTCAACTTCTTTAAAATGCATGATTTGGGTTATACAGTTATTGTTCTTTTTGTCAGGATTTTATTTAAAATTTTTTAATTGATATTATTGACAATATGCTATAGTTCTTTCTTTATTAATCCAGGTTTAAATACTAAAAATGTACTTATACTTTCTGAAGTTGGATTGCTCATGATTACAGACATTATCATTATCACAGGCCACCTGTAATAGTGGAAGATGAATGGATATGGTACCAGAGGACCCAGATTTGAATACCAATTCAACCATCAATTTCCTATATGATCTTGTGGGAGCCATTTAAGCCTTTTGGAAAATGAGGATGTTGTACTAGATGATATCTACAATCCTTTCTTGCTCTAAATGTGGGAACTTATTATTATTACCATACTCCACTGTAGGGATATTTCTAATAATGAACTGGAATTTGTCAAGGAATAGAGCAGCCTATCCCAAATCAGTATTTGAGGACTACAAAAATATTATTCCTCTTCTTTTCTTCTTTTTATGTGATTTTTATGTGATCTACTTCTTTCCTTTTTGGACTTGTCTTTACAATATATTTTTTCTTGGTTTCAGACTTCGCAATTTTATACTTATACATGATTGGTTTGTCATATCTATACAGGTCAATGATATGAAAACTGCAAAGGCTCTCTGGTTAAAGAGGAATTAAAGTTCCAAATTGGAGAGGTAAAGGCAATAAGGTAAGGCTATAGGTTTGGTGAGAGAGTACATAATTTCTATGAATGAATTCAAGCCCAGGATTAGGGGAATTCTATACCTCACCATATCAAAAGATCTCACTGATATACTAGAGTGAGTGTTTTTCAAGTCAATTAAAAGGAATCATGGAGGATGGGAAAGTACCAATTTTTCAGACTGGATTAGGTAGATTCCAGAAATTACAGATGAGTTAGTTTGATGTTAATCCCTGCAAAACTTCCATAATTATTCTAGTAATTATGATAGATTATTAAACAGATGGCCTGTGAGCTTTTAGGAAAAGGAGTGGAGATTGCTGGGAGACAGCATAGTTTCATTAAGAACCAGTCATGCCAAACTAATCTAATTTCCTTTCTTGATAGGGTTACTACACTGCTAAATCCAGGGAATGCTATAGACATCATACATCTTGATTTCAGCAAGTCATTTGATGGAGTCCCATAATTTTCTCCTGGAAAAGATGGAGATATGTAGCTTGTATGATGTTTAGGTAGTTAGGAATATGTATAACTGGTAAGCATAGATTTATTTAAATCTGAAGGGCAGGCTATACTGGTTTGCTTCAAGATTTTATACTTGACACTGTTCTGTCAATGACTTATGTGAACATAGGTCAAGCATTTTCAAAATTAAATATAATGAAGACACAAAGTAAAGAAGGATAGCTAATATGTTGAATGAAAGAATAACTATTACAAATGATTTTAATGTATTGGAATGATGAGCTGGTATGGACAAATATAAAGTCCTGAACAGAACTTCAACATATTCAGTTTTGTAGATGCTGAGAAGACTTGGTTTGACATAAATTCATGTGAAAAAAAGGTTTGGGGGCTTTACCTGGCAGCAAAACATGAGCACAAAAAGGTCGATATGATATTAGCTGATATACAGAGCAAGGTAGTGTTTGAGGGAATCATTGCACTGGGCCTTTAGCTTGCTTCATTGGCTAAACCACATATAGAGAAATGATTTTAGGATCTGAATACTACATTTTTCAGGTAGGTGTATGGGAGAGGGGAATCAACAAATTTGAATGTGTATAAAAGGAGTAAGTAGTAAGGAGTTTGGAACCTATGTGTACACATGTATGTGTGTCTGTATAGCAAGATAAAAGGGAGGCAGGGTGGTTCATACCACACAGCACTCATTTTAGAGTAATAGAGCCTAACTGGATCCTGAGGCCTCAAGAGGCTAAACGACTAGCCCAAGGTCACATAGAAAATAAATAGCTGGGCCTAGATATATAAACAATTCCACTGCCTCTAACTTCAACATTATTTCATCTACAGCATCTTTTGCTGCTATGTGCTTGTCACGTGATATCCACTTGTAGTGCCAACATAGTATTCACAGCACCTAAAGCAGCTATGAATATGCTGGCATAATTCTGAATTGCAAAATATAATAGACTCTCCACATGGAAGACAGAACCAAAACATTTAGTCAAACACCAGAAAGCCAAATTCCAATACCAGAAAGCCAAATCCAGCATAGTAACAAAGAAATCTATACACAATAACCACGCAGGGAGCACCTCCATCCCTAAGCCTTCCCCCTGCTGGGGCCTTCCCACAAATGAACATTCACGGCTCACTGCCTGCTTCCTTTCTTTTACTCAGCTCTAACTACTCTTACTCCTAGCTCTGACTGCTCTGACTAACTTCCTCTCAGCTCTACTCCCCCCTTTCTGCTCCACCCATTCAACAATCTCCTCCCATCACATTCATGTGACTCAGGCTTCCATGTGACTCAAGCAGGTCACATAGGCCTATTAATGGATGGGAAAGATCTTCTCATTTACATGACCATTATACCACTACATTTTGTTCCATTGGATACATGGTCTGGGAACTTTTTTCAAATACTTCTAGTCTCTGACTTGAGTTGGTGGAATGGGTTACAATATCATGCATGTTTTTTTTTTAATTTAGAAAATTTCATAAGTTAAAAAAATTAAACCTATTGATTTAAGCTCAAGCTCTTTTAGTGAGGGAAGTAAAACTACCACACTCCCACGTTAGATTAAAGAAAACCCTCATTTATTTCTTTGAGATAATAAAGAGTGTGAAGGAAAAAGGGGTCTGGGCAGAGCATGGTGTACACATATAGTTACAGTTCTAATATGTATGATGATCTATGAAAAAAAAATGGAAAAAGGTGGTCAGATAGTCAGGAGAAACAAGAGGGCACTGTCATAGTGTTGTAGAGAAGAAGGAGTATCCAAAAGGAAAGACTAGTCAACAATCCTCAAATGCTACAAAGAGTTCAAGAAGGATGAATATTGAGGAGAAGACCATCACTTCTGGAATTAAAAGTTCAAAAATAACTTGAGCAAGTAGTTTCAATTATGGTGTAGTTGTAAGCTACTCTCAATGTTTCAAGAAGTGAGTGGAAAGAAAGGAAAAAGAAGCAATGATTGTAAACTGAGAATTTCGTATAATTACAACATATATATATGAGACCCCTTATTGGAAGAAAGCTAAATTGTTCTCTGAGCAGTTTTCTATAATTAGTGAACATTAAAGAAATAATATCTTGTCTCCTTTACTTCTCATAGTCAATTATGAGATTGTTATAGAAAACAATTTTGTGTTTTCATAAAATGGTGATAATCAGTGATTTAGCAATGAAATGAGTCCCATGTTGATAATGAGTTCTTTCCTATCTATTAAAGCATATTCGACTTTAGGACTCAAACCCAAGACTTCCAGTTTCCAATCCAGTATCCTTTTCATTACAATATGCTAATTTCTGGGGGAGAATTAGTGTAGAGAGACAGTACATTCAAAATGGACAGATGCTCCTTGAAAAGAATTCTGGGATTCTTACATGTGATTTGCACATTTGATAAAAATATGTAATTTTAATATGTTTACCTTTATGTGTTTTTGCAGGGACATATCACCAGAATAATAGTGAAGTACCATAAAAACTAATTATCTCTGAATTGACAATCTAATAGGATCTCTACCTATTAGTGGGCAGTTGTACAATAGTCTTGTTATTGTTGCTGTTGTTGAATCACTTCAGTTGTGTTTGACTCTTTGTGACCCCTTTCGGGATTTTCTTGATAAGAGTAGGGAGTGGTTTGCCATTTCCTTATCCAGCCCATTTTATAGATGAGAAACTGATGGAAACAGAGGTGAGTGAGTTACTCAGAGTCACACAGTTAGTAAGTATCTGAGATTAGATTTGAACTCAGGAAGAAGAATCTTCCTGATTCCAAGCCCAGTGCTCTATCCACTGCACTACAATAATTATACAATTATGTACTTAAGATTGTTGCTAAACTGATGCCACAAAGCAATTTAGTCACACCAACATAGAGGTATTTTTAACCATTATTTAAACCTGAGCAGATTCTGTGAAGTAGAAGGATATTCTGTCCCCTTTCCTGCTACCACAGCTGTGCTAACTCTGGGTTTCTTAAGTTATAATGGGGTTAGGCTCTAATGTCTCCAAAATAAGGGTTGTTCCTAATTTACATTCTAAATAAAAGTTTCAAGCAAGCAGTTACATGCACACACCCAAATGATCAAGACATCTAGTTGTTAAAAATTTGAAGTATAATTGACCTCTATCTGATGATTTGGTGAGAAGTTGTAGGTAGAACATATGGTTTGGGTGGAGTTTAGATGAGATGACTGCTTAGGTCCTTTTCAACATATATATCATTCAATTGATAACATTGTTAAAAAAAATGCAAAAGCTAGACAGTTTCTTCCCTGAAGGAGTTGATAGTCTATGTATAAGCTAAATCACTCTATACATCTGTGATTGTTACTGAACATCATGATGTGCAAGCTACCTTGGCCTTGAAGGTTCACATGTGTTATCCAAGCCAAGATATAACCTTCAGGTCAGCAAGTGTTATAAAAAACAAAACAAAACAATACTATAGAATATTCTGATTTTTCTCACAGGTACAGGACAAACGTCAAACACTCTCTTAAGTTGGTAATATCTTTTGGATTCTTGCTTCTTTCTTCCTTCTAGAAGAAAAATCCGTTGGAAGGAGATTATAGACGGATGGAGTTATAGTTTATAACTGGGGCTATTTTATTGCCTATACATCTCCCCACTGTATAAACTCAATCCAAGGTGTGACAGCTCTCTTAAATTATATGCAACCTGTGTTGCACTTCGTCTTCCAACATCTTAACCCTGCCTCATATCCATTGTGATGTTTGTTTATATAAAAGTATATTTTAGGATCCAAGGCCCTGACATCAGAATAGTTCATATATGCCAGTGACCATAGTACTTACCAACTCAGATTTGTGGCACTAACCCTTGAAAAATGAAGAGATTATAGATACCAACTAATTGACAGATTCCCTGAAGAGAACTCATGCTTTAGCTATTAGTTTGTAAACTAGGCAATCTGGTTCAAAGTCTGTTTTACAAATGGTACAGTTTGTGCCAGCAAGAAAATCACAAGGCAAAAGCACTAAAAGGAAAAATATTAAAAGTCTAGTGCTGTTGTTTTGTAGATGGGAAATTCTTTCCAAATGTTATTAAAGTTTGATGCCTTCACTTGGGTCTCTCTCTGTCTCTCTGTCTTTGTCTCTGTCTCCGTCTCTCTCTGTCTTTGTCTCTGTCTCTGTCTCTCTCTGTCTCTCTGTCTCTCTCTGTCTCTCTCTCTCTTTCTCTCTCATTCGAGCTTATGGCTGTATACTTTATATTTTACCATTGATCTCCGATTTCTCTACTTACTCCATGAAATTTTGTATACATCCATTAATTTGAGTATCCAAGTGGACATTTCTACATTTGGGCGTTTATTAGAGAGTATATGGTTCCCTATTAATCACTGGGAATTGCAACCATTTTCAAATCAAGGAATCTTGTATTTTGAAAGAACAATGTGAAGAAATTGATTTTCTGTGCCAAATATGGCACAGATTCAGATGAAGAATGCCAGCTCAAAAGGATAGATAATTAAATCAATTTACTTCTACTCAATAATCACTTATTAAGTCCCTGCTTTCTACAAGGCACTCTTTTAGGTGTTGGTCCTTGCCCTTTAACAGCTGAGTGCTGGTGGGGAAGGACAACACGCACACAGGTAAGTATATATAAAATTATTTGAACAGGTAAATAAAGAGCATTAATAACTAGAGTAGTAATCAGGGAAATCTTCTTTGAGGAGATGTTACCTTCCAGAATAAGGGATAGCTTATTTGAATATGTGGAGTCTGCATATGGGATGGTACATTTGAGGAATAGCAAATGATCATGTTTGTCCTAAATGTAAAGTACTTAGAGGGAAGTAATATAAAATAAACCTGGATAGTTCTTTTTTAAAAATTTATTTATTTATTTATTTGGAGGGGAGATGGACAGGCAGTTGGGGTTAAGTGACTTGCCCAAGGTCACGTGGCTAGTAAGTGTTAACTGTCTGAGGTCAGATTTGAACTAAGGTCCTCCTGATGCCAGGGCCTGTGCTCTATTCACTGCACCACCTAGCCACCCCAAGCCTGGATAGTTTCAATTGACCTGGACCATCACAACAAAATTTGCTTTTAAAAATTATATCATACCTATGAAAATAGCAGTAACAATGCTTTCATATGCCGATTTCAAATATAACTTCGTATTTTGTCTCTCAGTCAATGATTTCATAGGAATAATTTTTATTTTATGCTTTTTTTACAAAACAATATTGTGCTCACTTAACCCACCAAAACGTTTCTATGAATGACTTCCTGTTATATTTCTCCAGGGGAAACTACTTTCTTAGCAACTGAAGTGGTTAGCCATCGTGCCTACCTTGTGTTTGTCTTGGAATCAATTTTCTATACTCATTAGCACTCTCTATTCCTCGGTCCCCTCTCTCCCTCTGATTGGAGGGTGGAGACCTCTCCTTCCAAACCTCTATTTAAGGAGGGTCAACTAACTTTTCATTTCCCACCTGTCTGTATTCCTCTGGATTTTTCCATCATGTTCTCAAGGTGAGCACCTTCATCTCTGTCTCCTGCTTCGTTTTCCCTTTTGTATCTTATCTTTCCTCATTATCTTGTTAGCTCTTTGAAGGCAGGTAATGTCTTTCACCTTTTCCCAGTGCTTAGTACTGGTACATATGCCTGGTACACAGTAGGCACCTAATAAATTCTTATCCACTGACTGAATGAGAGAAATGTTGTCTGTAAGTGCACAAAATGTATTTCAAATTTCCCTTCTCAGAGCTAGATAAATCTAACTTTAAAATCAATAAGAAAGAAGTTAAGGGGATGATAAAATCTTAGAAAAATTAGACCTCTGGAGAAAACTGAATGAGAATTTAAAAGATTATACCTTTTTCTCAGCTGTATCTCATTATTTTACCCAATTATATGTCAGTAAAATTTATAGTCTAAATGAAATGGATGAATATTTTTAAAAAATAAAATCTGCTCAGATTAACAGAAGAGGAAATAGAATACTTGAATAACCCTACCATAGAAAAAGACATTGAACAGGCTCATTGAGAAAAAATTCTTAGGACCAGATTAATTTACAAGTGAATTCTACTAAGCATTTAAGGAACAACTAATCCCAATATTATGTAAACTTAAAAAAAAAAAAGAAGTCCCACTTCCTTTTGTGACAAAAATATGGTCATGATACCTAAACTAGGGACAACAAAA
>CM053580.1:243817732-243835232 GCA_028627135.1 Pseudochirops cupreus | reverse complement strand
TACCTGGACTGCTTTCTTCCTTTTTTATTATTTTTATTACAATTAAAGGGACTTTCTTGATAGAGGAAGGAAAATATATTCCAAAATGATTAGGATGTAAAAGCAAAAGGTATCAATAATAATGAGAATTTTTTTGTAATATAAACACTATGTAACAGCAACATGGGAAGCCAACAGAGAAGGGGCCCACAGACATGGAGTCAGAAGGCAGATGAATTATGGTAGTTAAATCCTTAGAATCAAGCCCCTTCCTCAAAATGGAGGTTCTAGAAAGAACCCACCAATATGATGCACCAATATTCCTGGAGGTTCTTGAGTTCAGTCTTCTAGGCTGTCTCCATTAGAGTCTAAAGGGTGATTGTAGTCAAGGTAGTGGTGGTGATGGTTGTGATGGTGGTGGTGGTGATGGTGATTTGATTTGCCTGGTACATGTTGCTTCCCTATCCCTTCCTCAGGGTGCCTTGTTGCTTCAGTTAGACTAGTTTTCCTGCCCTGTGGGTAACAATTGGTTAACACTGGTGGGGGGAATGGCTGGCCCACTCTTCTTCACAGGAATTCTTTGCCCAGTTGAGGAATGTAAGGAGGGTTGGGCTGGGGGAAAAAGGTGATTTGGGGGGCACTGCATTTTGTAAGGATTTGGGGGTCAAGATTCTTGATCATCTCCACTGGGGTGATGGAATACCCCATTCCATGTGTCTGAGAGAAAACAGTTCTACCTGTATGGGGATTAGGAAAACGGCCAATTCTGGGCAATTGCTCATTTGCTCTTTTATCTTCAAGGTTGTGGGTGAGTATCAGTCTTAGAATCTATCAGATATCACATCATATGTTTGTAGTACAGATGTGTGATTCTTTGGGGTTCAGGCTAAAGTCTGCTTTTCTTCATCATTCCATTGGGTGTGGGAGGGTGAGGGGGTCCAGAAGCTCCCAGCAAATAACACTTAGCTAAATCTTAAACAATTTAAGTTTCCCTCTCCACTATATTCTTACTATACAAAAGGAAATATTAGTGAGTTAACATATTTATCAAAGCAAACAGTAAAATAATGGAGGAAGTCACATGAACTAAAGCTTAAGTCAGTAGAACATGGAAGAATTCAGGGGGCTCTGTGGGCAATGTGAGATAAAATCTCAACCAAGCCAGAAAAAGAATGTTCTCACCAAAGTAACTCAGTCTGAGTAGTCTCTGGTGCTGCAGGTGTTGGAAGCCAAAGGATACACTGGGATTCTGGTCCCCTCCACCCTTAAAAAAAAGTATCTGGCTCCAGGGGTCTCTTGCTTACTACTCAAATCCCTGGAAACTCTCTTCTTCTCTTCCATTTCTCTTCCCAAGAAGTTTCTCAGCAGATCAGGAGTCTTCTTTCCCTACATATTCATAGCATCCCCCAGGGCTGTCCTTCAAGGGTTTACCAAGTCCAGCTGGGATATGAGGCTACATAAAGATTACAGTATATTTAACCACTTTAATAAAACATAAATGCCCTATCTCCAGATAACAGGGCTAGTCAAGGATTCATATTGGAAAGTCTATTGATGAAAAATTAGGGAGATTTAGTGTGATTTTATTTGCCCATTTTAATTCAACTGAATCCAGTGTGTTGATTGTTTTTAGAACAAGATAGCTACATAGCAATTTTCCAGCTCACTAAGACCCTATAAAGATAGACTTTTTGAATGAATTCCTCACACTGTGATTCTTCCTATGTTCTTCATCCTTAAGCATTTCACAAGGTGGAAAAATTTTAAAGCTGGAAAGAACCTTGGAAATCAGTTTTTTTGGGTGACAAAATTAAGGTGAAATGGGTTGCTCAAGGTTATCCTGCAAGTTATTGAACCACACAGAGCTAGAGTGAAGGTTTCCTCCCTATGGTCTTTTCTATATGCCAATAAGAATAAACTATGTGATCTTGGGAAAATCACTTAACCCTCCTTGGTCTTTGGTTTCTTATTTGTAAGAACCTCAGGTCTAGTCCCTATACTTATTGCTAAAAAGAGGATAATAATACTTGTAAAAGTATCTTACAGGGTTGTTGTATGACTCACATGAGGTTATCTATATAAAGTGCTTCACAAATTTTAAATGCTGTATGATTTCGATTATTTAGTAGGGAATAAGAGATCGGTTTATGGTGATCTAAAGCTTCATTTTTCATAATAGAGTATGAATTTCTCAGGAATTACATGAGGTAAATCCTAGGTTTTGAGAGCAAATTTCAAAGGGTTTAAGGAAATGATATGTAATGTCTATGGTTTAAAATCCTACCGGTAAAGACAGCCCCATGAACAATGTGGAGATCTTAAGACTGAAATTAGTTTTTCTTATTTCAAAACTGTAGGCATCAATAAAAACAAGCATTTGGATATACAAACAAGAATTACAATAATTTGTACACGTAATTATCAACTTTAAGAATTTGTAATTTGGCTAAAATTAATCAAAATTCTCTAAGATTCTAAGTTGGAGAATGGGTATCCCTCTGCATCGATATAAGAAGTTTCCTCCTTGAATATTCCCAATTCCAATGAAATCACAGGTCCAACTCTCCCTTGCCCTCGGCCAAAAAGAGGCATACACATAAACAAACATGTCCTATATGTCTCCGTGTTCTCTTTGAAAAAAAATTATATTCTATGTTTTTCCTGTTTTGATATAATTATTCACATTGATCAGCATTTACATTGTGGTGTGTATTTCTTCTCTGTTCATATGTCTGCTTGTACTTCTTTGTACTCTTTATATTTGTCATTCTTAAAGGATCAGTAACATCACACACACACACACACACACACACACACACACACACACACACATCTCACAATCTATTCATCCATGTCCTTATTTTTGGGCACATAGGTTAGTTCCATTTTTTGTTTTACTCTGACTCAATAATGCTGTCAGTAATATTTCTGTATAAATAGGTGTTTTTCCTCCTGTCCCATGGGCATAGTTTTATTCTGAACTCTATTTAGTCCAACTTTTTGTGGTACAGATGAGAAATTGAGTCCCAGAGAGATGAATCAACTTGTCCAATGTGTTCTGTTATATCATGTTTCCTCCTAGAAATAGCATTCATAACATATAGTCCTAAGAGTGGAACATTGGAACACTGAAACAAAAAGTTATTACATATTTCCATTTTACATTAAAAAGAGATTTATAAAAATAATTTTCACAATTTGCAATTTTACCAACAATGTCACACTACACCTATTTTTTCCTGATAGAACTGAATTTCATCATTTTTAACTCTTCTGATTTATTTGATGGTAATTCTTAAAATTATTTTGGTACTATTTTTTCTGATTATCAGAGAATTATTCTTTTTCAGGTAGTTATTGACAATCTATGTTTTTTGTTTCAAGACCTTTAGTGGGTCCAAAACTGTATTCATTTTCATTCCCCCCAAACTTATCCTTCTTCAGAATTACCCGATAACTGTCAACAGCTCCATCATCATTTTAGTAACCCAGCTTTACAACCTCAGCATCATAACTCATCAATCTTACTCACTCTATGTATGCCATCAATTGTCAGATCTTTCCAAAGAATGTCTCCAATATATTTGCCTCTAACTGTTCACAGCCACCACCCTAGTTTAGTCCTTTATTACCTCTAACATTGAACAATTGCAATTAACTTCCCTTTGATTTCCCTAGTTCAAGTCTCTCTGCACTTCAATACAATCTCCACACAACCATCAAAATGATTTTCTTTTTTTTAAATTAATTAACTTTAATTTTTAACATTCACTTCCGTAAGATTTTGAGTTTTGAATTTTCTCCCCTGCCTTTTCCTCCCTCCGAGACTGCATGCAGTCAGATTTAGGCTCTACTTATACAATTCAAATTAAACGTTTTCACATTAGTCATGATGTAAAGACAAGTTAGAACTAATGGGAGGAACCACGAGAAAAAAAGAAACAAAACAAAACAACGAAAGAAAAGGAGAGCAAATAGCATCCTTCCATCTACATTAAGACTGCATAGTTTTTTCTCTGGATGAGGATAGCATTTTCCATTATTAGTCTTTTGGAATTGTCTTAGATTCTTCCAATGCTGAGAAGGGCTAAGTTTGTCAAGGTCAGTCATCACACAATGTGACTGTTACTGTGTACAATGGTTCTGCTCATTTCACTCTGTATCAGTTCATATAAGTCTTTCCAGGTTTTTCTGAAGTCCACCTGCTCATCATTTTGTATAGAACAATAGTATTCCATTACATTCATATACCACAACTTGTTCAGTCATTTCCCCACTGATGGACATCCCCTCAATTTCCAATTCTTTACCACCACAAAAAGGGATGCTACAAATATTATTGTACATGTGGGTTCTTTTTCCATTTTTATGATCTCTTTGGAATACAGACCTACAAGTGGTATTGTTGGGTCAAAGTCAAAATAATTTTCTTGAAACATAAGTCTGATCATGTCATTTCCCTACTGAAAAAATTCCAGTCATTTCCTATTACCTCAAGGATCAGATATAAATTTCTTTACCTGGTATTAAAAGTACTTCAAAACCTTGTCCCTCCCTACCTTTCCAGACTTCTTATGATTACTTCCCTTCATGTACTCTATGATCCAGCCAAACCAATGTATTTGTTGTTCTTCATACATCTTCTTACCTTTGCACTGGCTTTCCTCCATACTTGGAATGTTCACCCTCCCCACTTTCACTTTTTGGAATCCATTTAACACTTAGTTAATTTACCACTTTCTATATCAGTGATATCCAACTCAAATAAAAATGGGAGCCATAAATCATACATTAGGATCCCTGCAGATTGCATATTGACTTAGTTTTAAAATGTAATGTTTTCTATTGTATTCTTAGTTACTTCATTAAATATTTTCCAATTAAATTTTAATATGGTTTGAGCCACATGGAGGGGTCTCTTGGACACATTTCTGTTCTACACGAAGCTTTTCATGATCCTTTAGCTCCCTCCCAAAATAATTTTGTATGTGTTTTGTGCACACTCTTTATAGAATATCACAGTGGTGGTGGTGGTGGGGACCCTGGTGCTAAATTATACCTGTGAGAAACAATTACTAAATTGTGAATATGAGCATTTAGATCTGAGGAACTGGCAAACGCTACAAACCAGGACTTGATTTCTTATTTTGTTGATGATCTAGATTTAAGAAAATGTTGGAGAAAATGTTAATAATACAGATTAAGCTTAAATTTTTACTCTGTTTTTCCTAGAGAGCTGTTAAACACATCCCTGAAAATTCCATATTCAAATGGAAGATTAAGGGAAGAGGCTCTTTCATTTTTGTCTTTCTAGCCTCAGTTCCAAGCATAGTGCCTGGAATGTAATAGACACGTAATAAATGCTTATTGGTTGAAAATGTACTTATTCCTTCAAGAATTTGTCTATTAGGGCATGGATCTTCTACTGATTAATTTGTGCCAATTCTTTGTGGATTTTGTATCTCATATATTTATCAGGAATATTTATGAGAAGTTTAAAAAATTCAGCTTTATTCTGAGTGCATTTTTCTTATGCAGACATTTTGTGTAACCAAATCCATATATTTATCCTTCAACAATTTATTCTATTTGCAGAACAGATAGGAATTTTCCTCTTTTCAAATATTACGATAAATATGTTAAAGTGGGAAATTCTAGAAATATGCATTTAATTCCAATGATGAAGAAAGTAGTTATTTTATTTGTTTTTCTATAAGATAATATGTAAATCATATAAACCATAAAATATATCATCTTATTGTTTTATTTATGAATAATTTCATGTATGAAAAATACAGGTTTAAAATCTGTTTTTCCATCTTTGAAATATATGGTCTAAATATTCTGACTTAAATATCTTTACTCTCTCCTACATAAGTTCCAGATTCAATAATTATTTTTTTCCAATCAGGACTAACTCAAGTCTCTCCTCACAGGGTTGTCTTTGTGGGTCATGAAGACTTGCTTCTGGAGGAAGGTGATTTTCTACCATTGGCCCATGCTGTTGAGGAAATGACATGTACAAGTTCCAAAGGATCAAAATATTTTCAAAATAAATGTTGGTTTACATATTCCTTACTGTTGTAGAAACCAATGCCCAGGGATGTATAGGGAACTTATCAACTTAGATTTTGAAAACACATGTGTAGAAGGTATAAGCAAGGGCATATAACTGAATATAAATTTTTTTTTTGACAAATTGTCAGAGTCCTAGGACAAGCTAAAACTAAGAATGAATATTAAAAAGACAACAGTTATGCCAAAAGGCAGAAAGAGGAAAGGATATTTATGTCCTGGGGTAGATAGAACAACAAAAAAAGGAATAATAAAGAGTTCACTTTCATTTATTTTTCTGTTTTAACAGTGAATAAAATCAAAGATAAATAGAGAGATGTTAAGGCAGTACCTAGCTGCCTTCAATTAGTTCATGTCATCAGACCTAGATAAGCTCCACTCCAAAGCATGACCCCCGAATAAATTCTTACGGTTATCATGTAAATTCCAATGCTTTTAGTGAGGCAAGATTAAAAGAGAAAAAAGATACCTTTTAGACACTCCAAAGCTACTCTCAGTGAGGTCTGAATTTCCACCTCTTGTTATCTATTCTAACACCTGCTTTTTATAGACACATCCAAAGGCCTTTTTGCCAAGAAGTGCTACTTGGTCTTGGAATCACCAGGTTCCACCATGTAACTATTCTCATAAAATTTTCTTTCTGACCTGGTTGGTAGCCAGGTGACCCTTCTGCCTCATAACTTTATGGACTGGTGACCATATGGTGAGAGGTTATTGACATCTTCTTCAGGAGTTAATATCAATCAGACTGAAAAAACAACGGTCTAACCAGTGCATCTTATCAGATCTACCCTTGAGACAGAGGAAAAAGAGACAAAGAGAAAGAGAGGCCGAGAGCCAGAGCCCAGGAGGCCACACTGTTGCCTTCCTTTGGATTTCTCCATCATGTCCCTAAGACTCTCACTATCCAGCAAGATTAACCAACCTTGGAATTCACACCTTCTGATTCAAGGTCAGAGCAAAGAGCTCCCTCCAAATCTCTGTTTAAACAAGGTGCATAGGCCAGCCACTTCTTCATTTTCCACCTGACCTCAGTTCTTTGGACGTTCCCATCTTGCTGCTCTGTATTAGCAAGTACCCTAGCACACTCAGATTGGCCTTCAAGAACAGATTCTTTGATCTGCTTTCCTAAAGGACTTTTAAAGGGGCCAACAATCTTACTTTAATTACAGATAAGTAGAAAATACAAGCAGAGAAATTAGCACAGAGATTCAACAGCCAGGACTCTTACTGTCTTAACAAAGCAATACAGCCACCTATATACACCACCAAATCTGGAGAGCACAAACCTCTGAGTAGTGGGGGGACTCTTAATAAATGACTACTCAGAGTCCTGTCCAAGCAATCAAAAGGTCCTTCTCATAAGCAAATCCCCAAAGCAAAATGACAACCTCCCAAAATATATAACAAAGACTTGGCCCCTCATTGGCTCAGAATCAGAAGGCACAAAACCTACTTGACTCAGCACAGCTGTGCATTATCAGGGTTCAGAGGAGATTAATCCTTCGGATGTTTACAATTTAGTCTGAGCCTGGGGGATTGAACTCCAGAAAAACAGTAACAACAACAACAAATCCCACTTTGCTTATGCTTACACTGTGGCACCCCCCCAAGAACCTCATCATCCAGAAAGATTCCATCGGTCTTGATACTCCCCCCTCCCTCTTGCCCTCTCCTTCTTCAGCTTCTTTTTGTGCATTCTCTTCCCCTTTTAGACCATAAGCTCCTTGGGGGCTTCAAGGATTGTTTCCTTTCCCATATTTGTAACCTCAAAGCTTATCACAACACCTCCACTTAGTAGGAGCTTAATAAATGTTTATTAACCAACAGACTGAGACAGTGATAGAAAAGGAGGGTCACAGAGACAGATTAAAAACAAGGACAGAAAGAGAAAAATTTTTAGAGCTTGTGACCTATTTCTTACCCTATCATCTATCCCTTACAATAGCCAAGATTTTCTATGTTCTCTGATGATAACTTCTAATGACACAGAAATACAAGAGAAAATCAATGGCTGCTGGCTGAAGTAGAAATTGCTTCCATCAGGGGACACAAACGTTTTGAAAGTCATACTGTCATCCCTAAGAGCCAGCTTTGGCTCAGAAAGAACAGGTCATGGCAAAATGATTTCATCTCTCTTCTTGAGAGAGGTCACTAACCTGAGATCAAGAAAATACCATAGATATAATAAACTGGGATTTTCTTTTTGGGGGATGGGGTAAGGAGAGGAGGCAATAAGGATTAAATATTTTGCCCAAGGTCACAGAGCTGGTAAGTGTCTGAGGCAGGATTTTAACTGAGGTCCTCCTGACTCAAGGACCAGCTCTTTGTCCACTGCAACACCCAATTGCCCCTGGAATTTCACAAAGCACTTGATCAAGTCTTCCTTGTTATCTTTGAGTACAGGACACACATACACGGGAAAGACAATAGTATAACCAGGCAGATAGAGAATTAGTAGGAAGACTGTACTCGGTGGTAATTAATGGATTTATGTCAATGAGGTTGCAATTCTGTGGTACCCTGTCCCTGTGTAATTTTGGGGGTAAGTTTGCTCAGTGTTTTATAGATTCCTTGAATAAAGCAAATGCAACCTAGTTGTTAATTTTAAAATGACACAAAGCTTGGGGAGATGACCAACATGTGGAATTATAGTCAGGATCCTCTTTCAGTTTTTCTCCTGCTTGTGACTATCTTTCCTATGGAGCAACTGATTAGGCTGTAACACTTCCTACGTAAAGTGGGCATGTACTCTGGTCTCTTATCAAAGACATATATAGTGCCATCTCGTAGTTGGATCTTTTGTTGTCATGACCCAAGACTGTGTTAAAAATTATTTGTGATAGAGCCAAGAAAAGCCATCAGTCAGTATATCACATCACACAGAAGCAGAGAACTGTGCTCCCCCCGCCCCACCCCTGTCTCCCTCTCCCTCTCCCTTTCCCTCTCTCCCTCCCTCTCTCTCTCTCTGTCTCTCTCTGTCTCTCTCTCCTAAGTGCATCACTTAGGATTCAATTAACTTTTACTTACACTTGGTGGGTGGTGAGGGATCTGGGTAGAGAGATTTCAGCAATGGAAACGTCATGGAACAGAGTGAACAGAAAAGAAAAGAACGGTTTGATTTTTCTGAGATAGATTCCTATTCACCTCTAAACTCTTGGAAATCTTTTGGAAAACATACAAAATCACATTTGCCTGATCTCCCTTTCTGTGGAGACAGAAAAATATCTTGCGTAATTCAGATAAAGAACATCAAATTGAATATGACCACATCCTCCATCATCAATTACTTCCCTAGTTCTTGCATAGTCTATATATGGGAACTACAATAACCTTAGACATTTGCCCGAATGATCACAACCTCTTATAGACATGCCCACACATTACAACAAATTAAGGAAACAAGACCAGGACCCAACAGGTATTTCACAGCACCAACCAGTTAATACACTGAGTACAAAACAACAAATGTACTCTGTTAACAAGAATAGGCAGGCATCCATATGCCTTCAAAACACTACACAGTAGCTTCCATTCCTAATGATTCACATCTTAAGTACTGCATTATTTTGGTGAAATTAGCTGTTTCCCTAACAAGTGGAAAGAGCACTGGACCTGGAGTCAGGACACCTGGGTTTGAATCTGGTGTCTCAGCTGTGACCTTGGGCAGGTCATTTTATTCCTTTTTTAAAAAATTCTTTTATTTTTAATGTATGGAATAAAACAAGCATTTCTGTAACATTGTATTAAAAAGAAAAAAAAGATGATTGCACATGAAATGGTAAATCTATTATGTCGATTTGTTATTCCTTCTAAATATATAATAAAATTATCACATAAATTTCTTTTTTCCTTTTTTTCTTCCCCCCCTCCCGCCCCAGAGATATCTACCATTACCCACAAATATGTATATATGTAAAATCACTCTCTATATACTTCTGTTTATCAGTTCTTTCTCTGGATGCAGATTGTGTCTTCTTTCAAAGGTCCTTTGTTGTTAATTTGGATATTTACAATGGGCAAAATGACTTAGTTACTTAAAGTTGTTCTTAAAACAGCATTACTATTATTGTATATGATGTTTTCTTGGTTCTGCTCATTCCACTCATGTCATGCAAGTCTATGCACATTTTTCCAAGATCATTGAGTTCATCTTTTCTTATAACACAGTAGTACTCAATCACTTATATCACAACTTCTTCAGCTGTTTAATTTCTATTGGCCTCAACTTCTTCTTTTGTAAAAATGAGGTGATGAAATTAGATGATCATAAAATTAGGCTAAGTATTCTTAGATTTTTAGAAAGACTTTAGGTTTAGTTTTCTCCCCCACCCCAACTTTATTTTACATAGGCCTAGAAACAGGCAACAATTTGACTAAGCTTATACAACCAGTAAAAGTAACAAATCTAAGGTCCCTTTAAGTTCTAAGCATCTTAACTTATGAACTGTCTCCCCTCTCCTGGGGATAGGTATAGCCAAAGAAAACCTTTCCCTTGCTTCTCACAACGTTACCTATGTTCCCTTCTATTACTCCAGGGCCCTGATCTCCCTACTATGCTGTCAATAGTTTTATCACAAGTGCATAGGAAAGGCCAGTTGATTCTCTCCTTCATTTTTCTTTCATATTCTTAATACCACTTCTTGATCTGGTCCTCAAATGAAAGTTCCCTTTGTTGTCTTTTGGGAGCTGTGGGGAGAGCTGGTTGGGCCATGAAAAAGACACTTCTTACTTCTGCCCTTTGAGTGATTATTTCCCAGTCCTAAATAGGAAATTAATTTGAATCTGTGATCTTACAAATTTGTATCCTACAAATATGAAGAAATTTGTGGACAAAAAAAGAACATGACACTTAGCCCAAAGATGCAAATTAGTATTTTTTGAAAAGTACAGATATTTAAGTCCACACATTATGTCAAATAAGACACAAATCTTCAATACAGCAAAATCACAGAATTTTATTGTCCTCTATTGGACTCCATGCCAAGAGAGACTGTGTCATAGAAAAGGAAATATGATATGACTGTCTCTTTCTATATGACTGATGAGACTGTACCTAAAATATAGCATTCAATTTTGTGCTTCATGTTGCCCAAAAGATCTAGACAAATTGGAAGGAATTCAGGGAAGAACAGTAAAAATGATTAGTGGAAAAAAGAAATTGATCTACAGACCAAGACAAAGAGAGCTAAATTTGTGAATCTTGGCAATGAAATGACCTCTGAACAAAATCCATACAGGGGTGACTCACCTGATATTAAAGGTCTAAATGCTTAAAAGGGGAAGGATGTAATTGGTATTGAATAATTGGACATAGGAGTAATGGGATAAAATTAAGAAGGGACAATCTAAGATGAAAATCAGGACATCTCCTTGACCTTGAGAGTTAGTGAATATGAGACTTTTCTTCTTCTTTTTTTTTTTTTGCTTCTTTTTTAAGGGGGAGGGCAGGGCAATTGGGGTTAAGTGACTTCCCCAGGTCACACAGCTAGTAAGTGTTAAGTGTCTGAGGCTGGATTTGAACTCAGGTCTTCCTGACTCCAGGGCTGGTGTTCTACTCACTGTGCCACCTAGCCACCCTGAGACTTCTAAAGAGATGAGAGAAAAGCCAAACCTCTCAGGTTACTTAGAGGATGAAGGAAGGAAGGAAGGAAGGAAGGAATGAAGGAAGGAAGGAAGGAAGGAAGGAGGGAAAGAAGGAAAGAAGGAAGGAAGGAAGGAAGGAAAGAAAGAGGGAAGGAAGGAAGGAAGGAAGGAAGAAGGGAAGGAAGGAGGGAAGGAAGGAGGGGAAGGAGAAAAGACTATCATTAAATGCTTATTACATATTACTCTCCTTCATTCACCATACATGTTAGAGAAACTAGTCTACTCAACATTCTCTTGTCCATTATGCTTCTCTGCCTTCCCTTTGCAAAGGCTTTCCCCCATACCTGCAGCAGTCTCCCTTCTTATCTCCTCCCTATGGAATGCCTTGTTGCTCCAATTCTACTGCCAAAGAGAAATCTATAACAATCCCCTAGTGTCTATTTTCCATCTTTCCAATAACTTTGCATTTATTTAGTGTTTGTTTTACATTTACTTATCTGTATTTATCTCTTCCCTCAATAGAACATATGCTCCTTGAGGGACTCTTTAAGCACTAGCATAGAACCTGATATACAGGAGGAATTTAACAAATGCTTCTTAAATGGATGGAAATATACATTATCCCTGGGCAATTCTTCTCCATTGTGCCACACAACCTGTGTGATATAGCAAGATTGTGGGATTATATATGTAGGGCTGGAAGAGACTTCAGATGTCATCTAATCTAACCTTCTTATTTTTTCCAGTGTAGAGTGGAGGGACTTTTCCAAGATGACATTGGTAAAAAGTGACAACCAGAACCACAGGTCATCTGACTTTAAATCTAGTTTTCTTTCCTCTGCATTACACTATTTCATATACAGCAGGACACTCTCAATTATCTTGAATAAGCTCAACTCATTCAGAGAGTAGGGAGGGCATTTTGGAAAGGGAGCACATTATAATAAAGGATGTGGGAAGCAGGAGAGCTCGGTTCTTATCTTGGCTCTGCCACACATCACCTAGGTAATTTTCACTTCCACTCTGGGGACCTCATTTTTCTTATCTGTAAATTGAGAGAGATTTGACCAGATGATCTCTCAATTCTTTTCTAGTTTTGAAATCAGTCAGCTAGATGCTGCAGTGAATAGAGTATTGGGAATAGAAGCAGGAAGACCTGAATTCCAATGTGACCTCAGATACTTACTAACTGTATGACCCTGAGCAAGTCACTTAACACTATTCACATCAGTTTCCTCGTCTGTAAAATGAGCTGGAGACAGAAATGGCAAACCACTCCAGATCTTTGCCAAGAAACCCCCAAATGGGGTGCTAAAGAATAGGATGTGCCTAAACAACAACAAAAGATTCTTTTGTCTTCTACTGAAGTATGAAAGTGGGAGGAAAAAGAAAGTTCATAGTTGTCACCTACTTTATGACCTTGTTTGAGGTCAAAGCCTTTAAATGCTCTGAGCTTTAAAGTAACTTTAAGATTGATGAAGGGAAGAAGGGGATTTGGGATAGATGTATTCTAAGATTCTTTCTAGATTGAAAAATGTAATGTTTGTATCAATGTATTATTGTCTTAGGATCAAACGAAAAATACCATTAGCTCCCAAGCACTACATTTTGAACACATGCTTAGAGAGATGGGTAGCAGAGTCAAGATCAGAACCCAGCTCTCCCCCTCTAGTACTATCTCTACTAGGTATAACACCCTGCCTGCTTCAAGTAGGGTTAGAGCAGTGGTTCTCAACCTTCCTAATTTCACTACCCTTTAATACCATTCCTCATGTTGTGGTGATCCCCAACCATAACATTATTTTCATTGCTACTTCATAACTGTAATTTTGCTACTGTTATGAATCGTAATGTAAATATCTGATATGCAGGATGTATTTTCATTGTTACAAATTGAACACAACCCACAGGTTGAGAACCACAGGGTTAGAGGCATGAGAAAAGAAGCATATGAGAGAGGTGACCCAATTTCTTATAAGAGCTCCTGTAACATTTAAAAATAATTCATTTTTGTTGGGGTTTGGAAAATTGAAGAAAATGGAGCCTCAGATTTAACTGAATTTATTCACTTGATAAATCACTATGGACATTGAAGAAATAAGGTAAGTGCTGTGACATTTAAAACAGTTTGAGAGACGTAGTTCCTGGGAAATTAGTCATTTTATTAATAATGCTAGCATTTTATTAATGAAAGAGGTCAGTGGCACTCTTGAATGCCAAAGACCCTTTATGGCAGGAGGCTCACAATTTATATGTCCTTGGAAGAGTGGATGATCCTGAGAGTGGCAGTCAATTCTGATTGGTTAACAATTAATGAGAGAATGAATAATACAATGAAAAGTGGGTTCACTCCAATGAGGGACTAAGAGAGCGACATGATGTCACTCTTGGGCAGAGAGACTATCTCTACAATCAGACCACCCCTAGTCTTGGACTATCTAGATAACTGATCTACCTCCACCCAAACTTGCTTGAGTGGAACACAGTGGGCAGGAATTCACCTTAGATCAGATTCCTTATAAGGTTGGGTGGAATCTGACCAGGACTGAGGAGGAAGTTCAACCTTCAGAGACTGAGCTTTTGAAATGAGGACTTTAGAAAAAGGGGAATTTTGGCTCTCCCTATATCATTGGTTATTAATAATCATTTCTCTCGGTGTAAAATAGCAAGGTTTAACATTATGTTTCCATTAATGCTTATATTTTATTTCCGTATTAGTATTTCTGTGGCAGTGGATGGCAGGCTAACCTCAATGCAATCTAAGTTGTTGTTGTTTTAGTCATGTTGATAGGGGCAGATCTGATGCTAGAACCCATTTAGTTCAGATCTGATTTTAGGACAACATAAAACACTCATAAATTGCCAATCAGTTAACAAAAAGGTTTACTGTCGCTTACATAGCAAAGCTATTCAACAATAATACAGTGACTCCACACTTCTGTAAAGGGACAGGGACAGGGTAGAGAACAGAACAAAGGGGGGGCCAGGACAGAAAGGAGGGACATATACTCAGTCTCTCACAATATGTCCATTGTGGAGATGTTCTGTGTAACTACACACGTACAGCCTATATTGAATCGCTTGTCTTTCCAGTGCGAGTGGGTGATGAGGAAGGAAGGGAAAGAATCTAGAATTTAAAGTTCTATAATCAAATGTTAAAAATGTAAATGTGTATATATGTATATAGATATGTATGTGTGTATATATATATACATATACATATACATATATATATACACATATATACATATATATATATACACATATATACATATATATATATATATATATATATAATTAACTACATGCAACTGGGAATTAAGATATACAGGTACTGGGATAGGGAGATCCAGCTTGCCCTACTGGAAAGTCAGAAGGGCAATGGGGGAGGACACAGGAGAGTACAGATTGGGGGAGGGGTTATACAGTGGGATGGCTGTTTTGGGGTGGTGGTGGGGGGAAATATGGGGAGAAAATTTGTAACTCAAAATCTCGTGGAAATGAATGATGTAAACAAGAAAATAAATAAATGAATTTAAAAAATAATAATACAGTGACTCTTAGCTTCTATAGATATGCCCCTTCCCTGTCTTCATATGGAAACTATTCCCTTGTGTAGGGAAGGATATGGTGACCCACATGGTCTTCAGATATCCACCAAGTTGGAGGGACCTCAATTCTATATGACAGGCACTTTTTATACCCTTAAATGATGAGGAAACTTCAGTCAAAGAAGGCTGTGACCAATCAGGTCTTGGGGAAGGTTTTGTTTCATTTTTACTTCTAAGAAAAAATAATACCCTTTGCAGAGAAATGGAGGGAATCCTAAGCCTATCACATACCACTTCCGTGATATCAGGGACCTAAGATCTTCTACAAGGCTTTACACCATTTAAATGCTTTCAGGACATTAACTGGATTATTCTCCCAGCATAGGCAATAGTAAAAGGAAAAGAAAAAAAAAAGTCACATAAAGAAAAATATAAAAGAAAAATGTGGAGGAGGAAAAAGGTTAGAAATTCTAGACTTTTTCCCCCATTCAGAAGGAACGAGTCTTAGATTTCAAAATCTGATCTATATGGTGGGTGATGCCATATCTTTTCAACTCACAATGGGTATCTTAATGCAATGATGAGCTAGAATAGCATGAATAATATCAAAGACATAGCATAGAAGATGGTATTTCCAACAAAATCACCAATTCTTTATCAAGCATCAGGGCCAACCGTAGCTGACAGGTCAGAAGTCTCTTGCATGCCACGTATACCAGGATTTCTACCATTTGATTACTGGGTGTCTCTCAATACTGCTGACCACTCAATATTTCCTGTCTCATCTACCAAAATTTCCTCTCCCCAAGAGCTGCATCAGGAAATGATACCAAGTCTTTACCTTCTTAGAGGCCTCTATGAAGAGATTGCCCCCTTCTTCTACAGGCATTAAATGATGACTTTCCCTTGTTGGCATCTAGGGATTCTGAATTACTACTAAGTCACCTAGGGAATCACCTTTCTTCTAAGTAAATACATCAACCATATTCACATAACATGGATTTCTCCTTCTCCATACTTTTAGAAAGCAAGGCACCTTCCAACTATGTCACTTCTTGGTACCCTAATGCCCTTTTGGGAAGGAGTTGTTTAAACTATACCAGATGGAAGGAAGTATGAGTGGTTCTTGAGCTACTTCTCCCAGAAGTTTTCTGAAGAAGCAAGAACTTTGAGGTCCAGGAGATTTTGTACTGGGAAAGGAATAAGAAAGGGTCAGAGAGCATCATTTGGAACTACATCCAAAAAGAGTCTATTCTTATTAAAGACTTCTTGAAGACCAGATCCCAGGAACTGCTGGTGGAGAGCTATTTCCTTCCTAGGATGGTGTTTTGTTTTGTCACAGACAGTCCCTGGGAGGTTGGATATCCAATCTGAATAGTCAGGGCCATGATGATATAGTTGTTGATTAGCAAAGTCAAACCTCTTGCATTGAGATGGGAGAGTGACATTTTGCTAGTTGGGGCAGGTTGAGGGTCACTAGTGTCAGATGGATAACTCATAAAAGGAGCCCAGGTGGTCAGGAATCAGATCTTGCTCTTAGTTAGAGGGATCATTTGGTCCTGCATCCATGCAGAAGGCAGAATCTAATTGGCTCCTAGGTAGACTGGTCAAAAGTAGAGGTAGAGCAGGGGAGAATCCCCAAAATCCAATCTACCAAACCCATGTTCTCTTTTTAAAGAAACTTTGCTCCCCACCCCCTCTTGCAATTCCCTTTGGAACTCTGTCTGTAATGAGAATTCATCTTTATAAAGTCAGCTGTGAATAATGCTATATCTTACACACCACCTCTTTCAAAAAGGGGAAAAAGAACAGACCCAACCTGAAACCTTTAATAGATTTACCTGACTCTGTTGCAATAAATTGTCAGATAGATACCTAAGCCTATGGAACTCAGCTGTGGAGAGCATATCAGTGTAGCTCCACTAGGCCAGACTCTCAGAAGCCGTTGCTCCAGTGATTCATCAAGTTTATGTTTAAACTCATGCAAATTGCACATCTTGAGTGCAGTTGCTGTTGAAGATCAACCCACTCCCTGCTCTGTCAGAGCAGAGAATCATCCTCCTTTTGGGAGCAATAATAAAATAATTTTTCTTCCCCCCTTCCCATCCTTCCCTTCTCTTCCTTCCTCTTCTCTTCCTTCCTTCCTTCCTTCTTTTCTTCCTTCCTTCCTTCTTTCCTTCCTTCTTTTCTTCCTTCCTTCCTTTCTTCCTTCCTTCTTTCCTTCCTTCCTTCTTTTCTTCCTTCCTTCTCTCCTTCCTTCCTTCTTTTCCTCCTTCCTTCCTTCCTTCCTTCTTTTCTTCCTTCCTTCC
>CM053580.1:243797154-243817232 GCA_028627135.1 Pseudochirops cupreus | reverse complement strand
GGAGACTAGCTTGGTTCCGGCGTTCTCTTGCTCCACCCCTTCCTGCTACATCAGCAAGCTCAAGGGGCGTGGAAGATCTTCAAATCCCAGTATCGCTACAGGGCCTACATTGTGAAGAGCTTTTATACACCCAACATAGGCATTTATATTTGATCCTCAAGGAAGAATGAGTTACTGAAGTTTACTGAGTGGGGTAATATGGTCAGATCTATTCTTTCCCAAAACTCCACGAAAAACCTGGCAGCTAAGTGGGAGTGATTTGGAGAGGGAAGAGACTTGGGCTAGAAAAACAGTTAAAAAGTGTTTGCAATAGTCTAGAGGAGAGTTAATACAATTCATGTGCTCATTTAAAAGCATATATGCTTTTGAATCCTACACTGTAAGCTTATGAAATACATTAGGAACCCCCTGCCCATCATCTGTGTGCATATAATTGCCCCTTGGCATGATTCTAATCTCAAGTAACCCATCCACAAACAAGCAATGAGACTGAGTGTGAAATAGGTATATTTTCCTTTCTTAATGACAGTGGATTATTTGTTCATTGTTAGGTGTCATGGAAATTCAGTCTTGAAAGCAACAGACTTGCAGTGAAGAAGTTCCTCAGGGAATTAAGGACTCATTAGGAAAAGTGACATGATAACTACTTCAAAGAAAATAAACTTGAAAGATATTTTTAAGCTGCTGAGAGATATCTATAAAATGTGGCATTCCACTTTCTCTTCAAAATTAATTCTAGTTCATTTTAGTTCGTTTCATAGGGGTCACAATACTAATAAAAGATATAAGTGCTTAGCATAACAATTTTTAGCAAATTAATTGTCATCTTTAATGGAAATACCTTAACTTGGAGGTGTGAGAGTTCAGCTACTTCTTGAAAGTCATTGACAATATCCATGGTAAGAAATAAAATTCTTCCTAGTAGGAACAGTACTAAAAACAAAAGAAATAAACCCTGGTTTATTCATGTAGATTGATAAGTTATGATTCTTCCTTTGTGAGTCCAGCAATAACAAGCTGTGATCCAAAGAATTTCCTTCCTTTGTCCTTGGACAGTCGCCAGACAGGTCCCCACGATACACCCCCTATGGCCTACAACTATGATGTTTTATAATGCATTTGATTGATTCTCACAACACACCTTTGGGAAAAGTACTATTGTCCCCATGACCAGGATGATGAAGAGACTAGAAACAATGTCACCTAAGAATTGGGTGAAGGAAGTGGTTTCAAGAAGTTAAGGTTCAATAACAGGTCAAATATGCCAGCAGGGCTTGGCATAATTTAGGTTGGTCAGATGACAGTGCAGAGGGTCTTCAGGATGAAGAGGCAGGGAAGATAAGGTTGAGAGGATATTAGGAGGCAATGGTAAGGCAAATGGTGAGGTCTGGTAGTCCTTTATCTCACTAGAACAAATGGTTCTCAACCAAGTCACATAAACGGTTTAGCAACCTACATGTGTTCTGGACAATCCTTGCTGGAGAAGGGGTGAAAGTAAGGAGATGAATGTGTTCCCTATGGGTGACAGGTCTTCGTGCTGATGATCTGGAAAGGATTCTAAGTCCACAGAAAGAGAAGGGGGCAAAAAGAGAAGGTAAGGGGAGAAGAGTGTGCCTGATTGTGGAGAGATGACTATTCTGTAAAGACATTAGAATAATTTCCACTTTAAAGAGTTGTCAAATTGAAACCAGCACAACCAGTTGAAATGTAAAAGACAGTCAAGCAAACTGGTGATTTTTCCTTGATTGTATCAGTGGCTTTCAATGTTTATGATGTGAAAATGCCTACACTCATGTTTCTGGTATGAATTAATAATGATAAAATTTAAACCAAACCAGATAGCGCCTTGTTATTGGCCCCTTAAAAGCAGCAGCAAGATTCCAATCCTGGCAAACTAGGTTTTTGTGAGTTTTTGTTGCCTTTTTTGGAAGTGGTAAGTAGTGTTCATGCTGCATCGCTCTTTTGGACAGAGATAGTACTAGGAATTTTTGCCTCAGAGGTAAATGCCACAAATGGCCCCAAGGAAAGCAAGGTAAAAGGGAGTCCCACAGGGTGTGGGACTGGAAACTTAAGTATTTCCAGTCCAACTCATTGTCCTTCTCAAGGACAATATCTTCTCAAACCACATTGGTGGGCAAAGTAATTACGACTAAGTAAAATAATGAAATTTATTGACCTAATTTGGAATAAACTTGACAACACTTTTATATACTAAAAAAAATTTCATAGGAAATATGTCCTCCACTTCCTGCGGTCACTAGTTTTTCACTATTTTGCACTTAGATCACAAGATTTTGACACATATTCTTGAATTCTTCATTGTGAAACCACTTTTTATCATCTGGATACTAAGCAGAGAGCACAACTCCAAGGGGCTGGCCATGTTGTCCAAATGCCAAACATATGTTTACCTAAAAGCTTATTTTACAGAGAACTTACAGAAGGTAATGTTCACACAGAGGAAGTGATACAAAGACACTTTCAAGGTCTCTCTGAAGAACTTTAGTATGAGATATGAGACATGGGAGATGTAGGCACAAGACTGCCCTGCATGGTATACCCATATTAAAGAAGGCCCTGTGCTCTATGAACAAAGCAAAATTGCAGTAGCTCAAAAGAAATTTGAGATGCAAAAATCTAGAGATATCTCTATCCCAAATGTTCAAATGGATTATTCATTCCTGACCTGTGGTAGAGTTTTCCAAGGTCTTATTGGTCTGATTAGCCATTGTCGAACACACTATATCCTGACCTCAATCTCATGATGTCATTTTGGTCCTCATCAAGTATAGCAGACACAACAACAATGTGGAACCACTTTTATTACATTGGACGATAAGTGTACTTTTGAAAAAACAATCCGTTTTTTCAAGTTTTGTCTTATTTGTAATTTATAGGTTTTCAATGGAGTTGAAATAAGATGAATTCACAGGACATTAAAATATGTTTATTTATATCAGATAAACTTGTCAGTTTTTCATGGTGAGTGGTATGGTACAAAATTGTATTGCAGTATTACATTCACATTTGGGAATTTCTGTAATTCTAGCACAATTTTAATTCTTGGTAGAATTATTTGGAATTATATATTATTTGGGCTCAATACTCTTTTATCTAGTCATCCTACTCATCACACAGGACTGATAACATTGACAGCAAAATGAAACTATATCAAAATTTTTGTTTGTCCAAAGAAATTACTGAATCACTTTATTTCAGTAAAGGAACACTAAGGATGATGGAGGTGACCTGGATTTTGACCCAGAAAGGGCAAATTTAGAGCCACTTACAAGTTATTATATTACTCTAAGGAAAAAGCCAAATTGGAATGTAGTGGTAGGGTAGAAGCAGAGCCTTATTGTAGAGTGAGACGGAACTCAACTATTGGCTAGGCAGAGCCAATGACATGATAATGAGAGTAGAGGCAGGAGTAGACTAACAAAGTTCTTTCAGGGTTCTTTCAGGGGATTCCTCATGAAAAATACTGAAAGGCTTTGGAGTGGGGAGGGAAGCCCAGACCTGGTCTATCTGTTCTTCAGTCTGGATAGGAGATATGCCTTCTATTTATATCCCCAGTGTACTTAGCATATAGCAACCATTTAATAAATGAGTTTTCATTCCTTCAATGAGAGTTGATGCAGTAAATAGTTAAAATAGTATATGTCTAAAACCTGTAAGATAGATAATCAAAATATCCCTGTAGCAATTAAAAAACACTGAACAAATTTATTTTGTTATAGAAAATGAACATAATTTTTAAATATTCTTGTGAAAATGACAAAATAACATTTTAAAAGACATAAAAATCATGGTATATGAGTTTACATATATATATATGAGTGTGTGTATACACATATGCATGTGAACATATGTACGTATACATTTGACAAAAGAAATAAGTAAAGTCTTAGTGAAGTGAAGCCAATCCTGATGAGCAATTTTTTAATGCTGCAGCTGGCTTTTGTCTAGAATTAGAAAGTGAAAACAAAACAAAAGCAAGAAATATCATATGAGAATACAAAAATTACCTTGAAAATATTTTTTCTGATCTCCGAAAGTTTTTCTTTTTAAAATGGTGCTGCTGCAGAAAATGTGATTCTGTGATATCACTATTTTCCTTATTTAAAGTGTCTCTCTAAAAATCTCTTCATTCGTCTTCCCATATTCAACCCTTTTTTTATTGCTAAAGTGACAAAAACCACAGAGTAAAGCTTTTGTACCTCTAGTGATTTTTGCCTTGACTGTGAAGGTAGCTAGTTCAGGCACAGTCTTAAGAATTTTATTAAAGAACTCCTCTATGTTACCTTCTGAGTCTGTAGCTTTTTCTTTCTTTAGTGCAATTTGGACTTGGTGTTTTTTTCCCTATCTATTATTGAATGTTTAGTTTTGGTGTTGAAACCATGTGCAAGATTTGAAGAAAACGTTAATTTCCTTAGCTGTGGAAGTCGTAGTTGAAGACAATAATATTTACAAACTTATTATTTTAAAAAAAATATTTTAATTTAATGAATAAAACAAGCATTTCTATAACATAATAAAATAAAAAGATGATTGTACATTGAATTGCAAATCTACTATGCACAACTTGCTAGTCCATTCAAATATACAACAAAATTATCATGTAAATTTCCTTTTTTTCTCTACCCCTCTTCCCCAAAATGACTGTCATTAGACACAAATAGTATATGTATTTAAAATTATTTTTACATACTTCTATTTATCAGTTCTTTCTCTGAATGTAGATGACATATTTCTTCATATGTCCTTTATGGTTGTTTTCCCCCATAATATAGTACAATAACATACTTCTATTTAACAGTTCATTCTCTGGACACAGATAGTGTCTTTGGAGTTACTGCCCTAGGTTCCATTCCCATCGATTAATGACTCAGTGTATATTTACTAGCACACTGTATTTATTGGCTAATCCTAGACCCTAGGCCAGTGGTTCTCAACCTTCCTAATGTCGTGACCCTTTACTACTTGTATGTGGGCATATCTGCATGTGGGCGGACCCACCTGGAGATGGATAGAGGAGCTGTGTCTCGGTTCCTAAGACCATCGGAAATATGTGTTTTCCGATGGTCTTAGGTGACCCCTGTGACCTCTGTGAAAAGGTCATTTGACCCCCAAAGGGGTCGCAACCCACAGATTGAGAACTGCTGCCCTAGGTGGTCTTCAAATACCATTCAACCATCCTTTCAGGCATTCTTCCTCTTGATCCATGCCCCCTCTAGCTTACCACAACAAAATTCTCTTACCAGGTCACTTTTCTCTTATGTATGTTGTCTTCTCCTATTAGAATATAACTCCTTTAAGAATGTTTCCTTTTTAATTTTCATGTACTCAGCACTTAGCACAGTGCCTGGAGCATAGGAAGAGCTGAAAAATGCTTTTTCATTCATCCATCCATCCATCCATCCAGTTGTTTATTCATTTATTCCCTCTGTCTTCTCATTTCTAATCATTAACTAAAAGTTAAATAATATTTGGGTGACTCTATACTCTTCTGATATGCCATAATATTCTCTCAAAATAAAAGTAATCTCCAAGGGACAAAACAAACAAAACAAAAACAAACACACACACAAACCAAGCCAACAAAATCAACAGATACTAAAAAGCTATAAAAATGTTGTAACAACTCTGGAATAAACTGGATTCACTAACACTTTAGTTGAAGATTTGAAGGAATTGTTTTTTAAAAGAATGTGAAGGGGAGGTTTGGTAAGGAGGCTGCAAAGTAAATTCAGTGGAACATATTACTGGAAGGGGGAAAAAGACATTGGGAAATGTGCTTTCTCATAATGGATTCTTCTGATTTAATGTGGTTGTTGAAGCATCTGGATGCACACAGTTCATTTGTGTGTGTGTGTGTGTGTGTGTGCGCAAGAGAGAGAGAGATACATGAATACATACATACACATATACATACATCTATATTTATATCTATACATACAAATATTTGCATCAACTAGACAGGCAATTTCTGTTTTTAATTTGGTCTTTCTTTAGGAGTTATTCACATGTGGTTATACTAAGGAATACCTTGCAAATATTTTTATCACAGAGTTTCCCCCAATTAATATATTAATTTGGAGTCTGGTTTACTTCTAGATCTGACTCAAATCAGCTTTTACAGCAAATCAATATACCTGTGAAACACTACATTTTAGACTCCTTAATATATTTTTATTTGTTTAATTAAATATTCTGCAAATATATGTTAAAAATCCCTAATATTCATGGTTTAAAATTTTGAGTTCCAAATTTTTTCTCTCCCTACTGCCCCCCCAGCTTCAGAAGGCAAACAATTGAAGTCATAGAAAATTAACAGTGCTACAAGCAAAAGAAAACACACACACACACACAAACAAGAAAAAGAAGCACTGTATTTTTGACAGAAAAAGAAAGTGTTTCTATATGTGTGTTTGTATAATATGTACATATACACAAATACATATATGGAAATTTATTCATTCATAAATTCATCAATTCATTGATTCATTTCTTTATTTTCCGGGGTGACTGTCTTATGTTGGCACTGTGAAAGTTCTTTTATTTTTTTCCTTGAATTTTTGGGACTTAGATGCTATATGCAATTCTTTTATATACCAGAGAAATTAAAAAGATGTTCAAAAATCCTTTTAAAACTTGACTTTATGCCTACGGGTAGAGGTGAGGAGGGATTATAGTACTACCCTGATCCTGATTTATTCATATGAAGTATGACTGGAAATTGTCTTTTCCTTAACAAGTAGTCTCTAGCTCAGTTTCAGTTGTGGTACAGTGTATAGAGTGGTAGGCCTGGAGGCAAGAAAACATCAGCTCAAATCTATTCTCAGACACTTACTAGCTGTGTGACCCTTGAATTTTCAGAAAATAAATACTATATGCTTGTCCTTCCTTCATTCCTCCCTCCCTCTCTTCCTCCCTCCCTCCTCCCTTCTTCCTTCCTTCCTTCTTTCCTTCCTTCCTTCCTTCCTTCCTTCCTTCCTTCCTTCTTTCCTTCCTTCTTTCCTCTCTTACACCATTCCTCCTTCTTTCCCTCCCTCCCTTCTCCAAATCCCCATATAATTCATCTGCAGGAGTGGAAACCCAATTCCCCTACCATTAGCCCATCTCTAATTAGAAGCCATAATCAATTGTGCCCCTTCCTCTTTCTTATGCTTATGTACCTTCTCTTTCCACTGTACCCTATGGTTTTATTGTTAACAAATTTTTTCTTTATCCTAAATATCTTCTTCTTTCATTGTTTCCATTGTAGTAAAAACAATGGGAGTGTGTCCCACATAGGTAGAGAGACTAACATATTTAGAGAGGACACTGTCCTTATGTGACTCAAAGAGGCAGAATAAACATCACTATCCCCTTTTCCACCCACCTCTTCCCAAGGGAAGCTTTTACTCCTGCCAAGAGAGGAAACTGGAGTTTGGGACCAGAGGTCATCACTCTGTTCCATCCGAAAAAGGAGGTACTAGGCTAGAATTATATATATTTGTGTATGTGTGTGTGTGTATGTGTGTGTGTGTGTGTGTGTGTTCCATTTAACTTTTTCTTGCTTTGTCATTTTCGGGGCCACACCTTTTCTACCTAATAACAGTTCTACAATGAACACATAGAATAGCAAAGAAGTCTATCAAAATTGCAGCAGAGCAGAAATCAGAGAAAGCATACATGTAGAAGAATATATACCAGACAATACAGAGGGAAAGAGCTCTCCCAATAGGAGCAAGGTAACTCAACTCAACCTTTTGGGGACTCTTGAATCAAGTGTTACCTTTGAATTCTTCTTTGAGGACTCTCTAAGCAAGAGTCTTCTTTGAGTGGCAAGTCACTTCAGGTACTCCAGGATTCCAATTTTGAGAGACCAGAAGATGGAAAAGGCCAACCTTACTTCAAGATGTTGAAGGAAAAGACTCTAGTAAGATAGGAAAGGAACAGGCAGTCTCCATAATGTCCCTATTCTCAGTTACTACCATGGAGTCTTTGGGGAGTTTCTGTTGGGTGAAATCAAGGACTTAAAAAATCTTCCCTTGACACTCTCCTCCCCTTTGCTCAAGCTATCATTCCATATGTTTTCTCCGTTTCAGAGCCAAAACCTTCGAAAAAGTCATTTATTCTAAACTCCTCTTCCTTGCTTCATTTCTAATCCCTTTGAATAACATGACTGAAGTGTTAATGTTCTCAAAACTTATCATTTAGCTATCTGTTAAATATATATTTTCTAAGTCCTCATCTTACTTGACCCTTCCACAGTTTTTGACATTGATGACCATTCACTTTTTCTTGATACTTTCTCCTTCATTGTCTTCTGTGACATAATTCTTTTTTATTTTCCTACTACTACTGTGACCATGCCTTCTCAGTTTCCTTTGTTCAATCATTGTTCATTTCCTCCCTAAGTTTAGTTGTTTCCTCAAGATTCTGCCTTCTTTCTACAGCCCTCTTGGTAATTTGAACATCTCTTATTGGTTCATCTCTATGCAAATGACTTCAAATTAATAAGCACCTGTTGAATTCTAGTATACATCTCCAATGAACATTTGGACATTTTCAACTGGATATTCCATTAGCATTTCAAAGTCATTTTGTCCAAAATGGAATAAATTGTCTTCTTCCCTGCACATTCTTCAAATTTCCATATTTCTTTTGATTTCTCTACTATGCTTCCAGTTGCTAAGATTTTAAACTTTATAGACATGCTTATCTGTTCCCTCTCCCTCATTCCCCAAGTCCAATCAAATAGCAATTCTTATCAAATCTTTCTTTACAACATCTCTTGAATCTTCCTCCATCTATCAAGTTGCATCTATTTCAGGCTCTCATTACCTGCCTCCTGCATTATTGCAATACTCTCCTAATTATTCTCTCTGTCTCTATCCTTCCCCCTTACAATACATCTTCCATAGAAATATATTCAAAACACATTTTTATTGATGCTTTTTGTGCAACATTTTCTATTGCTCCCTCTATTTTGACAAAGTATAACAATTAAGCAGAAAAATGTAATGTATGAATCTTGTCAGTTAGTATATAAAATAGTGTCTTCACCTCAGTTCTGCCATGAGGGAGAAGATAATTTCCATTTCTCTTTTCTAAGACTTTCACTGTTTTCTTTTATTCAGAATCCAACATCCGTTTCAATGATCATTTAATTTCCATTGTTGGATTCAATGTTCATACCTTTCTCTTAATTGTGCTTATATGATTCTGTACCACGCATGTAACACTCACCAAATTGCTCTGAATTGTCATATGCATAATTTTTCCTGCATAATAATATAACAAATTCCCATTTTATGGTTTTTTAAAAGTCATTCCTTACTACAGATAATACAAGCTGATGATTTTAGATAATTTTTTTACCAATTTATTGATACCAATACTTTCAATTTTTTTTATAGAAATCAGTGTTGAACTTCATCAAAAGCTTTTTCTGCAGCTATTCATATAGTCATATGATTTTTTAAACTTGTATTATTAATGTAATCAATTATGTTAATTGTTGTCCTTATGTTAAACCATCCCTTTACTCCTGGTATCAATTACACTTGATCATAATGTATAATCTTTGTAATATATTGTTGTAATATTTTAGCTAGTATTTTATTTAAAATTTTTGCAGCCATATTCATTAGTGAAATTTTCTGCTTTTACTCTTCCACATTGAGAAATCAGTATTCTATTTGTTTCATAAAAGGATTTTGATAGAATCCTTTCATTACCTATTATTCCAAATAATGTAATATTGGAATTAGTTGATTATTAAATGATTGATATAATTAATTTGTAAATGAATCCTGTCCTCTCTTAGGAAGCTCATTTATACCCTCTTTAATTACTTTTGCTAAAATGCATCTATTTAGATATTCTTTTTTCTCTTCTGATAATCTAAGCAATTTCTACTTTTGTAATTATTCTTCCACTTCACTTAAATTGTTAAATTTATTGGCATATGACTGGGCAAACTAGCTCCTTATAATTTTTTTTTTAATTTCATCTTTGTTGATGATATATTCACCCTTTTCACATTTAATACTAGTGATTTGGTTTTCTTCTCTCTTTCTAAAAATCTAATTTACCAATTATTTATCTATTTTATTTGTTATTTCCCCATAAAACCAGGTCCTAGTTTTATTTTTTAATTCAATGGTATTTTTACTCTCAATTTTATTAATTTCAACTTTGTTTTTAGGATTTCCAATTAAGTGTTTAATTGAGGATTTTTAATTTGTTCTTTTTCTGATTTTTCAATAGCATACACAATTTATTTATCTGCTCTTTCTCTATTTTATTGATGTAAGCATTTGGAGATATAAATTTTCCTCTAATAACTTCTTTTGCTATGTCCCAAAAGTACTGCTCAATTCTCTCAATATTGTCATTCTCTTTAATGAAATTATTCATTGTCTCTATGATTTGTTCTTTAACTCACTCATCCTTTAAGATTAAGTTGTTTAAATTTTCAATTAGTTTTTAATATGTGTTTCCTTCGTCCCTAATTAAATCATCAGCAAACCTTATTTGTAATGGGGATAAACTGGAGACCTTCCCAGGAAGATCAGGTGTGAAACAAGGGTGCTCACTGTCACCGATATTCTTTAATAATGTATTGGAAATCTCAGTAAGAGATGTAAGAGAAGAAAAATCTTTATAGGGAATGAGATGGTAAAATTATCTCTTTTTGCAGACAATATGATTATACTCTTGGGAAATATCAAAGATTCAACTAAAAAGTTGGTTGAAACAAGAATTTTAGCAAAGTAATAGTATATAAAGTAAATTCACATAAATCATAAGCAATTCCTACATTTCATAAACAAAACTCTGGAAGAAGAGTTAAGGGAAAAAAATTAATTTCCTTGGAACAACTCTTATTATACCTGGGAGTATATCTGCAAAAATAAACCCAGGAACTATATAAATAAAATTATTTTAAAAAAACTTTTTATAAAAATAAAATCAGATTTTTTAAAAATGAAGAGGTATTAATTGTTCATGGGCAAACAGGACCAATATAATAAAAATGACAATTTTACTCAAACTAATTTATATATTCAATGCCATCCCAATCTAATTACCAAAAAAACATATTTTACTGAATTAGAAAAAAAAGTAATTACAAAATTCATTTGGAAAGACAAAAAGTCCAGAATATTAAAGGAAATAAAGAAGAAAGTGTAAAGGAAGAAAGTTTAGAACTTCCAGATCTTAAACTTTTAAAAGGCAGTAATTATCAAAACTACCAGTTTCTGGCTAAGAAATGGAAAGGTGGGTCAGCACAATAGAATAGACATACAATTTACAGCAGCAAATAAACATAATATATTCATATTTGACAAGAGAAAAAATGACTTTTTGGGATAAGAATTCATTACTTGATTTTTAAAAATTGGTGGGAAAACTGGCAATTTGAATGGCAGAAACTGGGCATGGACCAATATCTCACACCATTTATGAAGATAAGGTCAAAATGGATACATGACCTAGATATAAAGAGAGATTTTACAAGAAAATTAGCATGTGGAACAAATTACTTATTAGACTTAGGGACAGTGAAAAAATTATGAATAATATGAGAGAAAAATAGGTGTAAAATACGTAATTTCAATTACATTAAATTATAAAGTTTGCACAGATAAAACAAATATAGCCAAGATTAGAAGGAAAGCAGAATATTGGAGGAGTTTTATGGATATTTATAACAGCAAACACCCTAGCATACCCAGGATGACTGCTAACACAGGTTCTTTGATCTGCTTTTCTAAAAGAAAGCAACTCAAAGGGGGTTAACAATGTTTCTATAATCAAACACAGATATCACTCACTTAGTTGAGGAGAAAAAGTCAGCACACTGAACTTCAGGAAATACAAATAGAAATTACAAGCAAACAAAAAATATGGATAAAATCACACAATTCAAGAGAACAACAGACAGGGCTTCCAGCTGTCTGACCATTCCATGCATACAGTGTTAGTTACTAGGGAGAGAAGCACCACCATCTGGGTTTTCAAAGCTGAGGGGGCTCAATGGCTGCCCAGAGTCTCATCTGGCCAAATCACACAACTCTTCCTATCGGTGAGCCCCAAAGCAAAACCTCACCTCAGAGGTATATGTAACCTTCTCCAGGGTCAGAAGGCATCACAACCTTCATGACCCATTGCCTAATTACAAAGTAACAAAAGGTGGGCCTTCCTGAAAAACAAACCTCCCCTAAGCAAGCTTCTCTTGTTGGACTCCAAGGGAAGCCATTAAAGGGAAGAGAAGATCTTCAAATTCTCAGACCTGTTAAGGGCAAAATTCCCTTATAATTACAATATTTTACCAATAAAGATCTCTTTTCTAAAATATATAAAGAACTTTATCAAATCCATAAGAATACAAGTCATTCCCCAATTGATGAATGATTAAAGACTATGAACAGGCAGCTTTCCAAATAAGAAATCAAAACAATTTATAGACATACAAAAATACTGTAAATCATTATTAATTAGAGAAATACAGATTAAAACAACCTTGAGATATCATTTTACACTTACAAGACTGAATAAAATGATAGAAAAGGAAACTGACAAATATTGGAGGCCTATGTGGAAAACTTGGGAAACTAATTTATTGTTTGTGGAATTGTGGAATGCTCCAACCATTTTGAAGAGCAATCTGGAACTATGCTCAAAGAGTTATGAAAACTACCTATCCCCTTTGACCCAACAATACCACTACTTGGTGTGTTTCCAAAGATTGATTATTAGGGGAAAAGAAAAAGAACCTATATCTTCTAAAATGTTTGTGGCAATTCTCTTTCTGGTGGCAAAGACCTAGAAATTTCAGGGATGCTCATCAGTTGGGGAAAGGCTGAACAAGTTGTGGTATATGATTATGATAGAATTATTGTGCTATAAGAAATGATGAGCTCAATGGCTTTAGAAAAACATGGAAAGACTTGCAAGAAATTATAAAGAATGAAATGAGCAGAACCAAAAGAATATTGTATGTGGTAGCCATCTCTAGAGTGGGAGGAGGGAAGGAAAAAATAAATTTACATGATAATTTACATTGTGTATTTGATAAGAAAAGCAAGTTGTGCATAGTAGATTTGCAGCTTTGTGTACAATCATCTTTTTATTGTACTGTTATGGAAATCCTTGTTCTATTCCATACATTAAAAATAAAAATTTGAAAAGTTATTCACCAACCAATGAATGTCCCCTTTATTTCTAATTCTTTGCTGCCACAAAGAATGTGCTATGAATATTTTGTTATTTATTGTCCCTTCATTTCAGTCTTTAACTTCTTTAAGCTACATGCTCAGTGGGATGACTGGGTCAAAGGACATATCATTTTAATTACTTTTCTCGAATAACACAAAATTGGAATCCAGAACTGTTGGCAAACTTCACAAATTTATTACAGTACAACAATGGACCAATTTTCCCATAATCCTTCCAGTATTGATAGATTCCAACCTTTTCACATTGGCAGATTTTCATGGAATAGGGTGAATGAAAGCTCAGACTTGCTTTAAAAAGGTAAACCATTTGTCTTATGTCTATGGCCTTACCAGGCTACCATACCACTTCTTGCAATCTTCTCACTGTGCCCTTCCTTGCATACCTTCTGTCTCCATATTCCCCTTTTTATCACCCCTTTATGTGCTATGTCTCACCATTAGAATATAAATTTCTTAAGGGCAGGGATTGTCTTATTCAGTTGTATATGTATTCCCTAAGCTTAGAATAGCTCCTGATACAAAGTAAGTGCTCATAAATATTCTATCTATTTATCTAACTATCTCTGTTATTTGTTTTGTTCAAATAATTCTAAATTCTTTGTCATTTTCCCCACTCCCAACTTTTGCAGCCTCCCATTGTCAATCTCAAATTCCTAGGGTATATTTTCTTGTTATTCTCTCTCTCTCTCTCTCTCTCTCTCTCTCTCTCTCTCTCTTTCTCTCTCTCTTTCTCTCTCTGTTCCCATCTTCCCCTCTCCTTAACAATTCCCTAATGCTCTGTTGTTCCTTTACCCAACTTTATCCATTTCTTCTTTTTGATGGTTTTAATTTATAATATCCATTTCCAAGAAGTCTTATTTCTTCTTCTAAATGCTTTCTTTTTCTTTGCCCCTTCATACTATTCCCTAGATGTCATCCCTAGGGATACTCATTTTTCCATAGTGGTAGTGAGGTACAGGCAAAGATTTTCATGACTGTGATCTGAGTGGTCAGAACCTGTTCATCTTTTCCCTAATATCTTATCCTCTTTGATGATGTACTATCTTTCTTTTGACCCTATTATCATGGGAAAGGACCCACTGTGCAAAATTTAGAGCATTAGCCATCTAGGAGCTTTATTCAGTTTCTTGTGTGAAGCCAAGAAAGAGAAAGACCATGACCAGCTTACATGGGGAAACCATTTATGAAGCAAGTAGGCTTTAATGGAAAGTCACTTCTTACTAGTATATGTAGAATAAAAATCAAGAAGAGTTATGATGTATGAAAAATTATTACTAAATAAAAAGTGACAATGACCCATACAAGGAATGATAGAGTATGAAATTGTCAAATGTAATGCAGCAACTTTATTCACCACAGTGAAAAGAGGGACCCTATGCTGTATTATACTGTATAATACCTTAATGGTGCATTGGGACACAAGTGCCTTATCCTTGTTCCCAGGCTCTGAAGTTCTTCTCCCTCATCATGACCCAGAATCCTTGTAATCTCTCTTTTTCTGCTGGTTCCTTCTCCTCATTACCTCTTGTCTGAATCATTAAAGTGTCATCCCAATTACTCTCCTTGGTTGCAATCTTTCCCTTCTATAATCTTTCCCTCCTCCACACAGCTCCCAAATTGGCATCCCTAAAGCACATCTCACCATCTCACTTCCCACCTCAGAAAGCTTATTAATAACCTCAAAGAAAAAAAATACAGACTCCTCTGTCCCCTGTTATTTAATCACCCTCAAAGTGTGGCTCCAACTTTCAAGACTGATTTTTGCATTCTTCTCTCTTATTCACTCTGTGTGTTCTAGCAAAATTCACCTACCCACTATTCCCCATAAACAACAGAACGAGTGCTGACTCTGGAATTAGATCTGGCTTCATATCTCATAGCTACTATTTACTACCTAAGTGATCTTGGTCAAGTCAACATAACTTCTATGGGTTTCAGTTTCCTCATTTGTACAATGAAAGAGTTGTTCTTAATGGTCTCTGATGTGTTGGCATACTCTGAGAGAGCATTCCCAGCAGTCTTTTCCTCTTCCTTTTAGAACAAGAGCCAGTAGCATTAGGTTATATGCCAGTAAACCTGACTCATGCTCTACACACAGGTACACTCCTACCTGCATGTCCTTACATGAGCTTTCCCCCAGGTTTTAAACGCACTATCTCCTCTTCACCACTTCTTGGAATCCCTAGTTCCCTTCAAAATTCATCTCAAGTACCTTTCTTGATTCACACACACACACACATACATAGATACATACATATGTATGTATGTGTGTATAGATAGATAGATAGATATAGTGTGTCCTTGCATGTGTATACATATGTGTGTATATGTATATATAAATACATAGATATGTATATGTGTGTGTATCTTTCCTAATGATATCAGTGTCTATGTTGTTTATTACCAAGTGATAGAGCACTGCACTTGAAGTCAGGAAGATCTAAATTCACATTTGATCCTCTGGACTTTCAAAGTAAAGTGTGTAAATGAGAGTATTATGACATAAGTCAAGAAAAGAAAGTGAGAGCAAGATTGCAGAAAGCTTTAAATGTCAGAGGATAATAGAAAGTTGATGATGATTCTGGAACAAAGTACTGATGTATTCAGATCTCTGTCTTAGAAATGTTAATTTTGGTCAACATCCTAGGACTATAAGGGAATGAGAGGTTTCTTAGGGTTAATTTCTTCCTGTGAAACCAAACAATTAAAGTAAATCTCAAAAATTCATAGAATTCACCTATCACAAGAAGATGAGTGAGGAGTGAGGAAAACTTCCTCAAGGTAATTCTTATAGAAATAAAGGGCAAAAGACCAACCCACTAGTCCATCTTTTCAAGCAACACCCCAACCACCTGCCCTGCCCCCTCCCCCCACATAACATTGTACATCCTTGTAAAGATAAACACAAGCAGCTTTCCAGAAGAATGCTGCTGTCAACAGCTTTCAAGGTTCTGATTACATAGTATAGTGAACACTCTATTCAATAACAAATCAGAGCAAAACATTCACAGTAAATCAAGGTACAGCATTCACAATGTTACAACTTATCACTAAAATGGCCACATAGTTTTCACCATAGTGGTCACATAGTTTTGAACAAAGTACAATTATTTAGTCAATCAATCACTTAGTAACTCAATCACTCACTGAACTCAATCATTTAATCATCCTTAAGGAGGTTTGCCTCCTTAAGGGTCACAAAATGCAAAAGTCAAAGTACTCCAGCCCTGTGTAGCACATTCATTTAGTCAACCACAGAGTTGTTAATTCAATCACAAAGTGTAATCACAAATAAATTACAATTCCATCAATCACTACTCAACAGAAAATAACACAATTTAGCAGACGGGACTTGTAGCTGTCTGACCATTACATCCATACCTAGGTAGTCACCAGAGAGGGAAGCATCAACATCTGGGTTTTCAAAGCTGGGGCTCAATGGATGCCCAGAGTCTCATCTGGCCAAATCACACAACTCTTCCCAAAGTGAGTCCCAAAGCAAAACCTCACATCAGGGTCAGTCACTACTCAGTATTCACAGAGAGGTCTTTTCATCTTGACCCAAGATAGGCTCTCACATTCCCTGGATCCCATTCCATGGTCCCAGATCCTACCTGGATTCACCAAACTGTCACCTGGGTTCAAAGGCAGACAGCTCCCAGTTCCTTGTCCAGTTCTCTGTGCAGTTCCTGTTCCATGCTGAAGCTCACAGCATCCAGTCCACCTTAAATCCTTCACAGTCTCTGTTCCTGGGAAGTCAAGGCTTAACAAAGCCACAAACAGGTCCATATAAAGACTGGGATCACAGTCATGCTTCCTCAGTCTTTGGCAGCTCCAGCTGGTCCTTGGAAGTCTTTGGAAGGTCCCAGGAGAAGCTGGTAGTTCCTCGGCAGAAGCTCCAGTTGGTTCCCAGAATCAAAATCACTTCACCCAGTTTCTCAAAATCAAAATCATTGTCTCCAGCCTGGGCCTTTCCTTTTCAGCCTCCTTGGCAGCAGCTGCTTCTGCCTCCATGAAGCTTATCCCAAGAAGTTCTGACTCTCCCTCTTTGGGGCTTTTCCTTGTATACAGTATTGCTCCTTGCTGCAGTCAACAACAGGAGTTCCCCATTCAGCCTCTTCCTGTTACATCAGCAACAGGAGTTCATACCTTCTGTTTCTTTAACAGAGGCTTAATTTGAACTAGGTGCTAAGTACCTCTCAGCTTAGCAATACAAAAGGAACTCCAAATTTCATTACTATTACAATCCTATACTACTAATCTACATGGGAGTAGAGTAAAGCCAGGCAATGATCAATGAGGAAAACTTTGGAGTTTGGAATCAAGGAGGGGACAAACTGCATGGTAGAGTAGGAAAATACTGGATTTAGAATCAGAGGACCTAAGCTCAATTAGTTACTTACTACTTGGGTGACCCTGGGCAAGTCACTTAGCCTCTGGTCTCAGTTTCGTGAACTAAAAAAAATAAGAAGGTTAGAGTCCATGCTTTTAAGGACCTTCTTTTCTCTAGATATATGATCCTACAGATGCAAGATAATGTTGTGAGAAGATATTTATTAAATAGAAAATACTTAAGAAAGCAGATTCCAGAAGATATATCTAATTTTAAAGTAGGAATATGCATATGCACTAGGAGTGTATGATTTAATACCAAAAGGAAATGTAGAATTGAAAAGATTGATCCAGCCCATAGAACTGGTCCATCAGTACATATACTTTGGGAAGACATTGCATATGAGTACTCACATCAATAAAATCACAGATTCATCAAAGTATTAGAAGCAATTGGAGAAGTCACCAAACCTAAACTCAGAGACCTGGGTTTGGGTTCAGATTCCCCCATTTATTGGGTCAATGGCCATGGGGTCTCTGACTTTGGGTCTCTGAACCATCAGTGACATTTGTAAAAATAGACATAATGATACTTCAACTTCTTACCTCACAGGATTGTTATTGTGAGAAAATTACTTTGTAATTATTATGCACTATTTAAATTCAAACAATTAAAGAGGGTTTTCTATCTTAATTTGTGTTGGGTCATGCCAATAATCTGAAGAATATAAACTTAGGAGCATTTATAATTCTTCAAAATGACCAAACATCTAAAAATATAGGACCCAGCTGAACTACATGAATTAATATGCATAAAAACCAATGGGGGAGAGGATGGCAGGGTTTCTACTTTTTATCCCTGGTAGTTCTCAGTTTGTGCTTTATTGGATGAGCAGGGGAAAGGAATTTCAAGAAGTGTAACTTTAAGCTGAAAATGGAACATTTATTAATCTTCTTACTGGAATGTTCCTTGCTGAATGTGAGTGGTTGGGTTTTATGGGAGACCAACGAAGAAAATTTAAACACATCAAATGTAGACTCAGTTTTGGTACTGAGCAGATTGGTTTATTTGGATAGGAATGGAGGTTGTGGATTGGTTAAAGGTATAAAAAAACCAAGATGTGGAATACTTCTCACGCATGTAAAGTCAAACCTACCCTTGTAGGTTTAGTGTAAATTATTTCCCAGACCATATGCTGGTTTTTCTGTCTCATTTGGAAGAGAAAAGGTTACAATGATACTGTAGACCAATCTACTTCATAATATGTTCATTTAGGACTCCTAATAGTTCAACAAAGAGAAAAAGGAAATATCAAGTTAATGAGAAGACTCCTGATGAACATAGCTGCAGGCTATACCACACATGTGTTTTTTTGTTAATGAAATTTGTATGTGCCCGCATCACCAAGATGCAAATGATTTAAGACACCAGGCCTGGCAAAAAAAGGGAACACTTAAAATTCATTGGTGGCTTTTACTAGAAATATTACATCACATTTATTTGTAATAAAGCAAGGCTAAAGTACTCACAATGCATTCCTAAAAGGAAAAGGTGGGTGGATGCTCTTCCAGATCATCAGTGACATGTGCTTGACCATATAATATCATTTAGCCATATGAGAGAAAAGGATTAGTCTAACCTTAGTAGGGTTAGTCTAAAATTGAACAGTGGAGCTAAAAGTATAAGAAAAGGTATTTAATGATGTTCAGATGAAATTCAACAATGAGGAATAGAAATGACATTTTCTACTTCAGTTAATTCATATTTCTGGACCATGACTGTAACAATTAAAAAGGAAAATCATACCAGTGAACTGTTGCCATGGGCGCTAAAGTACCTTCCCAAATTGCTGTCAACTCTTTGAATGAAACATAAAAAGCAAAATTGCCTGCTTAATTTTCCAGACACTTAGCCATCCTTTCTTTCTCTACTTTGAGGCAAATAATTTTTAGAATACCCTGCCAAGGGCCTACTTGGTTCCTTAGGAGAATGCATCTGAATATTATCTTATTCATTCTTTAGCATATTATCCAGCATTTCACTCCAGAAAGGTGAAAAAGCTTTGCCAATCTATTCTTACCCACGCTAACAGGATTCCCAAGAGACTCAAGGATAAGATAAATTTTTTTATGTTTTAGGCTCTGAACACACCTATGAATGCAGGTATACATTTTCCCCGAACATTCCTCTTAATCAAGTTGTCATTACTCTTTCCTCAAACTCTTCTTGACTTTTCCAACCTCTGCGTCTTTGCTCATGCCTTTCCCTAAACCTGAAATAGTCTCCTGCCTCCTCCCTGAAATCCTTCTCATCCTTTAAGACCAGAACTTATCACAGTGCCTGGTAGAGATAAATGCTTAATAAATGCTTGTTGACTGACTGATAGAGGCTCTATGATTTCAATTAATCCTTTTTCTGATCTTTCCTTTTTTTTTTTAATTTATTTTATTAAATTTTTTTTGAGTTACATATTTTCTCCCCGTCTTTCCCCCACCCACCACCCCAAAACA
>CM053580.1:243751986-243796654 GCA_028627135.1 Pseudochirops cupreus | reverse complement strand
CACACATTTGTATTCCCTTCACCTCTCCTCATACTGAGAAAAGTTTCACAAGTTACAATTACTGTTTTTCCATGTTGGCATGTAAACAGTTCAACTTTGATAAGTTCCTTATGGTTTCTTTTCCATGTTTACCTTCTCATACTTCTTGTATTTGAGTGTCAAATTTTCTTTTCAGTTCTGGTTTTTCAGCAAAAATGTTTGAAAGTCCTCCACCTCATTGAATGACCATATTTTCCCCTGGAATATTATACTCAATTTTGCTGGATAGGTGATTCTTGGTTTTAATCCTAGCTCCCTTGATCTCAGAATATCATATTCCAGGCTTTTCAATCCCTTAATGTAGAAGCCGCTAGATCCTGGATTAATCTGATTGTGTTTCCACATTATTCAAATTGTTTCTTTTTGGCAGCTTGTAGTATTTTCTCCTTGATCTGGGGGCTCTGGAACCTGGCTATAACATTCCTAGGAGTTTTCTTTTGGGGATCTTTTTCAAGGCGTGATCAGTGAATTTTTTCCAGTTCTATTTTGCCCTCTGGTTCTAAAATATCAGGGCAATTTTCCTTGAGAATTTCTTGAAGGATGCTTTCTAAGTTCTGTTTTTGATCATGGCTTTCAGCTAGTCCAATAATTTTTAAATTGTGTCTCCTGGATCTGTTTTCCAGGTCAGCGGTTTTTTCAAGGAGATATTTCACATTGTCTTCTATTTTTTCATTTGTTTGGATCTGTTTAATAGTATTTTGATTTCTCATAACGTCATTTGCTTCCATTTGCTCCACTCTAATTCTGAAGGAATTATTGTCTTCAGTGAGCTTTTGAGATTCTTTTTCCATCTGGCAAAGTTGAGTTTTTAAGGTATTCTTCTCCTCATTGGCTTTTTGGGCCTCTTTTGTCATTTGAGGTAATCTATTTTTTAAGGCGTTATTTTGTTCAGTCAGGTTGTTGACTCTCTTTTCATGATTTTCTTGCATCATTCTCATTTCTCTTCCCATTTTTTCCTCCACTTCTCTTATTTGATTTTCAAAATCTTTCTTAAGCTGCTCTATGGCTTGTAAGCAGTCTTCATGTTTCTTAGAAGCTTTTGGTGCAGGAGCTCTGACTGTGCTGTCCTCCTCCCACTCTCTCCTGAATCCCCTCTCTCCCCAAAGTAGGAATCCAAAGTTCAGTTGCTGTTCTTACTTTGCTTCCTTTGCCTGCTCATGCTGCCAGTCAATTACTTGAGTTTTTAGCTCTGTGGAACTCTGCTTCCAGAGGGGAAAGGTCTGTTCCAAATAGCTGGGGTTTTTGCAGCTGCTGGAGCTCTTAGGAAGCCACTGCAGCTCCCACCAGTTTTGGCTCACTGAAAACGCACCTCAATACCACCACCCAAGACCACAATCTGGATCCAGGCCACTCAATGCAAGAGCACTTAGCCTCTGAATAATAGCTTGGTCCCCCTGCAGTCTGTAGGCCGGGAGCTCTAAAGCAGCCACGTGGAGGCAGCTGCAGGGCCACCGCTTCTGCCACTTCCTTGCCCTGGAGGCAGTTCAGCCAGACTGCTTTTTCTCCCCCAAATTTAGCAGAGTTCCACTGACCTTTCACTTTGTCCTTGTTTTTTATGGGTGTATAGTTCTGGAAACTGCCACAGTTGCTGCTGATCTCCTGAAGGCTCCAGCTGTGGCTCATCCTGGCCGCCCCCCAGGCCAAGCCACAGTTTCAGGCTGGGCTGGTTTGGGCTCCCAGTGTGCTGTGATGAGCCCTTCCTGCCGAGCTGCCTTCAGCAGGAGATGAGGTTTTCTGTACTTTTGTGACTATTGGAGCCCTAAAATTTGTTTAGAGTCACATTTTATGGGTATTTCGGGTGGCTGTGTAGGAGTTACAGAACCTTGCTGCTTCTATGCCACCATCTTGGCTCCACCCCCTATTCACACTATTTTTAAAAACCTAGGTAATAAATATCATTTTCAAAGCTACTCTGCTTTCTATGCTTCCTTCTCTATTTTTATTCTCTACTGTGCACTTTTATATTTTTACTCTCACCCTCCCCTCCCAATGATCTTCCTGTGTGTTGTTTTTCAGTTGTATCTTTCTCTTTTCATGACTCTATGTGGGGTTTTCTTGGCAAAGATACTCCAGTGGTTTGTCATTTCCTTCTCTAGACCATTTTACAAATGAGGAAACTGAGGTAAACAGGGTTGCCAAAGATCACACAGCTAGTAAATACTTGATGCCAGATTTGAATTCAGGTCTCCTTGACTCCAGACCCAGCACACTATGTACTGAACTACCTAACTGTCCTCATTTTCCTACATATGAGTCTTTAAATAATGTGGTCATCAAAACCAGAAGGCAAAAAAAAAAATAAGAAGACGTCATATTTAACACATATAATCTCCAAACCAATCGCAAAGGCATAGCAGCTGAGAGGAATGTTGATTTTAAATGGATCGATGTATGACAAAAATGAATGAAAAGCACTAAAGACTTACTATGTGCTGCATACTCTATTAAGCAGTGAGCATACAAAAACAATGCCAAGATAGACCAAGTGCTCAAGAAACTTAAATTCTATCTCTTTCTTTTTTTTTTTCCTTTTTCGAGTGAGCAAGGCAGGGCAATTGGGGTTAAGTGACTTGCCCAAGGTCCCACAGCTAGTAAGTGTTAAGTGTCTGAGGTCAGATTTGAACTCAGTTCCTCTTGACCCCAGAGCCGATGCTCTATTCACTGAACCACCTAGTCACCCCTATAAGCTTAAATTCTAATGGGAGAGACAAGAGATGTATAGTGGTCATAAAAGGTGTTTAGTTTTTAAAAAATTATAGGGACAGTGAGTGGAAGCATACAGGATTCCATTGATATGCCTCTTCCAGAAGCAATGGTTGTATTGATGATTGTTCCCTTCCAATAAACCAAATTTTATGTCAACCAAGAAGAAACTAAGTGTTAACTAGAAATAGATATAAATCTAAAGTTAGCCAGACAGCCTACCCAATGTCTGCCCAAATGTTATGATTTTTCCTAACTAGGGGCTTGGCATGATTGTGATTGAATTTTGTCTAAATATTCTTTAAATAATTTGTCTAAAATGAACTCTCAAAATCTGGAAAGGAAAGAAACACCAGGACTTTAGGGGTCATTATATTCCCCTCCAGCTTAAAATGAGCTAATTATTGTAACACTGTTATATAGCCTCAACCATTTTATTATGATAAAAATGCAAACTGGATAAAAAATGCAATGGAAAATTTGTGTACCATTACTGTAATAAAAAATGAAACTTTTATATCAAAAGTTATGACTATCTTCTTTGCAAAACTGGAAACCATCAAAGTAGAATGAGATCTATAATTATTGGCTGGAATGCTTCAGAGTAACACATGAATTACTAGAAAAGTACTTCACCAGATTTTTCTCAATTATAAACCTGACCCTATCTTTCTTGCTAGAAGGTGATACATATGTACTACCAAAAGATGAAAACGTCAGTGACTTGGCTAAACATAGGTCATTTGCATATTTATGTACTTTATAGAACCATTACAGCTTCTAGCACTAAACGCATGTGTGTATATTATATATTTATGTGAATGTACATATGTATGTATATGTTATATTTATATACATATATATGAATGTATGTATGCATGTATATACATGTGGGTTGCCTTCCCTATGTTTACACCTTAACTTGAATTCAAATTAAAGGGTTGGATACAAACAGGGTAGCTGCTATTTACAAGGATTCTAAGGAAGGGAATCTCAACCAAAGGTCCATGAATCTCCAAAAGACCTATGGATAGATTTTTCAAGATCCAATTACCTTGGATGGGGAGAAAATTTACATCTGTATTTTCTCTAACTTCTAACTGGAATTTAGTTTTGATGGCAACATTTCTTTATTGTAGCTCCTACAAAATTCACCTTAAGCACAGCATTCCTGTTTATCAGTGAGCTCAGCTGGTCTCCCAGGGTCTGCTAATCTTGTCAGTACAACTCTCAATTACTATGATTAGAGCTCTTTTGAGTTCATGATTGGCTCTCTTCTCTGCTGCCAGGAGTCAAGCTGCAAGAAACCACTTCTGACCTTGAGTGACTGCCTGTCTAAATCTGTATTTGTGTGGAGTTCACATCTCTGTTCTGTCAATACAACTCTTGAACTGTTCAATGGAATGTCTCCTTCTGGAAAAGTATCTCTATTACTAGATGCCATCGCTGATGTTCCAGACAAAGGGCAAAGAGAAAAAACCCTCCTCCTCATCTCCAGGAAATGAATGGTTACATGATTCCATGACAATTAGCTATCTTCAAATTACCCCAATTGCTGAACTGCCCAGTTGGCTCCAGGGCTAAGGAATATAAAGATACTAGGCTAACCACTAACTTCTTTAACTGTCCAGTCAAGGTACCTTGAATTCCATCAAGGGAACACTGGATGTTAATACCTTGTTACCATATTAACACCTCATCATCAATAATTAAGCTCTGTGACTACATTAACTAAATTTTAGGTAGGGGTATGGGAACCAAATCCCTTCCTGTACACACACACACATGCACACACAATCTATTAACAAAACAAATTATTATTAATTCATTAATTATTGAACAAACTGCCCCAAGTAATCATCATTTCACCAAGGAAAAATAAAGGCTGACCATATGTAGACATTATTGACTTCTTCAAATGAAATCAAAAGGGGTTCATTCCCATATGGAGCTCATGAAACAACTAAGACACAAGGGTGGAAACAAAAATTTTTCCACTAATGACATCCACATGAATTTAACCAATAATATGTTGACAAACAAGCATAAAAACAAATTGTTGAGTCATATGCATTTCTTTATAAAAATAGAAAGATTTATGAGGGCAATTCAGAAACTGGTCATTGTCACAGGAAATCAGATGGATTGTTATTTTGGAGCCCATAACTTACTAATCAATGAAGATTATGCAAAGAAACAGAACAGTAAAACACATTACCTCAAGATGCAAAAATTTAGCATCTATCAAAACCTTGGCAAGGCATGCCTTGGTGGCTAGTATTATAGGTCATAAGTTCTCTAGATGACAAATATGCTACCACAAATACAAGCCTCAAAATAACTAACATATTAATACAGCCTCCATTATTGCCTATAATTGCACAAACTGGGCTGAGGTCAGCTTCTGGAAGGAAAAAAATACTCCATGCCACTAATTTTGTCCTCAAATCACCAGACCTGCTCCTGGTCCAGCCCAACAGTCTTCATAATTGTAGAGGAGACCACCAGTAAAAATTTCTGACCAACTTCCAACCATAGGTACATGAGCCCTGGGAATGTGAGCACATCCCAGACTTCCATTCTCACTTCGAGATCAGCTCTTGAAGCCATCACCTAGAGAAGCAATGCCAGGGGAGAAGGGACCAAGCATCCCCAATCATTGTGAACCCACTTCCACTCAAAGGACAGGTAAGTTAGTCTAGCACTGTGAAAGACATGCAAGTGCAGTGTTTTTTCATGAAACTTGATATATTGATGAGTAATTCTGCAGATTTCATTATTAAACTATGATCTTTATCCACTGGTATGTGCCCGAAGATCTAGAATGGACACACTGAGAGAATAACCAAGAAAAGTTTACAGGAGCACAAGGTGACATCTTTTTCCCATAGCCTTGGAATTTTTTATTTATTTATTGTTATTTTGCTAAATTATTATTATCACTTAATCATTAACACTTATTGTCTCCTAAGTGGTGACAAGAATGAAATAAATATTTGGCTAATTGGAAGAGCAGTCAACTGCAAATGCTTAAAAACATTGTTCAAGGACTGAAGTATCTCCTTACATTCATGACTATTTCAATGGAAAATATATCATATGCAGTTAAATCTTGGGAATCTATCAGTGGGAATTTGCCATCCATGGTATTCTCAGCATTAGCAAGACTCCAGAGTTAACAGATTTGACATTGCTTGACTCCGAAAGTATATATGCTTTGTTGTTGTTGTTTAACAATTTTTAATCTATGTGTCATAGACTTGAGGATAAAACACCAATCAGTCACTAGCATCTGCTCAAGAATAGGAAATCAATGAAAGGTATGAGCTTTTAGGCAAGTGACTAGATGAACTGGTTGGGCAGAAAGACATAGATTTCATTTTTATACCAATATGCCTACTTGGTGTTATGGGAGAAACCTGGCTGAAAATATGAAGAGCAATTTTTTATTTTAATGACTGAGGGCTGGGGATGTTGGCTCTGGGGCAGTCTTTTTGGGAGGCAACTTTTCTTGAGCAAAAGCCAACATCTCATGTTACCAGGACATAGTGCACAATCATTTCTTTTCTTGGAGGGGAGAAATAAAGGAAGAAAGGTCATTTTATTGAGAAAATTCAGTACAGCTTGCTAGCAGTCTCTAAACCACTGAAACTCATTTGTGTTTAGTTATGCTTGTGATTTTAAAAGAACAAATGTGAAGCTTGTCTTGAATGCAGTATGTCTAAAGTAAAGTCAAGTTAAATGATTTATATATCTGCTTATTGGGGTAGTTAGATGGCATAGTGGATCGAGTGCAGGACCTGGAAGAGTCTTCCCGAGTTCAGACCTGGCTTCAGACACAAGGTGTGTGACCCTGGACAAGTCACTTGACCCTGTTTCCTTCACTCTCTAAGTCTGCAAAATGAGCTGGAGAAGGAAATGGCAAATCACTCCAGCATCTTTCTCAAAAAAAAACAGTCATGAAGAGTCATACATAACTGAAACAACTAAACAAAAACAAAATATTTGCTTATTAATTACTCATGAAATGACATTCAACTTAAAAGCCTGAAAAATGCAGTTTTTCTCTTTCCAAAATAATGTTATGATCTGCAAAGTCTTTATAGAGAGAATTATTGTTATTATTTTTCCTTAACTATTTGACAGGAAATCAGCAATAATAGGAAGAAGATAAAACATGACCCATTTAATGAAACAACAATGTAGGCTTAATCAGTGAAGAATATCCAAATTAAGCATACCCAACTTTTATAGGCATTTTATAGTCTGAACCTGCATTTTTTTTAGAAGAGAAGAAAAAATATTCAAAAAAGACTAGGGCCTTAAAATATTTTAACTGCTTATTCAGATACTCTCCAGAGAAAGTAAAATTTCTTCTTGCTGATGTCAACAATCTGTTCACCTCATGTGGATTATGGCATAATCATTTTATTTTTCCCTGTTATTTTTAGCTCCTTACTTAAATGAATCTTCAGCCCAAAGACAGCATCCATTCTCCCACTTCAGAGGCAGCAGCAGCTGTTGTGTTTTCAGTCAAGAAGAAAATAAGTACTAGGTTTCGATTTGTTTGACAAAATTAGTGTTTGTGCCTTTGGACAAAATGAACATGCCATTACCCATCATTTCAGAAGTATCCCCTGAGTGCTTTCATCTCTGTCTGGCTAGTGCGCTTGACATCTGCTTCTTTGTCTTGCAAGGCAATTCTTGGAGTGGTGTTAAATAGGATTAAAACATCCCAATTATTTTTCTGTATGCAAATTGCTTCAAGTTCTATGCTTTAATTTTTAGGTGAAACCCATGAAATTGAGTGATCTTGGCTTCAGTCCCCAGCTAATTCATATATATCCTTGTCTTCCCTACTAGGGTCACTCTCAATTGGTGTTAGTTTTCTGTGAATTGTAGCTTGGATGAGATGGGAGATTAGATTGAGGATAGGAAATAGGGACCTCTGTAATTATTTATTCTAAGCTCTTACCTTTGGCAATAGCTTTTTCTTTCCCTTTTAAGACACACACACACACACACACACACACACACACACACACACACACACACACACACACACACACTTTACCTAACTTGTATAGATAGTCATTGCTATGTATCTACAAGCCACTCTCCAAAAGTTGGTATAGAAAATGAGTCTGGAAGCACATGTTTTGATGGGTGTCAAAATTGGGAGCTTATTGGTTAACTACTTTTATCCTATACTACTAAACTCTAACTGGAACTACTGTTGTGAGAGGTGGTTTTTCTTCTATATTGAGAGGAAAAATCATTCATAATCATTTAATTCACCTTAATTTTCTTTTCCTTCTTAAGGATGTACTGTCAATGCAAGAAAAAAAATGTACCAATTATTATGTAAATTCTCTTAAGAAATACCCCAGGCTCTAGCATAACCCCTTTTATGATCATGTTGATAATTTTTTGTAATTTTGAATATATTTTAATGATGACAAACCTCTGTACCATGTACAAGGTTCACTTATCAATTCACAATTTCCCATTTAAGTAACTCCAACGGATGTGATGTCTATAACTTGACGTCCAATTATTACAGTTTCTGATTTCTGCACATATTAGAAATTGAGAAGACAGGTTTTCAAAATTCAGAATATTTAAATATCCAAATCAGTTGGAGAAAATTAACTCAGGGTGGTTTCTAGAATGAAATGATAAAGGCTTGTGGAAAATGGTTTAAGTCTGCACTGACCAAAGAAGTTACAATACTGGCTCCTGTATAAAATGATGCAGTAGTGGAGATTGGTTGCAGTGAATCTTCCCTTCCAGAACTTTCTCTTCCCCACTCTATTTACTGAATCTTGTCTTTCCAGGTCCAGTGACCTCAAACTGTCTCCTCATCTGCCCAGATCTGTTTTCCTTAGTTAGTACTAGTTTCCCATAGTATTATTCAAGGATACCCAATTTACTTGCTAGAAACACATAAATCCCCATTCATGAAATGCCACCTACCTATGTTTAATCCACTCAGGTTTAGATTCCTAGTGCCTTCCAAAGTGTCAAACTAATATTACAAACACAAATATGCTAATGAGCTAATGCCAGAAGACCTCTCCGCTGCTCCCAGGAATTATATATGCATTTTAACAGTGGACTTCAGGAAACAATAGCTCAGATTTTCTCATATAAATCAGAGGAATGATTTGAATAATTGGGAATTTCAGGATCAGTAGCCAGAATATATGAGTAGAAGGCCAGAAGAAAAATATGTTTTTGAACATATCTGAGATCTAACAGCGGGCTGCTACCTATTTTTCCTATTCCTAGAGCCAAACTTTCTCAGTAAAAGGCTAAAGAGAAGATAAGGTAGGAGCTAAATTGCAAACAAAGGCCTCTAGGAAGGAAGGATTTCTTATTTCTTCACTCCTATAGACACAACCCTAGTTCAGGCCTCAATCACCTCTTACCTGGACAATTGTAATCTAACTAATCTCTCCACCTAAAGTCCCTCCTTCCTCCAATTCATCTCAACCACCAAGGTGTTTGCTTAATTTTTGTTTTGGTGGGGGGTAGGAAGAGGGAGAACCACATAACCTTGTGGTTAACATTTTGATTTATGTTAGAGAAGGCAAAATAAAGGAATGGGGGTCCCCCTAAGGAAATCAGATGGATGGAGATGGATAACTCACAGTCTGTGGCTACCTTGCTTCTGGCCACTTACTGTGAGTCTTCTCAGTGATACTGGAGTAGTGTTCCCATTGGTCTGATGGGATTAACCCTTTGAATGGATAAGATTTTGAGGCAGGATAAAATTACCATTGGTGTCAGCATTTCCTGGGTGTGAACAGTTACGCCCAATCAGCAACTAGAGAAAGGACACTTGATTTTTTTCCATAAAATTCTATTTTTGAACAATGTGTCAGATAAATTAAAGAAATAATAATTTCTTCTGAACAAAATTTTAGATATTTCTTTATAGAATAGTTCAATACAATGGTGAGCATTACAACATTCTATCTTCTTTATTAGACATTTAGAATGACTTTGCAAGTAAGTAACAGGAATTCTATAAGTGGCATATAATGGTATTCTTAAACATAAGTCACTTATAAAGTAAAAAAATAGAAATAAAAAATAAGATGTTTGGTTCAGATTCTTATTTATGAAAGATGAATTATGGAAATGAGTAAAAGATTTTCTGAAGTTTCATTTCCTTAATGAACCATCATTCCTAAATGGAAGTAAGACAATGATTTTTATGATCTTAAATGGCAATGGACAATTTCCTTTCCCCAAAAAATAAATATAAGCCTACTTAATGCTCTGGATACTACAGGTATATTTCATTCTACAACTTTTCCAGAAAACTTACATGAAAAATAAATCACATTAAATAAAGAATACTGTGTAGTCTAAAGAATATTTTTTTTCTGGCAGTTAGTAAGACCTCAGTTATCATCCTGATTCTACTACTGACTTACTCTTGGCTTTGGCCAAGTCATTTCATGTCTCAAAATCTTAGCTTCTCTAGCCATAAAAATGTTCAGCTCTAATAATCTATGACACAAAAGAATCTTTTTATATATAATTTGCTATAACTTATCTTCTAAAAATTCAGATTTTTATATATTGAACTTTCTTAAAGGCATACCTGCATAGCAAGTCCTTGGATATTTCATGTATTCTTGGTTTTTAATTCATATTTATATTCACAAAGACTCTGAGTTTCACTTTTTTCTAAGGTGAGCTGTGCATGACTCTGAGATGGTTTGGATTAGGTATCTGGACGTCATTCAAATGAATTAGGATTATTTGGGCTCAAGATAACTAATCGGTTGATAACAATGGTAATAACCTCTTCTGTACCTCTGAGACTGGAGACCAACATGGTAATATAATCTTTTCCTTTGGAGAATTTGATGCAAAGAATAAACACTCATCTGTGGGATGACTTATGCACTCTCTACAAGATCTTTTAAAGTTTGCTTTAGAATTCTGCAATGCTAGTATAATTATTCTGTCATGACAGGTAAGATTATTCCAAGGTCCCCAGTCTCCAAAATAATTAGGTACATGTATGCATGTATGCATATATATATATTATATACACATATATTCCAAATAATATCAAAATGGTTGTCTTTTTAATATCAATATCCAAACTTCATGACTGACATAGTAAAAAAAAAAACTTCAAAATTCAAAGAATCATAGGGATAAAAGAGACAATGAGACATGAGTAATCTGTGTCTCTTCTCAAGCAGAATTTAGACCAAAGCAAACTATAGGACATTTTCTGTTCTCATAGTTACTTAGAATTCTTCATTGACTTTTACCAGGGAGCTATGGGGGGAAAAGACAACACAAAAAGTAAAAAGCAAAACCCAATTTTCTAGAAAAGAATATTTAGACAATATATATTTGTATTAGAATGAAAAGGTTGCTTATTCATTAAATAGTGGAAAAGCAACTAATTTGTGCTGTGTATAAATATGTTTCTCCAATAAAGTCCAAATGATATCTTATCAGTGCAAATGATCCTGAATCCTGCAAGGCTATGTCAGTAAGTTTGGACAAGGCTCATTAATAAAGTATATCTGTTCTGACCACCACCAGACTAACCATGCTTGGATAGGCTCATTAGTAGAAGGAAGCTACCAGAATACAAAATTATTTTGGCTACAGCAATTCAAAAACATACTATTTACTATGACACAACGTTGACTTTCAGTGTGAACTAATTTTAAATCTGTCCATAACAATGATTTAATTAATATTTAAGTACTGATTCATCTACACATTACATACCTTACATTTTCTTAACTTTATGTATTCTCATATATCTTAAAAATAATGTTTTAACAAAATAATATAAAATTTCAAAAGGTTGAAAAATATGAAGAACTGGCCCATTAATTGATGTTTACTTTACCTCACTGGAATCAAATTTAGCTGACTCCCTTTGAGCAATATCATACCAAAAGGTTGTTTTTTTTTTAATTTTCAAGGATGAAGGCCTAGTTGTACATGTCTCATGCTGTATTCGATTTCCCATCTCTTCTTTGCTTCAAAACTTCATGCAAGTTTAATCTTTTTTCAAGGCTCCTGTGAAGTTTTAACATCTTTTTTTTTTACCTTTTATAAATTTGCAGCAAGCAACAGCTTGGACAATTTTTACCCCAAGCTCTTGAGTAGCTAACCTACTACTTAGTTCTTCAGTCTTCTCAATATCCCCTTCAGCTACGGATTTGTTGGTGTATACTTCAAGGCCTGACTTCAGAACAACTCTTTTACTTACGAAGCATTCAGATTTTCATTTATTCCAAAATACTGAGTAAGGTCCTTCTGCTGTACTTCATTTGAAGATTGTTGACTGTCAGATTCTTCTTTATTCTTCAGTTTACCTTTTCTGGGATGTTTCTTTTGCTCCCTTTACTTGTAAACATTGTTAGCACTTTGAGTTCAAAAAGTCTTTTATGTAACTCCTAAAACTTATCCCACGTTTTTAGGGGGGCTCCAGATAGGCACTCTTCATCAGAAGTTTTTACATTTGTCTGTGACCCATTTTTAGGTCCATCATTACTGAAAACAGAAAACCTGACTTCTTCAACCACACCATTTCCCTTATATCCCTTTGAATAAAGTTCCATGATTTTGAATGTAATCTTATCCTCAGAACTCAATGCAATATCACTTTCATTCATCACAGGACATAAAAGTCTACATTACATCTACCTTTCCAAATGATATGATATTTCTAGACAGAAAGCTATCTGAGTAGCATCAGGCTTTAGATATGAGCCTTCCCTGCTACATTGCCATGCAGGAGTGGGCAGATAAATTGGTGAAATTTAGCACAAGATCAGAATATCCATAGTAGTTATCAGGATAAATAGGGACTTTGAGGAGACTGGAATGAGATAAGGTAACTACTACCACTCTAGGTAGAAAAGAGTAATGACATCTCAAATTAGGTGTTTACACAGTAATTGTTAGGGTCTTCAGGTTATTTTTTCAGATTTTAAGAAATCTAACATAAATATAATCAAGAACTTAAAACATCTGAAAAAATTATATATAATTCTATGATTCAAGTTCATTTATTAAAATATTTAATAAAATATAGGACAGTATAACTTATAATTATTGAATAGGAATCAAAATGCATTTTATACATACATTATAGATACAATATCATAGCAATTTTTATAAATATTGATTTGTATTAGAGCATAACATTAATAAAACAGCGATATAGAAATGTTAAACATCCTTCATAAACTAGACCACAATACAAATTAAAATCAGCAACAGAAATATGGAGGACTCCAACACGAATGGACACTAAATAATGGAATTCTAAACAATGAGTAGATGAAAGAGACAAATTGTTATATAAAAATTGACCGTGAGGGAAAAAAAACACAAAAATTTGTGGGAAAGCAGTCAACAGAGGGACTGCATATGTCTAAATTTTATCAACAAAAGTGAAGATAAAGGAATTGAATGTGTATAATAACAAACTAGAAAATAATCACCTCTAAGCAAGTCCAAAAGCAGAGGATATGAAAATTAAAAAAATTAAAAACAAAAATTCCTAAAATGAAAAACAAAATACCTTTTAAAAACAAAAGTAAATAATTAGTTAATTTGATCGAGAGAAAAAAAGATTGTTTGGTTATAGTACTTTATACTCGAAGAGGACCAAAGTGACAGCTCTATATTGGGGTGAAGGTACAATGCATCTGACTGTGGCTGATCAGACCCATATGCTCTCAGAAGACCCTACCACAGGTCAAGCACAAATAATCTATATGAACATTTGGCATGGAGACATTTTTGAATTTGTGCATCTCACATTTCTTTTGAGTTCCAGCAATTCTGCTTCACTCATGGAGCACAGCTCCTTCTTTGATGCAGGTACACCAGGCTTGGTGATCCTGTGCCAGTGTCTCCCATACCTCACAATCGGTTCCAGAATTTTTAAGAGAGACCCTGAAAGTGTTTTTGTATCATTTATTCTGACCCTCATGTGAGCACTTGCCCTGTGTGAGTTCTCCATGGAATAGTCTTTTAGGTAAATGTCCATTTGGTATTTGAACAACATGTCCACTCCATCGAAATTACACTCTCCGCAGTAGAGTTCAAATGCTTGACAGTTCAGTTTGAGAAAGGACCTCAGTGTCTCATGCCTTCTTTCCAGGTGATTTTCAGAATATTCCAAAGACAATTGAAATGGAAGCCATTCAATTATCTGAAACCACGCTGGTAGATGGTGCAGGTTTCACAGGCATGCAACAATGACGTCAGCACAACAGCTCTGTCTGTAGACAGACAGTATGTTATGCAGCCTAATACCTCTTCTCTCTCACACACTCTTTCAGAGTCTCCCAAACACTGGCAATGTGTGCACCAACATCATCATCTAGAAAATATCCCTGAAAATTATACTGCCAAGGTAAGTGAACTCATCAACAGTATTCAAAACTTCTCCATTTGCTATAACCAATGGCTGCACTTATGGATGATACAAAGCTGACTGGTAGAGAACTTGTGTTTTCTTGATGTTAATTGTCAAGTCAAAATTAGCACAAGCGGCAGAGAATCAATCCATACTCTGTTGCATCTCAGCCTCAGAGACGGCATTGAGCCCACAGTCATCTGCAAACAAAAAGTCATGTACCAACAGTCCCTCCACTTTAATCTTGAATTGTAACCTTTTAAAGTTAAATCATTTACCATCAGTATGAAAACAGACCTTGGCGCTGTTTTTGCCCTTGTTGAAAGCATCCAACAATATTGCTGAAAACATCATGCTGAAAAGCATGGAGACAAGCATACGGCTTTATTTCACTCCATTTGTGACTGGGAAAGTAATGAGAGCATCTTTCCACTATCCGGAACTGGGGCATGCCTAATGTCCTGAAACTGACATATTATTGATTAACTTTTCCAGGTGAAGAAATTTTGCCATGATCTTCCAGATTAACAAACATTGTATATGGTCCTCTTTTCTGCTCCTGGTATTTTTCCCTTGGAGTTGTTGGGCAGCAACAACCATATTATCCATTCCTTGTCCCTTTCTAAAGTCATATTGGCTCTTGGGATAGATGTCCATCCTCTAGGTGAAGGATCAGCCTATAAAGGAGAACTCTAGCAAGAACTTTGCTGCCAATGAGTAAGAGAAACACACACAGGACGACCCATTTCCTTTTCCTTTTCTATGAAAGAAAGATAAAATTAAATTCCCAAATAAAAAAGCAAATAAATGGAGAAGTAAAGGTAATAATTAAATGGTTTATATGCAGTTATATGCCCACTGAACCAAAAACTTAATCAAAAAGAAAAAATATTTACAAAATTATAAAAATCCTAGTTTAACAGAACACACACACACACACACACACACACACACACACACACACACACACACACACACACACACCCCAGCTTCCCCAAATAGATAATTCAAAGGAATTGATTTTTCGAAAAGGGAATCATATATCACACATAAATTCTGGAGAGGGAGGGGAAAAGCAAAAATGGTTAAAGACTCAACTTTAATTCTCTAGAAACTTATTTTGTGTCTTATAGACATACCATGTTTTAACAAAAGAATGTTTGAGTTAAACATGGTATGGTTGTTGTAGGGAAGAGCTTGGAGTCATTAAAAGTTCTGTCTAATTCTCGCAAGGCAATCCGTCTTGCTCTCCCATTCAATTATCAGTACAGTTCATTTTCCATTCACAGGGTCTATCCCACTTATCTGTACTTATAATGATAGTCTTGGTTCTCAAAGGTTATGCCAATGGAGTAAATTTGACAATTTAGTCCCTGCTATAAAGTTTTTGTGTACCATAGATATCTGCTTTTTGATGGCCAGTTTGTCTAAGAGAGAACATGTTTATCATGAATAGGTTAATCATTTTGTGATGTATTCTTTACCCATGGAAACCTGATTTCTTTAAATAAGATGTTGATGTTCCACCTCACCCAAAAAGGAAAATGGAAAGGAAGATGGATATTGATACTGACTGTAATTATATCAAATAGAACTTTAACCAAATTTAAACAATTACCATTTTAAGGAATCCAAAAAAGGACAGAAGATGCCTTGACTACTAGCAAAGTAGAAAAAAAGGACCTGCAAGGGTCATTTTTATGTTAACAGAGGATATATGTGTGTAAATATATACATATACACACACACATACACACACACATTTCATACACACGTGTTTATGTATACACACATATGTGCATATATATATATATACATATTTATATATATACATATATGCATTTGGGTGAATTTATAAAATCTTCCAGAGGATTGCGGAAATAGTGATTAGCACTGCTTCATCAAACGAGAAGCAATAAAGGAAAAGAAAGTTTGGTGAGATAGCCAACTAAACAAATCATTCCAAGGGTGTTTAGGGATAAAACTACACAAAACTTTTTTTTTTTAATGTAGAAATTGTAAAGGATGGTGAAATACTTCCATAAAACAATTTTCTCCATGAATAAGAATACAACCTACATGTTTAGGTTCTGACATCATAGTCCTGGATATGCTACATGATAAACTGGAAATGGCACCAAATAAATTAGGAAGCCTACCCTGGTTTAACCAAGCATACAAAGGGAAGGGCTATGCTGGAGGCTACACAATTTTGAAGGCATTAAGGAAATGATTTTTTTTTTAAGAGAGAAGGATACAAAAAGCTTGGAAAAATCTTGGAACTTTGGATGACCAACAAAAGTTGATCAGGATAGCATTAATAATTTATTGACCCATAAGACTATTGTCCTGCCTTTAGGAAAATTTTATGAGGATAATCTTCACCAACAAGGCATCAGTAATGAAAGTATAAGAAGAAGCTAGTCATTCATAAAGTTGTGAATTGGTCCATACTTTCTGGGAATCAATTTTGAATCATATGAAGAAGTCATCTAACTATCTCTACACTTTGGTCTAGTTATCACACTTCAATACTCTAGTTCTTCAGAAGATTCCTGATCCCATCAATGTGGGTGTTCCTCCTAATAATGTCAATTGCAGCACATCCATGCCCTTCCCTTTTGAATAACTTCATGTTCTCCTATAAATTTACCACCCATGATTCTTTCCAACATGGTAGAGAATTTCCATTCACAGCAATATTCTTCCCCTGTTCTGATAATGCTATGAAACTTGAATCAATAGTCTCCAGAGAATCAAAAATGAATGTCAGCCAGAGGGCATTTTATTTGTTCAGTCATGTTGTTTGTTGGCTACAAGAAAAGGCATTGATTTGGCTGAATAAAATGCTTCTTTAAAATCTTAAAACAAAACGTAACACAGACAAACGTGTTCAACAACCTTCTAGTTATTAATATTAAACAATACATAAAGTAGAGAGATATGTGCTCACCACTGTCATGAATATGTGCCAGTAAAGTCCAAAAAGAAGAGGTATTCTTTGTAGATGAGGTCTTCCAGTCATCTTTTTATGATAGCAAAACCAAATTGAGTGGTCATCAACTGGGAGGTGGGTGAACAAATTATGGAATATTAATATAATGGAATTTTGTTGCTCTGTATGACCTAGAAAATATGAGAAGTTCAAAGAACTAAAGCTCCACTTATTAATTGCAGAGCAAACTCCTACCTTCCCAAATATCTGGTGATCAAATACATAACTTAACTACATAAGTATAAATGAAAACACTAAACAGCATGAAAATTCATATTGTATACAATGTCTAATCTTGGTGCTGGAGACCTGGTGATGAAAAAACTCATCCTAATTGGAGTCATGGCAGATTATTAATGTGGATTATTTTATATCAGCAACTATTGCTGTGAAGAATATAGTATTTCTTAACCACTCACCTAGTTTCTTTCCAATGAAAGCCTTTCCCAAGAAAGCCTCCCTTAGATACTAAAAGTATCTGCCTTTAACTTCTGCTAACCTTTTAACACAGAGGGTATGGCTAAAGCCTTCAGCAGCCTGTAGCCAAGAGAAACTGTAACAATCAGTGAAAGTAAGGTAAAGGCCAAGGCCAAGGCCAAGACCCAAGACCCAGGGACATCCTAAGTATCTGCCAAACTCCAGATACTGAATCTGTACCTCAGGATACTTAGAAAACCTTAAGGTTTTTAAGGAGTTCAGCTCAGGACTTCCTGCCTTCAGCATAATAAGTCTTGTTTTAGGTTGGTCCTTCTCCCCTAGGCAGCTCCTCCAAAACAAGTGCCCTTGCAAATCTTGAAGCCATTAATATTTTCTATAAACTTCAAATTGCCAGGGACCTACAAAAGGTGACAACACTTTGGAATATGAACCACATGGAATGATTTTCTCTTGAATCTCTGAATAATGCCATAAATGTACTTGATAATTCAGATACATCTTAGGTAGGAAATAACAGTGTAGACATCCACTCACCATGTTTAGTTTACATTCTGTTTAAGATTGTCTCTGAATCCATTCCAGTTCCAACCACAGAAGAGCAAACATATTAACACTAACATGAAAGTGATCTGCTTTCACTTTGCCCACTTTCATTAAGTTCAGGAAAAAAAAATCTTTGCATTTGAGAATGATGTGGAGTTCTGGACTCATTGCTAAGTTTTCAGGTCAAGTAGGATTTTTTTTTTCCTCAGGTGCAGGGTCAGTGGCAGTGGAGATGAGGGGGGAGATGTCTCCTGCATTCCTATGGTCATTCGGAGATGAAATTTGGAATGGTGTTAGATTCACAGTGGGGGACAAATTCACATCCCATATGTCAAGAAATCTGTCTTGTTAAAATACAGGTGATTCCATGTTCAAGTTGCAAATGTGGAAAAGAAAAAGTATACTGGTAATACCTTTTTTGGGGGGAGGGAGGGGAGAGGTGAGGCAATCTGGGTTAAGTGACTTGCCTAAGGTCACACAGCTAATAAGTGTCAAGTGTCTGAGGTCAAGTTAGAACTCAGGTCCTCCTGGCTCTAAGTCCAATGCTCTATTCCCTGTGCCACCTAGTTGCCCCAGTACCCTTTTCTCAATGGAATCTTGTCTTGACTAAGGGTATAGAAACCCACACAATGACGAGAACAAGCAGGACAATCAGAGAAATTTCCTGCTGAGAGGGAGCTTAGTCCAATGCTCTAGTTTTCCAGATGAAGAAGCTGAGAGGGCAGTTGGTTAATGACTTGTCCAGGTAGTATGTGGCAAAAGATATTCTTGAAAACAAAAGTATTTATTATACTTACATTCCCATTTTAGCTACTTCTATTTATATCCCTGTAATTCTTGGATATTTGGCAAGGCCAGAGACACTAAAAGAATCTGGAAAATAGGAGCTGCATTTCTCATCCCCCTCTCTCCATTCTTGCAGCTACTACCCTAGTTTAGTCCCTAATTCCCTCTCACCTAGACTACTGCAATTGACTCTGACGTATTCATCTTCCTCCTTAGTCATGGCATCATGTAACTTATAAATTAACCTTCCTAAGGTATAGGTCTACCATGTCACTCCCCTACTCAAAACTTTCTGATGGCTCCCTATTTCCTTTAAGGGAAAAAAGGCAAACTTCTTAACCTAGAATTAAAACCTCCATAATCAGAGCCCATTCTATAATACAGATACATCTTGTGTAGCTTCTCTCCTATACTGCATGTTCTAGCTAAGTTAGACTACTACCTGACCTCAAGATTTCATCTTCTGCCTTTGTTTTCTCACTAGCTGTATAGTAGTATATCCTTCATACCTGGAATGCATGTGCTTTTCAGCTCTACCTCTTGGAATTTTAATTTCCCTTTAAATCTCAGCTCAGTTACCATTGTGTGAAGCCTTTACTGATCTCCTTGTTCTCAGTACTATCTCCCTCGTCAAATTATGTGCTATTCACTTTTATGTATGTATGTGTATTTGTACATGTACATACATACACATATAAATACATATATGTTAACATATATGTGTACATAAAATTTCTAACCCTACATTGAATGTAGACTCCTTTAAGCAAGGACCTTTTTATCACTAATGTCTAGTACAATGCTTTTCACATACTAAGTACTTAATATTGGTTAAATGAAATTAAATTTTCTCAGAATGAATGACATAAGTTTTATGTGAATTTCTATCTTTTCTTTAGGTCAACTAATATCCTTTGTCCCTCTCCTGTTTCAAAATCTGTGAATTCTGAAAGAAAGATGGCTCGTACTCCCTAAAAGGTTTTGGTCCTGTCAGGCTACAAAAATTTGGTAAGAATCTAGATGCTCATTATGCTATTGGCAAAATTCAAGTGAATACCTTACACTTCTTCCTATCTCTCAGATTTAATCTGAATGCAGAATTGAGTCTGGTCTCATGGTTCTAGGCCTATGATATCTTGCTAGCATCCAAGGCTGCTACTTCTATTCTTCTTTGATGGTATAGAAATACTTTATCTGCCAAATCTCAGGTTGTGACAATGAAGGAGTCGGTTTTGAATTCAATATTTCCTTCTCTTTTAATGAAAAGAGAACTCCTTAACCCCATCCACATGACTCTTTGGGGACCAGAATTTGGAATTGTGAGGGTTTGCCACTTTCATGAACACTTATCACCTTGATCTATAACTGTTGGGTTAACATTCCTATACTATCTGGAACCAAGAGGAGATCATTGAATATATGACTCCTTTTTCAAACAGCTAGAAGGTATCAGTGGTTAACTACAATATCGTCAACAACAGCTAAAATGACAAAACCAAGTAACAGTAAGGGCCGACATGCTGACAGTGAAGCTCCCCATACTTGGCTAAGCTAATACTTAGACAACAAATGTAGGTCTTTACCAGGCCTGTTCTTGAAGTCTTTCTATCTTGCTATGACCTGCCAGTGCTTAAGAACCTTAGTTATAGTTGTTGTGCCACAACATGGTGGGTCTTTAGTGAAGAATGTTACTTACATGCATTAACAAAGTAGGCTGGTTGCCTGGACGAGCACCCAATTTCTACCACCCAATGTCATCGGCTCCATTTCTCATTAAGTTACTCTTTGTTCACAAGTATTCTAGAATAAGAAAATTTCAGATATTACTACTATTGTAGAAATCTTCTCTTTAATTGCATACTCCAAACTATTCCTCCACTTGAGCTGAGGAAAGTCTCTGCTCCCTCTAGGGCTGGTTTCCCTTTCTCTCAACCCTAGCATTTAGCATGGTACATAGTAAGTACTTATTTTCTGATTGAAATCCTGCTTTGCCATAAATTATAATAAATGGCTGTACATTTTATGCCAATTTCAAGTCATGTCATATTGGAAATAAGCATTTAAAGACTTCTACTTGTAGGTCATGATAACAGAGACTGAGTGTTTAGACCACTCTCCACCTCTCTCACTCCTATGAGTTTGTGAGGAAATGAGATGGGGTTGGATAGGCAAGAGGGAGTTACAGTTTATCTTGGGTAGTGCATCAGGGAAGCTGAAGGAAGATAGGTACTATGGGCTGGATCCCAGTAATCCTAACAACCCTAGACTTCTGATCTAGCCAATCTGCTATCTGCTCCACTTTGTTCTTCCTGGCTTTTCCCACTCCCCTCCCCTGTGTACACTCTGCTGCAGCATGCACTCCTATCTCTGCTTTCTGTGCTTTGTGTCCCAGAGGCAGCTCGCAGATCCAGGGCTCTCCATCAGGTTTTTGTTATGTCTTCTGCTGACCTCTGACCTTGGGGGTCCATGCTCCTGATTGGTGAGAGTTCTCTAGTTCTCCACAATGAACCCAATACAGACCCAGCATGTTGCTGTTCCTGCTGGCTAGTCATGCTGGAGCTCAAAGCCCCATAACGCCTTTCGCTTCTAGTTCTTGAACTGCTAATGAAATCCACATTGCAATTCCTAAAAAGTATGTGCCAGTGAATTGTTTTATGGCTCCACTCAACATCCCTGTAACTTTCCAGGCCAAAATGTCCTTCCCTGGCTGTCATTTCTCTATATGTGCTGCCCTTCCTTGTTAAGCTTCATGTGGACAGAGACTGTCTTTCCTTCTGTATTTGTATCTCAAGTACTTAACACAGAAGCTCGTACACAGTTAGCACTTAATTAGTGCTTTTTATTTCATTCATACTTTCGCTGTTGTAGTTTTACGCCAGTAAAGTCAGAAACGCATGGGAGACCAAACAGTTCTCTCTCTCCTCTGCCCCTTCACAGGGCTTTCTCTTTGCCAAGGCCTTGTATCTTCTCAGTAGAAGAAAGTTCCTTCCAAGGTCAAAAACTTTGGGGAACACTGGGTGATGCCCATGTGCTAGCATTCTTATACTAGAAAATTTCAATGAGAACATCCTTAAGGAATGGGTCACATACTTATTTATTTTGGTCTAGAGGTGTAATTTCATTGGTGTAGGTAATTCCTGATGAGAGAATTCCCTCTAGCAACTCTACCTCATTGTATAGACCTAGAGAACTACCTAGGGCACTAAGAGATTAAGTAACTTGTCTAAGGTGACACAGGCAGTTTGTGGCAGTGACAGGACATGATCATGTGAAGTCCACTGACAAAGCTTTATTCATTCTCTATATCAGTTAAGAATTGTGTAATGATCTGAAAGCTTGGGGCCAGGGTGGATTGTAAAAAAAAAGTCCATTTTTTACTTTTTCTTGGGGAATATGGAAACATCAAATGACACCAAACCACCTAACGTGGGGTTGCAGGCCTTTGGGACCCATCTGGAGACAGGGATGGGAAGCTGCTCTTCTGGTTGAGTTAATTGATAAATTCTTTTTATCTCTCCACCAATCCATGCTGTTAAGCTGCTTTATTAAGGAAGTACAGATTTTTCAAGGGTTTTTGTTAACAGCATATCTTATTTAGTCATCTACATCCACACTACATTTTCTTCTATGTCTCTTACCCCACAGTTTTTTCTGCAAACATTCAAAATAAAGAACAATTCAATTTTCTTAATAACTGCCTTTCAACTCCCTCTATGCATACATAATCAGTAAATACACACACATATGTGTGCTGCATATGTGTATATGTATATGTATGTACATGCACATGTATGTGTGTGTATACAGCACATACACACATGTGTGTGTGTGTCAGCATATAGATTGAGGAAGCTCTCTGGGAACAAGGTAACTCATCTCAACCAAGAGAGAGTCCAAGAACTCATCCAAGGCTAATTCACTGACATTTCTGTTGTAGCAAACTAGAAAAGGAGAAATGGTTGAAATTCTACATGTCAGCTTATTCTCATTTGCCATTTTTCTTCTTTCATCAACTTAAAGTGATTTTTCTGCTGTTAATGATTTTAAATGGAAAAAAAAAGATGGTTATATCCACCCCTTTACACACCCACCCCCCACACCCACACCCACACATACACACACATACACACACACACACACACATACACACACACACACATTACATTTCTTCAGCTGCTTCTCAGTATTTTAAGATATCCATGAAAAAAAATCTCACTTACAAATGAAAGTTTTCTCATTTGAGGATTTCTTGGACCAAGCCCAATTGCTTAGTTTTCCAATGAATAAACTCAAGTCAATAATTGGAGGGTAACACCATAAGGTAGATGTCACTGTTGAGATACCTCTCTGCAATTGTCCCCATCTAGTCAAATATTTTAGATGTCTTCAGTTAACTGGAAAAGCTAAGAAGGAAGCTAGTGAACTTTTAAGGGAGCCAAAGTACATCACTATAGTGCTAGTCTTGTGAGCCATATTTGTGGTCAGGGTGGATTGTAAAAAAAGAAGTCCATTTTTTACTTTTTCTTGGGGAAGGAACTCTGAAAGTACACTTCTGAGATCTGCCTTAATTTCCTGGCCAGGAATCCCATGACATCACCTTCTTTCAGGACCTCACAGTAGTGGGTTTAGCACTGTTCATCTTCTCTAGATGTGAAAGTCAAAAGTTCCCAAAGAGAGACTGACAAGAACAAATCTTCAATAATGCCTGCTGTATTACTGAATCATTTATAATAATTGATATATGAAAAGCATAGATTTTTGTATCCTTAAAATGCTGGCATCCAGATCTCAAACTGTATTACAAAACAATTATTATCAAAACAATCTGATACTGGCTAAGAAACAGAAAGTAGCACAGTGGAACTAGGCACACAACACATTAAAGTAAATGACCATAGTAATCAAGTATATAATAAACCCAAAGATCCAAGCTTTTGGTACAAAAATTCATTATTTGACAAAAAGGCTGGGAAAACTAGAAAAAATATGGCAGAAACTAAGTACAGACCAACATCTTATATCATATACCAAAATAAGGTTAAAATGGGTACATGATTCACACATAAGGAGAGATACCATAAGCAAATTAGTAGAGCATGGAATAGTTTACCTGTCCCATTGTGGATAAGTGAAAAAGTTAGGACCAAACAAAATACAGAGAGCATTGCAAAATTTAAAATAATCATTTTGATTATATTAAGTTAAAAAGGGTTTGCACAAACAAAACCAATGCAACCAAAAATAGAAGGAAAACAGGAAAGTGAGGAAAAATTTTGCAGCAAATATCTCTGATAAAGTCCTCATTTCTCAAATATATAGAGAACTGAATCAAATTTATAAGACTACAAGTCATTCCCCAATTGATAAGTGGTCAAAGAATAAGAATAGGCAATTTTCAGACAAAGAAATCAAAGCTATCTATAGTCATATAAAAATGCTATAAATCATTATTGATTAGAGAAATGCAAATTAAAACAGCTCTGAAGCAGCACTCAAACCTATCAGACTGGGCAATAGGACAAAAAAGGAAAATGATAAATGTTGGAGGGGATATGGGAAAACTGGGACACTAATGTACTCTCGGTAGAGTTGTGAATTGATCCAAACATTCAGAAAGCATTTTAGAACCATGACCAAAGGGCTATAAAACTTTGTGTCCAGCAATATCACCACTAGGTCTGTATCCCAAAGAGATTTTTTTTAAAAAGGGTGTGTGTGAAAGGACCTACTTGAACAAAAATATTTATAGTAGCTCTTTTTGTGCTAGCAAAGAATTGAAAATCAAGGGAATGCCCATCACCTGGGGAATGGCTGAACAAGCTGTGGTATGTGATTGCGGTGGAATATTATTGTGCTTTAAGAGATGACAAGCAGGATGATTTCAGAAAGGAAAGGCTTATATGAACTGATGCAAAGTAAAGTGAGCAGAACCAGGAGAACATTGTACACAGTGAAAACAATATTGCATAGTGAAGAACTGTGAATGACTTAGCTATTCTTAGCAATATAATGATCCAAAACAATCCCAAAAGTCTCATGATGAAACATGCTACCTATTTCCAGAGAAAGAACTGGCATTGTCTGAATACAGACTGGAACATACTATTTCTTCCTTCCTTCCTTTACTTCTTTCTTTCCTTCTCTCTTTTTTTCCCTTTCTTTTGAGTCTTCTTGCACAAAATGACTAGTATGGAAATGTTTTCCATGACTGCACATGGATAACCTATATGGATTACTAATTATCTCAGGCATGTGGGAGGTGATAAAGAGAAAAACAGAATTGTATTAACATATAATTGTGTGAAAATAAAATCCTATTGACAAATAAAATGCTGGTATTCAGCTCTAGAAATGCTCTTTGCTTTTTCTTTTAAATAAACCTAGACAGCTAGTTTTACTGTGAGAGCCTTATGGACTTCAGGTACATTGTATAAGATTTGTCTGTTTATCTACAAGTCCCAAATAATCAAGCCAAAGTGCTTTTTCCTCTGAAGTGTCATGCTCACCCAGGGTTTTCCTGAGCCTGTTTTCATTCTGCTCAAATCGGGACTGTACTATTGTTGACTGAGTTTGAAATTTCATTGAATTTGCCTTTCCAATGAAAAAGGAGCCACTAGGGGAAATTTCAAGCACCCTTTGTAGTAGAGACACAGAGGAAACTTGCCTGAACCTCCAAACAGATAACCTATGGTCCTATACTCCTGGAGAAATTTTAGTGTGTCTTTTGTTCAGAAATTCTGTCCAAACCTCAGTTAAGATGGCACTAGGAACAGAAAAGTTCATGGAACTATTTTCACTAATGATGAACACATGGCCCTGTTTCTTTGCCTTTTCATTTGTTCTTTCCTAATATTAGGTGAATTGGTGTTAGAGACAGAGTGGACTAGATCATAGCCTTATGAAATTCAAAAGGTCCTGAGACTGGAGTCCCTATTAGAACCTAAGCCTGCTACAACAGTAACAGCTGGGCCCACTGCAGAGTCAATGCAACCCTGGGGAGCAATCTGTGTGACCCAGCACCACACACAATCAACCATGCAACTGAGCTACTATGCCCTGCAAAAAAGGAAGTGACTTGTACATTGGCCATGCTTGCATTTGGTAGTAAATTTGATGGGAGGAATGCTTGTAGCAACTATTTTGAGTTGAGTACACTTTCCTTGAAACAAAGGTAGTTGTGGGGACACTGTCCTGTGTTTAAGGGAGATAGGTTTGTACTGGTTTGTACTCTTTCATTATATCTTTCAGTAAATGTCCCTTTGCGAAAAGCAACTGATGTTAAATGCTTCCCAAAGATAAAGAGGAAATATCAACCAGTTAAATAATACTGTGGACATACAGAATGGTAATCGCAAAAGATATTGGAGTACTGATAATGGGTAGCTGATATTGGGAGAAGTCCAGAGAAATAGTATTAAAAAAACCTTACAGCTTCTCAGGGGATATACCTAGAATCCTGAGGAGAGATTTAACAGCAGCTTTGCTCTGGGGATCCTATCTGTTAATGCAAGGGAGGGGTGCTTATAAGGGCTGCACAATATATATGCTAATTTTTAAGCTAACTATTTAGCCTTATATTAGGTAGAAAAGCATTATGGTTATAAATACATTAATTTAAAAATAGAGGTCCTTATTGGAGGGAATACAAACCAGAACGTGTACTTATCTCTCTTTTGCCCATTTTATATGTCTTAATTTAGAGCATCTCTGGAAAGTTCTTCATTAAATTCTACCAACCTGAGACTTCTCTGAAACCTCATTCTTATCAAATTGAGTTAGGGATAATGAAAATTTCTGAAAATTCAGTAAAAATGGTGATTGCCTGAATTTGGAAAAAAAAATAGGGGAATATTTTCTATCATTCTTGATAGCCATGCTGCTAATGCATGTGACAGTCAGTTATTTTTTTTTATTAGACAAAAAAAGTCTGCCTAAAAGCTTAACCAATGTCAGCAATAGAGGAATTACCTGAGCTCTGAGAGAGGGTGGGGGGAAGGAGGAGGAGGTTGTATGGGATTTAAAATTGTGAATCACTTTCCTGAATCCAGTATTCATTTATTTTTTTCCCCCAGTTCATTTTTAACTATGTTAAGCATATCTTGCATTTTAAATTCAGGTATGTTTGTCAAGCAAGATACACTAACTAGACAGCTACCAGGACTTCAAGGCCTCTGCTTCCTGTTGGGAAACCTTAATGTCTAATTTACGAACCATTTGGACTATCACAAAGAACAGCAGTGCTCGCAACTTGAATTTGTCAAATTGCAGATTGCCTTCATAGTAAATGTTCCCATCCAGCCCTTGCTCATAAGGTCAAGTTTATGTGTTTCACTTTCTGGGTTGTGGTTTGGTAGTCTAGGGAGTGACAGGCAAAAATTAGGTCAAGCCTTTTGCTTGCTCCAGGGTATCTTTGCAGTCAGATTGCATAAATGCATATAGAAAACACCCAGTCTTTTGAAAAGGTGACATTTTGGCACACATAAATACAGGCTAAAGGAAAACTGTGATACTTGAATATTTAAATGATGTGATATGCAAACAACATAAAACTCAGAGCAAGTTATGTGGCTAAACAGAAAAGCTTCAAGAAGACCCTTTCTCTTTCAGATCCTCATTGTCAACCAAGAAAAAAAGTCCTACTGACACTTTGCACATTTCATACATTGATATAGTCCATTTTCTATTGTAGTTCTGTTTGCATGTGCCTAATTTTTACTGTATTACAAATTTCATAATATTAAACACATTCATCATTCATCAATAAGTGCTTAGCAAATATTTGTAAAATTAATAATTATTGAACAATAATAAGGAAGCAAGTATTTATGTAGCACTTCAAAGTTTGTAAAGCACTTTATACATTTAATCTAATTTTATCTTCACAACAAGTCTGGGGAGTGGGTGCTATTATTTTCCACATTTTACAGCTAAGGAAAACTGGGAAAGAAACTATAGACTTCCAGACCACAACCCAAAAGTGTCAGGGTCACACAGATAGTGATTATGTGAAGCTGGATTTGAACTCAGGTCTACCCTTGCTCTAAGTCCCCTGCTCAATCCACTACATCATCTAGATACTTCTTAGTAACTCATGGATGTCTTCTTGGTGATGGTAAGATATAAGATGTCTTATAGATGGAATTAGAATTCTTTTAAATCGAACTAAAGTTTGGGGGAAATGATGTTGACTGCATTATTGTCTCAGATCTTTTCCACATTTAATTGTAAAAGACTAATATTCCTATAATCAGAGAGAGATATAGACAAACACAGTGATAGAGCAGATAAAGGATACTATATTTAGAATTGGAAGGAATCCTAGCAATGCTTTATTTTACAGGTGAAGAGAATTAGACCCAATGAGGTTAAGTGACTTGTTCAGTGTCAAACAGATAATAAGCATCAGATGTGGGATCTGAAATCAATTCCTGACTTCAGGGCTAGTATTCTTTTCCCTATACCAAGATACCTACCATCCTGTCTAGGCTATCTTTAATGGCTCCTAGGAATGAAGATATGCAGATGCCAAGGCATCCTGTTCCTCATCCCCTGTAGCACCAGAATCTCAGATCTACTCTTAAGTATGCTATGATTCTCTTTTTTCAACCCTCAGAATCAGGATGAAGGACTCCCTGATCCCTTTTAAAGGCCTTGTACAAAGGGGATGGCTCCAATCCAAAATATCTTGAGCCCACCCACATCATCCCAAGATGCTGAGACCCAATTATTAACTCTCTATATGGCAAAAATGAATTGACAAGAACCTGGATACAGGAGATGGCCTCAACCATATCAATTTGGTATTAATGGGTATGTATACACCCTCAAAGGTTATTGAAAAAAGATTTCACCTTTAGAGTTCTAAATGTAAAGTTGTTTATAGAAGTCCTAAAAATTGTCATTTTAGGCCTCTGTCAGTTAAGCCAGTTTTTTCCTTAATGTACATATACTAAAATCATTTAATGGGATTTAATCTACCCACAGGGACTAAGAATCTAATGGACAATTTTCTGAGAGCCTAGGTACAAAAGCAAACCCCTAAAAGTAGAAAGGTCCCTCTCTTATGCTTGACACATATTTCTAAGTGGTGCCTGAACCTGACCAATGGAGAGATGGGAGAATTGATACCCAAGAAAATCAATATTATATTCTTGCTGAACATTGTTTCCATTCTAGGGCTAAGGAAGCTTCCTTTTGTTAACTGCTGGAGGGTTGGGCATACCATATTTCATTTCAATCCAGAATCATAAGACTGGCTTACAATGTAAAGAGATGCCCCCCCCCCACTTCTCTCCCTCTCTCCCACTCTCTCTCTCTCTCTTTCACACACACACACACACACACACACACACACACACACACACCCTGACCTGGTGGGGTTACAAAGAAAACTATGGGCATTAAGCAACTAAAGACAGATGTGGAAGTGCTCTATATGAGCTGTTCCCAGAAAGCAATACATAGTGTTGAATTTAAATAATTGTTCAAGTCAGAATCCAGAATGATTAGGCCACTACAAAGCTCCACCAAAAATGCACTAATGTGCCTTCTTATCTTCTATAATTTCAGACAATTTGCATATTATTAGGCAGAATTTCCAGAGGCATATTATTTTGTATTTCTCATATTCTTAGTGATTTGAAGACTATTTTCATGTTATCAGTTAGCATTTGCCATTCTTCTTGCTAGTATCTTTGACTAGTTATCTATCAAAGAATGGCTTTTAGTGTTTTATTTTAGCATCAAATACATGCAGATAGAAAGACAGACAGACAGACAGACAGATAGATAGATAGATAGATAGATAGATATATGTATACATCATCCCACTATGTTTCTCTCAAAAGTTCATTCTGAGAACTTCCTAACTCCTGTTACAAGCTTGATGCTACAAATTTCATCTCACAAACATGTGTGTGTGTATGTGTGTGTGTGTGTAAACACACACACACACATACACTCATCTTGACTTATGTCTTGCCACTGGACTGTGACAATTCTGGAGGAGAAAGTGAGGCTGACAACTTGTGCACCTCTATGTTACTCAAATCCAAATCAAGGCATCATCACAACCACCACAACATATATATATATATATATATATATATATATACACATATATATATATAAACATATACACATATACATACAGGCATTCAAATTCATATATACATATACAGAGAGATTCTATGATTCCCTATAATTTAATTGGTATAAGCTTATCACTCAATAAATACCAGTGGGAACATTGTCTTCAGATCATGGTCATAGAGAGTTATCAAGGGCACTGAGAGGTTCAGTGACCCGTCCTGGATCCCAGGGTTAGTATGTGTTGGAGATGGATCTTCTACCCAGAAATTCTTGGTTCTCGAGGTACCACACTATGTTGCCTCAGTCTTTATAAATTAAATCTGCTGCTCCATGGCTTTTCTTCTAATTCTGTCTTCATTGATTTATTTGTGCAAAGGCAGTGCAATTTGTGTGTATGTGTGTATACTATTTCTCATATTACATGTAATTGATGTATTATAACAAAATATTAGACGAGCAAAAATTCCTGAGAATGGGACAATACAACACATGCACAGAAATATATGTGTGTGCATATATACATATTTGCATGTATGTATGCATGCATATGGGTGTATATATGTACATATGTGCATGTATCCTGTTCAATCAAACTTCAAACATTTCTTGCCTTGCTTATGTAGCAGTGACTACTCGGGCCACCACTGCCTAAAGGCCCAGTGTGTTAGATTTTCCCTTCCCCCAGGAGGTTGATGGTAGGGTTTCTAGTCTCTAAAACTCTAGCCTAAAACCCAACTGATTATGTTTCCCCAATTTTATGGAGCCCTGAGCACCCTAGTTTCATTTAACCATTTGATAGGTTAACTTTTACAAAGCAATATTTATTTCAAAGATATAGCAAAAAGAAACGTTTCTCACACATACCCCCAACACCTGGGAACATAATCCCCCCTACATTTCCTCAGTCTCTGGAAAGGGGAGGGAGAATAGGTCCACAGCTTATCTCATTCCCTATGTGTCACAATCCCTGCAAGCTCCAAGTCCACCCCCTCCACTCCCACCCCTTGCATTTTAACACTTCACCTTCTCATGGCTCCCCTGCTGTGCTGGTAGCAAAATCCAGTCTACAATCTTGGGTAGAGTTCTCAGGGCTGGTCACTGTACTACCTGCACCTAGAACTGAAAAAGGCCTAAACCCCAGACCAGTTTCATAGGGCTTAAGGGGAAGGGGCAGGTGGATCTTCCCCTCAGCCAGCTTAATGCCTATACTGCAAGTCAGCAAGATAATTATCCTTTTATATTCCTAGAAAGAGAAAATTTGACCTTCTACTTCGCCAGGAAGATTTAAAGACAGTTCTGGTTACACAAACAAGAGAAAGAAACTTCCCACCCAGAGAATGTTTTCTCTTAAAAGCACATCCTTGGCATTTTAGACGTGGGTGCCTCCGTCTCAGGTGATCTAAGTGATGCTAAAGGCTTGTTACACTTACACTTTGGGCACTAGGGATACAAAGTAAAACAGTACCTAGCCTTAAGATGCCCAATATATTTCCCTAGTGGAGTAGACAAAATCTACATTTATTCAACCCATCAGGGGCCAACCTTCTAAGTTACATGATCCCTTTCTGAGTACCCATCCACCCAGTCACTCAGAAGCACCAACCTCCAGGTCATCTTTGACTCCTCATTCTTTCACCCCAGTATCTAATGTCGCCATGGCTTATCGATTTTGCCCTCCCAACCACTCTCACACACTCTTTCTTTCCTCTGACATTGCTACCATCCTAATACCCCATTACCTCACATCTGGACTCCTGCAGTAGTTGACCTATTGGTCTCTCTGGCAGAAGTCTTTCCCCACTCTAGTAAACCCTCCACTCAGATATCAAAGTGATCTTTCTAAAGTACAAGTCTGACCACATTACCCTTCTATTCAACAAATTCCAATGGCTCTCCATTACCTCCAGGATCACATATAATCCTCTGGAATTGAAAGACCTTCATAACCTGCCCCTCCTTTCCCCTTTTAAATTTTTACTTGTTGGACTTTATGCCTCACCTCTCCCATGTATTCTGCAAAACAATTATACTGGTCTCCTTGCTGTTCCCCAAACCAGATACTCTTTATCTCCTAATTCTATGAATTTTCTTTTTTTAATTTTAATTTTCACTTCTAAATTCTCTCCCTCCTGCCCCTCCCCAACTCATTGAGAAGGCAAGAATTACTATACTTCTCTCTCTCTTAGTTTCCTCATCTGTAAAATAGGGGTAATAATACCACCTTACACCTAAGGATTGTTGTGAGGATAAAATGAAATATTTGTAAAGAGCTTTGTAAACATGAAAATCCTATGTAAATATCAGCAATGGTGACGATTAATCTAAGGACAGAACTGGGATGATGATGACGACGACAACAATGATGACGACGACGATGATGATGATGATGATTCATTTGAACTAAAGGGATATAGATATGGGTTCAAAATAAGGAAGAATATTCTGAAAATTACTGTCTAAGGAATAGAATGGGTTGTTTTATAGCTATGGAGTTTCCCATCACTTGGAATGTTCACGCAAAGATTGGGTGATCAGTTTTCAGGGATGTTATAGAGCAAGTGATCTTAACCGGGGGTCTGTGTGCTTTAAAAATATATTTTGATAGATAACTCATATCAATATTATTGATTTTCTCTTTTAAAAAACTATGTGTTTTATGCATTCAAAATATTATTCTGAGAAGGTATCTAGAGGTTCCATAAGACTGCCAATGGGGTCCATGACACAAAAATGATTAAGAATACAAGCAGATAGGGTACTCCTGATTAAGGTATGAGATTAGACTATATGATCACTTTTAGAGCCATGTTTCAGAGTCTAACATTGCCATTGTATAGAAGAATAAAAAGCCATGAAGAAATTAAGGGGTTTGTGGAGAACCATCAAACATTTCAGAATGGGGAACTTCAATGACACATAAGAAGTGTGTGTGGGGGGGGCATGTGTATGAGAGAGAGAGAGAGAAAGAGAGAGAGATTGAAAAAAATGCATCTAGTGATTCTAACTAAATTCTCACCCGCTAAGTTTGAAGCTATGTGACTTTCCAAGATTGTCAAGAAAGGAATAAACTGCAACCACAAAGTTTGAAACAGTATCAAACATTTAGTCTGTGGGAAAAAAGTGTAAGTATGTTATCAGTTAGAACCATAGCAATCTTCTTCTTTTGGGAAATGAGATTATTTTTGGACTGCAGTGTGTAGTCTTATGGTATTTCTCTCCTTGAAAAAAGAATTTTGTATAATAGTTTAAAAAATAGCTTTCTGGTTTCCCACAATCCACAGGAGGCTTATGTTTTTGCACTCTTGCTCATACCCCCAAGTTCTGTTATATTAGTCCCCTTCCCTCCCCTGTGTACAGACATTGCCTACTAACTTCTTGCTGAAATGCTTGCCAATGAGTAACTGAAGTCCACTGAAAAATGTAAGGAAAACCAAGAAAAAAGAAAGGTGTGGGTTCAAAATATACTCTAGCTACAAAATCTCAGTAATGATGTTAGTTCCTTGAGAAACTTCCACTCCCTTCCCCTGCACATAGGTCCCATTTAACATGAAAACATTCTCTATTTAAAGTACCTAGCCTTGTACCCTCCCCACCCTGAAATTTATTCACATACTTCTAAATTGAGACATACCACCAGGACAGGCAAAGCATACACAAATAACTCAGCCCTTTAAGTGCTGTTGTCATTTAAAAAAATGTATTTAATGATGCTAAACATCTGTTTGGATGAGCTGAGAGAAAATGACCATTGTGAAATTTCTCAGCCAAATCTGGCTGACTGTACTGGGGGTTGATTTAGAAGGTCAGGGAGGATCTTTTCCTCCTGCAGCTGCTTAACTGCCGGCTATAAATGACGATACTGAACTGGCTCCTTTGTTTCATTCCCGTGATGCAACTCATTGTCTGGAAAGTTTCTTTCTTTATTGTTTTTCCTTTTTTTTTATTCACTTCTTTCTTTTTTTAAAATTGTTTTAAAGCCAATACTAAAAATATGTCTGTTTTCTACTAACTCTGCAGGAAAGAAAATGTTTAGCTTTCCCTGAGCCAGGCAATGTTGCGGTGAAGAAATGCCACCAGGACAACTTTTACAAGTTTTTAGGTTGTGCAAACAGCTGTGTAAATCATGAAAGATGCTCTTTTCCACTGTTAGTCTGGGTCAGCATCATAGCCAATGGGATAAAATAAGTGACAGAGAGAGAGGGAGGGAGGAAGAGAGAGATACAGAGAGAACAGAGAGAGAGAGAGAGAGAGAGAGAGAGAGAGAGAGAGAGAGAGAGAGAGAAAGGCACTATTTTGCTCATGAGTGCAACCTCTCTCTCTCTCTGTTTCTCTCTCATGAGCAAAATATTGCCTGAAATGGATACATGCCTCAGTGCACTAACATGCTCACGCATGGATCTTCCAAGCATGGATATTAGAAACATTAAAAGTCATTTGAGGCACTAATCAGAGCACTCCTGGAGTTCACTAGCCAATGAACAAAAATGACAAATTAATACAAAGACCAAGCCTTTAGGAAGAAGAGAAGACGAGGGAGAAAGTCCTGAAAAAATAATGTAAAGGATAATGTTCTTTCATGAACTAATATTCTTCCCTTGTCAAGCTGATATGAAAAAAAAAATGCTCAAATCCCCTAACACAGTGGTTCTCAACCTCCCTAATGCTGTGACCCTTTAATACTCATATGTGGGCATATCTGCATGTGGGCGGACCCACCTGGAAACAGATAGAGGAGCAGTGTCTCAGTTCCTAAGGCCATCGGAAATATGTGTTTTCCAATGGTCTTAGGCGACCTCTATGGCCCTGTGAAAGGGTTGTTTGACCGCCAAAGGGGTCACAACCCACAGGTTGAGAACTGCTGCAAGGAGCCTAAGTAAAGTCACTAAAGTACACAGTAATAATGGGGGAAGCACTGGAAACAATTTTTAACCAGAGTGGTGGCAAATCATTTTCTTCTCCCTTGAATTTTTGCTTTCCTGAACCTTCCTCCCTGTCCCCCACCACCACCCTAAATACTACTCCTGGTTATTATACTTTACCCATTAAAGTGTAGTTTTATAATTCATGTCGACATTAAATGCTGCTACTGTTGTGGTCCCAGACTATCTTCTTCATATTAAGGAAAGAAAAGACATCATTGACGAGTGGAACTACAATTAGTGCCTTAAGTAAACACATTGGGCAGGCACAATTTAATGGACAAAGTTCCCCAATGTAGCCCCAGGATCTCAGTCACTTTTGTATTTGCTATAAGGTGAAAGGCTCCAAGGCTTTTTCATTTGTTTTCTTCCCCTTTCTGTGATAAAAGATAGCCTGAGGGAGACTTAGGTACCGATGGCAGGCTTTTCAGTTTGAATCAGTTTAGCAATATTCATTTGGCATTTACTATACAGAACACTTTTTTTTAAACAAAAAAAAAAAACAGACACTCATCTCTATATCCAGCTCTAGCTTCCTTCCCAAATTGTAATTCTGCATCATCAGCATCTGCTTTTGCATTTGTTGTTCAGCCATCTCACTTGTGTCCAACTTTCATGACCACAGTTGAGTGGGGTTTTCTTGGCAGAGATACTGGAGTGATTTGACATTTCCTTCTCTAGCTCATTTTACAGATGAAGAAATTGAGGCAAACAGTGTTGAGTGACTTTCCAAGGGTCACAAAACTAGTAAGTGTATGAGGCCAGATTTGGAATCAGGAAGACAAATCTTCCTGACCCCAGGCCTGGCACTCTATTCACTTTGCCACCTCAATATCATACTGGCATCTCAACCTGAATGTGACCAAAACAGAACACACTGAGAACAGTATTAAGAAAGAAATGACTTGGGAAGAGAATTAACAAGTTATCACAAGAGGTACAAAAAACCTTGCCAAAGCAACAAAATACAATCCCTGAAAATCAGAATGGATCAAATAGAAGCCATAACTCCATAAGGCAATAAGAAAAGTTAAAACAAATATAAAAGACTTAAAAATGGCCCATCTTGCCTCTTAAACTTCTTTTTCCATTTAGGGCATCACTATTCTTCCAGTTATTTGCACTTGCAATGTTAAATTTAACCACAACTCTCCAGTCTCCTTCCCATTTACGATTAATTGCCAGATCTTGTCAATTTTTTTTCTATATCCATCCCTTTCTCTTTGTTCCCACTGCCAGAACGCTAGTTCAAGCTTTTCTAGCTTTTCACCTGAATTATGGTAATAGCCTCCTCCTAAGTGACCTCCTTACCTCCCTCAATTCTCTTCCCTTTCTTTCCAATACACGTCCTTCCCACAGCTGCCACACTGACCTTCCCCCTACTCACAAAAGCACAATCTTATGTTCTCATTTGGTGGAGGAGATTTGAGTGTCAGGGGGAGAAGGTGGATCTTAGCTGATTAAAACCCTATATATAATATATAAGTACATATGCACATATACATATATGTATATACACGCATACACACAGGTACATATATGTATATGTATAGATATGTATGTATGTTTACACACACAATTTTAAAAGTAAGTCTGGGAAGCTGGGCAGGGTTCATATTGAATGCTAAACAGAAGATTTGGTTTTTTTCATCCTGGTGGTAGAAGGCAACCACTGAAACTTCCTATTTTGCCTTTGTCTTTGATTCTAAGAGATATTGTAACGTTCTTTTAAAATTTCTTGAATAGGATGTCTAGGTTCTCTTTTTTCATACTAGTATTCAAATAGACCAATTATTCATAATTTTTACTCCTCAAATTTGTTTCCAAAGTTAGTTGTTTTTGCTATGAAATACTTTGTTTTCTTCCACTTTTTCAGTCTTTTATATTTGTCTTAACTTTTCTTATTGACTTGTGAAGTTATTGCTTATATTTGGTCCATTAAGATTTTCAGGGAATTTTTTCTGTTGCTTTGGTAAGGTTTTTTTTGTACCTGTTGTGATAAGCTGTTAATTCCCTTTCCAACTCTTTCTTCAATATCTCGCATTTCTTTCTTAATACTGTCCTCAAGAACTCTCATTTCACATATAAAAACATTTTCCAAATCTTTTTTAAAACCATTGCGTCATATCCTCCAGGAATTCTAGTTTGTGCCCAGAATGTATTTTTCTCTGAGGTTTTGCTTGTAGATGTTTTTGGAGTCATTTTCTTCTACTTTTGTGTTTTGAGCATCCTGGCCATCATAATAGTTAATTATGATGTGGTTCTTTTTTTGTTTGATCATTTGTCTAGATTGCTTCCTGACTTTAAACTTGGTATTAGGGCTGGGCTCTGTCACACTTCTGTAGGAAAAGACTGGGCTAATCCTTTTGCAGCTTTTTCAGGGGTACTGAGTGTTGATAGTCCAGGATACCACAGACAGGTTGGGAACTTCTGAACTTTCAGTGTTCTAACAATGGTCTGATCTAGGAAGGTAAAATCTACTGCCTATTGGTCTAGGTTCTTGTAAGTTCCTAATATGGATTTGCATCTGTGTAAAAGTAGACTGTACCTGGACTCAGTCCCTATGAGATAAATGGAAAGCCCTTTTGGTTCTAAGCGGTAGAATTGTAGTTTCCCCTTTAATATGGGTTTCCTGCCTTTATCATTCTTCTGCAAGCTGATATAGATGTTGTAAGACCCTGCTTTGAACCTGAGGTCTGAACCACATTGCTGCTGATGCTGCCGACTTCTGAACATCCTCCTTTCTCCCTACACAGCCTAAAGCCTCCCTGTACTGTGTGCAGGTCCCCTTCTCACTTTGCCCAGGATCTACCTGCAAATTGGTCCTGGTAATAAAGCTACTTGTAGGCACCTGTCCCCATTACAGCACTCCCTCTGTGGGTCTAAGGGTACTGCAGTATGGATCTGGGACCTCTTTTATTCTGCAACCTCTCCCTGGTTGCTCAAGTGCCCCATGCTGCTTCCTCCTGCCCAGACTCTGTCCCCAGTGTCTGTAGATGTCTGGGTCTGTCTCCCTATGCAGACCTGGAGCAGGAAAAGGACTGATTGTCAGACTGATTTCTGCACTTTTCCATCATTATTTGATCTATACATTGTATAGATCTATATGGAGAATTTGTACATGAGATCTCAATTGGATTGCTTTTTTTTACCCCCAACATCTTGGATAACCCCCTTATACCCTAACTCTGACTTACATATATATTATCCCCCATTCACCTATTTGCTCTTGCCAAGCTGGTCTATTTGTGCTTGCCAAGCTGGTCTATTTGTTATTTATGCATGAAATCCATCACTGTTCTCCATCATTTTGGCTCCATATGTCCTTATCTCTTTCTCTTAAACTAGTTATCTTGTTAAGCTTACCTCATGTGCTATCTCCTTCATGAGCTCTTTCCTGATGCCCATAGCTGTTGATTCTTTCTTCTCAGAAATTACTTTCTATTTTGTATATATGCTATACTTAATGATATGCATATATGTTGTTTCTCCCAACAGAATATAAGCTGTTCAGTTTCATAAAAGTTTATTGGTCAGCAAGGAGGTACATAGATAGAGCACTGGACTTGGAATTTGGAAGACTCCTCTTTGTGAGTTTGTATCAAGCCTCATTAACTAGCTGAGTGCCCCTGGGCAAGTAACCTAACCCTGTTTGCCTCAGTTTCTTATCTACAAAATTAGTTAGAGGAGGAAATGCCAAATCACTTCAGTATCTCTGTCAAGAAAACCCCAAATGGGATTATGAAGGGTCAGACATGACTGGAAAATGACTGAACAAAAAGTTTGTTGAATGAATAAATGAATACACTCAGCCCTCAATATCTGAAGTGATGTTTCTTACATGACAGGCAGTTGAGATTAAAGTACAGTTTTATTGTCATAAAGGCTTTTTATACGTATTCTCTCATTTGATCCACAAAACACCCTGTGAAGCCAATACTACAGGTATTGTTTCAATTTTATTCAATACTGGGATGAATCTTTGATCTCATTGCTATAGATATTCTCTCCCATGATGCAAATTGTAGCCTTTCCATGATCCTTTATTCTGTGACTCTTGTCCATGTTTATCATATATTTGCTATGAGGGTGAGCCCAACTTACTGGGGACTTTCTTCAGTTTCTTTTGATATTGAGAGGGTACTAGTGGAATACTTAGGTTGTCTATTTGTGATCCTTCTTGTCTCTACATGATTAGTAGTCCATCTTCTCTCTATTTCCTGTTTCATCAATGGCATCTTTTACCTGTTTTTTGAGGCTCTTCACTGATCATCATGTGCTACCAATACATCTGATGACACCTACTATGTGCTTCTCCACTTTCTTCTGTGAGACGTTATTTTCAATTCTTTGATCACATTCTTATCATACAAATGAATACATTGAGCACCAGGAAGTTGAAGTTACTTTCTTAAGGTACTCTAACTAACTAATAAATGACTCCAACGTGGATCCTCCAATTCTAAGTCCCATGCACATAATAATGTTATACCACACTATCTCTCCTTAAAATTAAAAAAACAACACCAATGTCATGACATCAACAAGACTGAAAATATTAACTTGAATACCTCCCTTTGTCTCCTTAGCAAGTGATTTATATTTCTCAACCATACTTCTCCCCACTTCCTATCCCCTTAATAAAAGCTTTTCCTGAATACTAACATTTTCTTTTATGATGGTACACACTTTAAAATGTTTCCATCACTGCAGCCTAAGGATATTCCATTCCTACCTGACCAAAGCCAGGGATACCAGCTGGACCTGGAGAAAGAGCGAGATAGTTTGTGTGTCTGGATTTGGATTTTCTTTGTTGATTATGTTTCCTTATGCATATCTGTACCCTATATGTAACTATCTTTTCCTCTCTCTTTTTCATATTTTAGTAAACATTTGGATTATATAACTATGTTATGTTATATCATATCATATTATATTATAATTATATTTTCAGTCATGTTATATTATAATTATATTTTCAGTCATGTCTGATCTTTCATAATCCCATTTGGGGTTTTCTTGGCAGAGATACTGAAGTGATTTGGCATTTCCTCCTCCAACTAATTTTATAGATAAGAAACTGAGGCAATCAGGGTTAGGTTACTTGCCCAGGGGCACTCAGCTAGTTAGTTTATGAGGCTTGATACAAACTCACAAAGACAAGTCTTCTGAATTCCAAGTCCAGTGCTCTATCTATGTACCTCCTTGCTGACCAACAAACTTTTATGAAACTGAACAGCTTATATTCTGTTGGGAGAAACAACATATAATTATCTGATTATATTAAAAGGGTTACTGGATTTAAAATTCTTTCAGGACAAAGAAAGTAGGGCTTAATTATTTGTATTTTTATATTTCTCTGTGGAATCAAGAAAAACTAGAAGATGAGAATTTGTTGAACTTAGTAGACTTGAATGGTTCTCTCTCTCTCCATAGAGTCCAGCTAAAATGTAAAACTCCTATGATGCTCAATTTCTCAGGAATAACTAGGTACGGATGCTCTCCTACACAGGAAAGAGAGCCTGCCTTTCTATATGTAAAAAAAGAGGGTGTGCTGTTGTTCAATTGTTTTAGTCACATCCAACTCTTTGTGACCTCATTTGCAATTTTCTTGGCAAAGATATTAGAGTGGTTTGCCATTTCTTTCTCCATCTCATTTTACAGATAAGAAATTGAAACAAAAAGAGTTAAGTTACTTGCCTAGGGTCACAAAGCTAGTATGTGTCTGAGGCAGAATTTGAACTCAGGAAGATAATTCTTCCTGATTGCAAGCTCAGCGCTCAATCCACTATACTACTACCTGCCCCTACAAGATGATGTAGTCCGTTGTAAACACTACATAATATAAGTGATTAAAATACATAATGTGTCTTATTTTTTGTACTTTTGGGGAAGATTAGGTTCCCAAGCTTTTCATGTCTTACATATTGTTAGCATTAAAAAATAAAACCAACTTTGCAACCTCCCTATGGGATCCATAAGATTCCTGCATTTTTTCTTGTTGTTGATGGAAACAAGAGAATTTTTGTCTGAAGCCTAGGTTTTTATGTGAATGTGTTCCATACAATTTTTCATAATTCTTGTTTTAACCTACTCTTCAAGGAATGGGTACTAAAAATTTATAATCAAGAAATTGATATCCAATAACTAGAGGGATGCAACACAGATATAAGACCAAGACCATTCCTGGATAAAAAGTGAAAACATAAGAACAGTTTTCAAAAGAAGAAAAATGCAAATTATCCACAATTATGAAAAATCTTCCAGTACTTAAAGTAATAAATACTAATTTAAAAACTCCAAATTTTACCTCAGATCCCTCAAATCAGTAAATATATGTTAAAAGGACTGAAAGAAGACAATAACACCAATATTTTCTTGAAACAATACAGAAGAAGGTGGAGCTAAGATGGAAGAAAGGAAGCAATAGTTTTTCCAAGCTCCTCCAAGCATTCTGTCGCTAAAAGCTAAAAAGTGAATTTGAACAGATTTAAGAGCGACAGATCCCATTGGGAGACAGAGCATGGTAGATTCCTAGCCCAGGAAAGTGCCTACTCAGGTCTGGGCAGGGAGAACACAAGCACACAGGAGCTGCACCAGTGTGGATCTGAGAGCAGAGTACAGCAGACTGAGAAGAAGCCCCAGCCAGCACACTCACCCACTCCCATCTGCAGCTGTCTCACCACAGGACACAGGATTGTTGGAGCTGGGTAAGAGAAAAAACAGGGCCCAGAGTTGGGGCAGCATCTTTACCTGGAGCTCCAGCCTGCAGTCTGGATATTTAAAAATTACATACCCGAACTTCCAGAAGTCAAGATGGAGGAATAAAACTTAGTTGCTCTGATCCCCCTTCCCTAACCCAGAAAAATCCAGAGTTAAATGTTCCACCCAGAGTAAAACACTGAATTAGTGGAAACAGCCTCAGGCTTGGGTGTCAATGAGGAAGGGGGAAGTTAGGCAGTATGGAGTCTAAGCCCAGGAGGGTGGAGCCAGCTAACACTAACTATACAAGCCCAGGTGCACTTTAGCAACACCTGGGGGGAATCAGCTGACAGCAGCCCTGCCCTAACCTGGTGCTGGCCTCCTGCTACTGACCCTGCAGGAGCTGTAGCCCAGAGACACAGAGGTAGAAACCCAAAGGAACCAGACCACCCCACCCCCTAAAGGTTACTCTGTGAGCCTCAAGGTAACTCAGGGGAAACACTGAGATTCCTGGCCTTGGCCTCACTCTAGTCACTCAGACGCTACAGCTCACGAAGTAAAGAACCAAATCCCTACCTCCCAGCCTGAGAAGCTCAATATTCTGTGCCCCAGAAGCAGATATCCACTCTAAAAATCCAGGACACTGATAATCACAATGGGGAAGAAGGAAACTACGAAGGCTAGGACCATCAAATCTTTTTATAGTGAGCAAGTACAACCAAATTCTGAAGGCAACATGGGCTCAGTACTAACACTGGAAACCACAGAAGGAAATGTGAATTGGTTTCAAGCCCAAAAAGCATTCTTGGAGGGAATTTTAAAATGAAATTAGAGAGGTAGGAGATAAATTTAAATCTACAGTGACCAAATTGGAAAAAAATTTCACTGAAGAAAACAAATCTTTAAAAAATAAAATTGGAGAACTAATATGGGAGGTCCAAAATCTAACTGGAGAAAATACCTCTCTAAAAATGAAAGTGGAATATATGGAAAAGGAGCTTCAAAAACTAATTGAGGAAAATAATTCACTAAAAATTAAATTCTGTCAAATTGAAGCTAAGAACTCTATGATGCAACAAGAGTCAGGCAAATAAAACATAAAGATTGAAAAATGAGAAGAAAGTGCAAAATATCTCACTGGAAAAACAACTGACCTGGAAAACAGATCCAGGAGAGACAACCTATGAATTATCGGCATACCAGAAAGCCATGATGAAAAAAGCAGCCTGGACAGCATCCTCCAAGAGACTGTCAAAGAAAACTGTCCCACAGTCCTAGAATCAGAAGGGGAAATAGTTATTGAAAGAATTCATTGATCTCCTCCTGAAAGAGATCCCAAATTGAAAACTCCAAGAAATATGGTAGCGAAATTCCAGAGCTACGAGGTCAAAGAGAAAATACAGAATGCAGCCAAAAAGAAACAATTCAAATATCGTGGAACTACAGTCAGGATTACATAGGACTTAGGAGCTGCTCCATTAAAAGATTGGAGGGATTGGAATTTGATATTTTGTAAAGCAAAAGAGCTAGGACTGCAACCAAGGATCAACTACCTGGCAAGACTGATCATAATCTTTCAGGCAAGGATGTGGTCATTTAATGAAATAAGGGACTTCCAGACTTTCCTTATGAAAAAGCCCGAGCTCAATGGAAAATTCGATCTCCACTTACAAGACCCAAGAAAGACATAAAAAGGTAAACAAGGAAAACATATACTAACTCATGCACATACACACAGATGCTCACACATACACATAACTTGGGACTCAATAAGAGCAAACTGTTTACATTCCTTAATGAGAAGCAGATACTTGTCAATATTGAGATTTGTATAAGTATTGTGACATTTAAAAGGGATGTACATAGAAAGAGAGTGTGGGCATAAGTGAACTAATCTGAAGATTTAAAAAAAAACTCTATTAAGGGGAGGAAAGGGACTGTAATGGGAGAAAAGGAAAGGTAAAGGCAGAAGATGGTAAACTATGCCACAAGAAGAGGCATAAAAACATATTAAAGTGGAGAGGTGGGAAGGAAGGAGATGAACATCATATGATCATTACTTTCATTGGTTCTGATTTAAAGAGGGATCAATACAAATGGCTAAGTTTAGATTCTAACATGAAAAGACACAAAACCTCATAACAATAGAGGGAAAAGAGGGAGGGAGAGGAGCACTGTATGAAATTTACTAGCTTTGGTTTGGGTTCAAGGAGGGAATAACATACTCTGTTAAGAATAAAAACCTATTGTGCCCTAACAGGCAGTAGGAGGGATAAGGGGGGAGGGGTGTAAGAAGGGGGAGCGTGGTCAGTAGGGAGGGAAAGAGTAGCAGGGAGAAAGGGTAGATAAAGAGGGGGGGACACTGGGAGGGATTACTGAGGGAGGCGGTGATCAAAAGGAAAACTTAAGGAGGGGAAGTGAAAAGGAAGACACAAAGTTATAAAGAGGGGAGGGAATAAGATGGAGGGAAAGTCACAGATAGTAATCATACCTGTGAATGTGAATGGGATGAACTCTCGCATAAAACAGAAGCAGATAGCAGAATAGATTAAAAACCAAAATCCTACAATATGCTGTCTACAAGAAACACATTTGAAACAAGGGGATACGCACAGGGTAAAGATAAAAGGATGGAGCAGAATATATTATGCTTCAGCTAAAGTAAAAAAAATCAGAAGTAGCAATTCTTATCTCAGATAAAGCAAAAGCAAAAATAGACCTAATTAAAAGAGATAAGGAAGGAAACTACATCCTGCTAAAAGGCACCACTGAGAATGGAACAATATCATTACTTAACATATATGCACCAAGCGGTATAGCATCCAAATTCCTAGAGGAAAAGTCAAGGGAATTAGAGGAAGAAATAGATAGCAAAACAATACTAGTGGGGGACCTCAATCTCCCCCTCTCTGAACTTGATAAATCTAACCTCAAAATAAACAAGAAAGAAGTTAAGGAGGCAAATAGAATTTTAGAGAGGCTAGACATGATAAATCTCTGGAGAAAACTGAATGGGGATAAAAAGGA
>CM053580.1:243600573-243751486 GCA_028627135.1 Pseudochirops cupreus | reverse complement strand
TTTTTCCATCTGGCAAAGTCGACTTTTTAAGGCATTCTTCTCCTCATTGGCTTTTTGGGCCTCTTTTGCCATTTGAGTTAATCTATTTTTTAAGGTGTTATTTTTCTTCAGTCAGGTTGTTGACTCTCTTTTTATGATTTTCTTGCATCATTCTTATTTCTCTTCCCAATTTTTCCTCCACTTCTCTTATTTGGTTTTCAAAATCCTTCTTAAGCTGATCTATGGCTTTTAGGCAGTCTTCATGTTTCTTAGAAACTTTTGGTGTGAGAGTTCTGACTGTGTCGTCTTCCTCCCATTCCATGCTTTGATCCTTCTTGTCCTCAAAGAAGGAATCTAGAGTTTGTTTGCTGTTCTTACTTTGCTTCCTTTGTGGGCTCATGTTGGCCAGTCAAAGATTTTTTTAGCTCTATGGAACTCTACTTCCAGCAGGGAAAGCTTTGTCCCAAATTACTGGGGTTTTCCTAGCTGCTGGAGCTATTAGGGGGCTGTAGTTTTTTTGCAGTCCTCACCAGCTTTGTCTCACTGAAAATGTACCCTAGGACCACCACCCAAGACCACAATCTGGATCCAGGCCGCTCAAGGCAAGAGCACTTGGCCTCTGAACAAGCTTGGCCCCCCTGCAGTCTGCAGGCCAGAAGCTCTGAAGCAGCTAGGAGGAGGTGGCTGCAGGGCTGCCGCTTCTGCAGCTTCCTTGCCCTGGAGGCTGTTTGGCTGGACCACTTTTCTCCCCCAAGTTCCACTGACCTTTCACTTAGTCCTTGTTTCTTATGGCTTGTTAATTCTGCAAACTGCCACAGCTGCTGCTGATCCACTCTCCTGAAGGCTCTAGCTGCAGCTCGTCCTGGCCACCCCTGGGGTCACGCCGTGGTCTCAGGCTGGGCTGGTTTCAGCTCCCAGTGTGCTGCGCTGAGCCTTTTGTGCCAAGCTGTCTTCAGCGGGAGATGTGTTTTTCTGTATTTTTATGTGAGGTTTGGAGCCCTAAAATTTGTTTAGAGTCATATTTTATGGATATTTGAGGTGGCTGTGTGGGAGCTGCGGTACTTTTCTGTTCCTACGCCACCATCTTGTCTCTGCCTCTCCGATTTAGGACATTTTATATGACTTTTGATGACTTGCCTTTCATCTTTTGAAAATTGCTTGTTCATGTCATTTGGACATTATCTATTTGGGTACAGTTTTTGTCATATGCATTCTAAACCTACCTTGAATGAAGTCAAGATGGCATGATAGCAGAGATAAGTATATCAATTTCCCCCCACCTCTTGCAAAACTCCTCCTAAAAGATCTAGGAAATACACCAGACCAAAGTGTGATGTGAAAATCTGAGAACCAATAAGTCATTTGTCCATTCCTGGTCAGTGTAGGATGACAGACTGAGAAGTCTATGGATAATTAAAATGAGGCTGAACTAGAACTATGTCCTGCCAAATACTCTAACACATAGATAGAGTGGGTACTGCCATAACACGAGGATCCAGATCCATACCAGACACCCCATGAAGGGTTCAGGAACAAGGGCCAACTAGCAACTTTGCTGTCCACTCCTCTGTTCCAGATCACAGATCCTGGGCATACGGAGGAAGGGAAACTACATGGAGGAATGTAATTCTGAGAGAAGGAGTAGTCCTTGGTCCTGGCTGCATAAGCAGAGAGGGGCAATTTCAGAAACAAAAAGCACCAGTAACCTGGCTTGGATCCCAGGAGGAGAGCAGAGCCTCAGTTACAGCTTCCAGTCCATTCTAAAGTCTACAGAGGAATAGCTATGGCAGGAATTCCAAAGCAAAGGGAAATTTACATTTTTGTACCTCTGAATCTAAAGAACTTCCCAAACTGGCTGATAGTGACTAAGTCTATCATCAGTCTACTATTGATCAGACACAAAAACAGCTCAAAAACTCACAGTGCTAAAATAGGACAGAGTTCAACTTGGATCAGAAAACTTTGTGAGTACTGAAAGCTTGCAGTTACCCAGCTTGATCTGTTTCTGAGATCTTGGGATAACATAATACTCAATGTCCCAAGACAGCAGCAAGAGGACCAGCCTAGGAATTTCCTCCAAGAGAATTCAGAGCATAGCACTAACATCAGTCCAAAGTCCAAAAATAGGCTGGAAAAATGAACACACAAGCGAAAAAGAATCCCACAATAACAGGATATTGTAGTGAAAGGGATGCTCAAGAAATAACTGTATATAGAAGAGAATGTCTCCAAAAAACATCTATAGGCAAAATCACAAAGGGAGATAGAATGGGGGTATAAATTCAATTAGAATTCCTTGAAGGGGGGGCAGCTAGGTGGCTCAGTGAATAGAGCCCCGGCCCTGGAGTCAGGAGGACCTGAGTTCAAATCTGGCTTCACACATGACACACTAGCCGTGTGACCATAAGAAAGTATTTAATGCCAATTGCCCTCCAAAAAAAGAAAAAAAGAATTCCTTGAGGAAAGAAAGCAAGAGCGTTTTTTTTAATTTTTTATAAAGAAAATGAGAATGATTGAGGGAAAAAATAGCAAAAGTAAAGAGAGCTATGGAAGGAAGAAAGAATGGAAATTAACAAGAGGTATAAAAATGTACCCAAGCAATAAACCGTCTAAAAATTAAAATGGGTCAAGTAGGAGCCAATAAATCCATGAAACAGCTAGAATATTTTTAATGTCAGAAGACTAAAAAAAAATTGTATCTTATTATATAAGCAAAACAATGACCTGAAAAACAGATGAAAGGGGAAAAAATTAAGACTCACTGGACTCCCTGAAGCCACGACTAACAAAAGAACCCTGGCATTTAAAAAAAAATGATGAAAGAAAATTGTCCAGATTTTTCAAAACCAGAAGGCGAAGTACAAATCAGAAGAACCCACTGGTTGCTTCCTGAAGGAAATGAAAACTGCTAAGAAAATTATAGCCAAAAACTATTTTCTAGGTCAAAGAAGGAATATTGCGAGCAGCCAGAGAGGAAGAATTTAAATATCAAGAGGTCAGTCAGAATCACACATAATTTAGCAGCCACCACTACAAAGTAGCAAAGAGTTTGGAATATGCTAATTCTGATGGCAAACCATATAAGTTTACAATAAAAAATAACTTACCCAGCAAAATTAAGTATATTGTTACAGGGGGAAAGTAAACCTGTAATAAATAGAAAACCTCTAAGCAATTCTGATGAAAAGACTGAAGCTTAGTAGAAACTTTGAAGTTCCGCCACAGACGTAAAAAGGCGAACATGAACAAGCAATGATCAATGACAAATTAGAGATAAACTGGTTACATTCAAATGAAGAGAGATGATACTTGTGTTCCTTCTGAACTCTATCATCATCAGGTGGCTCTAATTAGGAAGAAGACCTGGGAGTAATTCTGTTTTGCCTTAATAATCTTAAAAGAAGAGTGGAAAGGGTGGGGAAAGGGAATATGTGGGAGGGGGGAGGTTAAGGAAAGTTAGAAAAAATGAACTCACAAAATTCCTATGCACAAGTAAAGCCCATACAAACAAGGAGAAAGGAGTGGAGGAAGCTTTAACCCTACTCTCATCTGAATTGGTCAAAGGAGGGAAGAATACACACACAAACACACACACAGACAGACACATACATGCACACATACACACACAGACACAACACATACACACACAGAGTTGAGCACAGAAATGCATCTCACTCAACAGGAAAATAAAATAGAAGTGAAAGGAGAGAAGAGGGAATTAGAGGGATAATAGATTAGGAGAAGGAACACTCTCAAGTAAAATAAACTTTAAGGATATATTTTTTTAAAATCCTATACATTTTTAGTATTTTTGAAGGGAGCAAAGAATGGAATCTAAAGGGGTGTCCATCAATTAGAAAATGTCTGAATGGGTTGGGGTATAGGGATGTAATGTTCACGAGAAATTATGAAAGGATTGATGCCCGAGAAAGCTAAGAACAATTTGCATACTGAAAACGATATCGCAGAAACAAGCATTTTTGAAAGACTATAAAATAATTTTGCTCAGCTTCTTTACCATGATTCCAGAGGACAACTGATGAAACACGTTATCTACTTGCTGATAGACAAGTGAGAGACTAGGAATGTAGAATCAGATAGACAAATAGATAGGGCAGGCAGATAAATGATACATAGAAAGATAACAGACAGATGATCTATAGCTATAATAGAAAGATACATATTTCATTTTATACATTTTTATTGTTATTGTCTAATTGTTTCAGTTGTATCTAACATTTGGGATGTTCTTGACAAAGACTTTGAGTAATGTGATATTTCCTTTTACAATTCATTTTACAGATGAGGAAACTGCAGCAAACAGAGTTGTCCAGAGTCACACAGCTTGTGTCAGAACTGGATTTGAATTCAAGCCTTCCTGACTCCTAGCCCAGCATTCTATCCACCACGCCACCTAGCTGCCCATATTTTAGACTTATTCAATCCATAAATTTGTTTTACTTGACTATACACGGTTATAATAGGGGGTTTTTCATTCTCATTTGGGAGCAGTATATCAGGGAAAGTGGGCAAATTTGATGTAATTAAAAGAATTAATAATAAACCTATTCTTCATCCTCATCAAGATTGTCAGTCAATTTACCTTTTCTTCAACTTCTAGTCAATTATCCTCCTCTGCATTCACTTTCTTCCTTTAAAAATCTTTACCAAATAGTTAACCAGTTTGACCTTAAAATGTCATATACCCTTGAATCACCCCTCTCCTTTCTGTTGTCCCATTTTTATTTTTTGCCTCATCTCTCCCCTCAGTTACTTTCATTATATGCCTTCTCTCCTGTTCTTAAACTGACGGAAAAAGTAAAACCTTATCAATTGTGTTCACTACAGGTTACTATTATCTAATCACAGTTAGAGCCTCACTGTTACAAGGTAATCCTTTAGTTCTCCTCAAATTGGTTCCCTATCACAGTCCCTAGTGGCACTTATGAACTATGGTTTTGAGTGAAAGTCAACTCAGAAAATGCTCTGACCTTGGAGTACATTTCTGAGGACCCATGTGTGGGGGTGACCCCTAGATAACACATGATCCACTATTACTATTTAATTTCAACTGCAGATTAGACCGTTATTTTTCCTTCTCCTTCAACTTGAATAGGTAACTTGGGCCAGTAACCAACAGAGACATAGCTCAAAGAAAAACCTGGAAAGAATGGGCACCAATTGAGACATAACACTTGCTACTCTGCATTACCACTTCTCCCTCTCTCCCTCCCAATTTAGAGTCAGGCTGCCTTTTTATTTCAAGCACATCATAAATTCTTGCAAATAAAGCTCACTTCAGTCCTCAGAATTTTTTTAAAAAAAGAAAGATTTCAAACCAAGATCTAATAGGGAGAAAACATGTCATTTTTAGAGGTCCAGAAGTGTCTGGGAAAGAAAGCATAACTGAGCCATGTGCTTTGATCTCATGTAAGAGCTTCTCTCAGCATTTCAATTTCATTTGTAATTTCAGGGTGAGAGTTGGGGGGAGGGGGGAGATAGTTGACTCTCCAGAGAGCTGGTAGGAAATTACTGCAGAGCTACCAGGCAGCATTTTTATTGTACCTCAATAATTAAACCATGTAGGCAGAAAGTGATTGAGCCACAAAATGTGGGTTCTCTCTAAGATAAAGACACACCCCGTTTATTTTACGTTATGACAATGACAATGATGATAATGTTGATGGATTTTGAATACCTCCACTTTGGTACATGCTCTATAAAATACCTAATTAAACAAGCCAGTGAGGTATCAAAATTTGTGTTACCGTACACATGTATCAAAACATAATGGTGCATGTTTGAGTGCTGTCTGGACTGCAAGCTTCTCCTCTCCATTTACATATTAGCACTGGCAAGCAAGGTGATGAAACTGGAAATATACAAAGGGATAGCTTCCTTTCTAAAATTGCTTTGACAGTACATCTTTAGTTTGAAATTGCTTTTAAAATGGAGATTTCCAAATGTGCTTCTTTATTCAGACACTGGATGTGAGAGGGATCATTTTTGTAGATGTACTGTCAAACTGCACCCTTTCTTACATTTTTATCAGTCCCTTCTCCTCTTCTCCTCCCTACTCACCCCTTTTTCTTCAGGAAAGATGCCACCACTAGGTCTTATAAATTCCTAATTCACCTTAGCTGAGCTCACAAATGCCTATTTTCAAAGCTACATCACAACATACAGCACAAAACATTGATTTTCTGACCAATTTTCCTTTAAATGTTTAAAATTGATGCTATTTGTCTCTATAGAATGTACATCATTCAATTCAAAATATATATCTCTTCTAGCTCTCCCATTGAAATGAGATTTCCTTTGTGACAAAGATTAAATAGAAAGAGGGGGAAAACAATACAGCAAAACCAAACAGCACATCAGCAACAATCATAGTCCTCTCACCTCTGCTTTGAAGAAACAATGGTACATTTTCTCATCTCTTCTGTTGGGTCAACATTTGTTAGTATAATTTTTTTAAATGCTCTGTTCTATTTGAGGCATAGTGAGGTTATTTCTTCTGCTAATATTGTTGTAGGCATAGTTTATGTTATTGTTCTGATTCTGTTTATTTCACTATATGGCACTTCATTTAAATTTTCCCATGTTTCTATTACTTCTTCTTATCCATTGTTTCTTATGGTGGAATAATATTTCGTTACATTTATGTACCACAATTTCTTTCACCATTCCTCAAGAAACCCCTATTTTCTTTCTAATTCTTTGTAACTGCTAAAAGATCAGCAACAATTGCTGCAAATATATTATGATGTATAGAGGATATTTCCTTCCATCTTTGATTCTACAGGCCGTATGACCATTGTGGAATCATTGGGTCAAGGGGTAGAGACATTTACTAACTATTTATTTTTACCATAAGTCCAAATTCTTTCCCAGATTGATAAACCAATTCACAGAGCCAATAACAGTATATCAGTGTGACTATCTTTAATTGCTGTTTCTATAATTTCTTTTTTATCCTACTCATTATACCAGATGTCATTTATAAAGCTCCATCTAGATTTATATCCTTTGTTCATATTTCATGTATTAAATACAAGTTTTGTTGTTGTAGTTTGTAAAGAATGTGTTCAGTATTCTAGTCACAAATATATTACTATACACCTTGGGGAAACCTTCTCTTTTTGAGGAGTAGGGCAGCCATGGATGGATTTTACACATCACTCTTTCACTCTCCTAACTTGGAAAATCTATCAATTCCACATCAGATATTTTTACTCTAAGGGATATGGGGGGATTCAAGATGAAAGCAACTTTCTTTGATATACTAGGTTGGGAAAGGAGAGAAGAAAAAAAATCATTTGGCCCCAGACTTGGAAGGTAACAGTTCAGTCTCAGGCAGCTTAACTTTCCTTCCCCAACATAAGATTATTATATAAAATATTATTGCTGATAACTATTAAACATATTTTTGAGAGCAAGAAAAAAAATAGTGATTGGGGATACTGTACTGATTAGCTTAAGCAATAGAATATATAAGGTGGGGAGAGCTGTGACACTAGAATAAGATGAAATATTAGATCAAACTGGGATAGAGTGACCTGACCTAAGAAGTTACCTCTCAGCAGTCTGGGGGATGGAGGTATGCAGGCACTGAGAATAAAGGGATTTTCTGGGCTGCCAGCTTTCCTGGCATGACTGTGGTTCTGGGGATCTTCTACTCCCTAATCAAAGTTTGTGCCACAGGGGGTGGAAAACAAAGTCAAGATGTAATTGCCTCAAACATTTAAAACTGATACCTATAATGAAAAAAATTGAAATACTGAGAAATTTTGAAATGCTAAAAAAGAAAATGTCCTACTAAATCACCCTTATATGAGACAAATATTGTCCTAATACTCAAAAGTAGGTAGGTAGGTAGGTAGGGATAGAGTTTTTAAAAAGGAAATTATAAGCCTGTGCTATTAATGAATAATGACTGAACTTTAAAAAAAACAAAATTCTGGTTTTAAAAAAGAATAAACCAATATCCAAAATATGTGTCTATGTATTTGTGTGTGTGTGTGTGTGTGTGTGTGTGTGTGTGTGTGTATTCTCTATGTTCAAGTAGGATTTATAACAGTGATCCAAGGACAATTAAAATAATTAATCATTTTTAAACACTAAAATACATGATTATATCTATAGTGGAAAAAGCTTTTGAGGAGAAATTATGTATTCTGAAAAAACTTACAAAGTATAGGGATAGAAGGACCTTTTGATTTTATATTATAAATATGTACTTTTTATTTATTATATATAAATATAAATCATATAATATATAGTATATGGTTTCTTTCATATATATTAGTAGATTTGCAATTTCCATATGCAATCATCTTTTTTATTATATTGTGTTTTGGAAATGCTTGTTTTATTCCACAAATTAAAGATAAAATCATTCTTTAAGAAATATATTAAATCAAAGGTAGCACTATGTGTAAGGGGGAAAGATTAGAAGCTTCCCAGAAAATACAGGAGTAAAGCAAGAATACTTCCTTTCCTTGCTTTTCTTAACATCTAGAAATGTTAGCAATAACAATCACAAGAGAAAAAAAATAAAGGCAGGAAGAAAGTAAAAGGAGAGACCAAACTATCTCTATTTTCTGATAACATGATGTTTTACTTAGAATACTCTAGTCAATCAGCAAAAAAAAAAATTGCTAATTACTTTGCAGTCAAAATAAATGTACACACGAACACACACCCCTAGGATTCCTATACATCAATAATAAAAATTCAAGGGGGGGATGATGAATAGAAAGGGAAATCTCATCAAAACAATTACGGAATGTATTAAATATCTTAGATCATAACACATAATACTTAATAAATACGTGTTGACTTACATTGCATACCTGTCTAGATACAATATCAAAATGTTCTTTAAAGAAACAAGGAACTGGTCAACAAAACAAATATGAAAATACTAACAAAATTAACTTAAAGATTTGATACTGCATCAAACTACCAGGCAGTCCTTTATAGGCTTAGACTAAATAACAACAGACTTCATTTTGAGAAATAAAATATCAGGAATAATGAAACGGAGAATTTTTTTTTAAAGAGGAATAAAGGAAAATAGCACTTCCAGAACACAAATTATGTTAAAAAAAAAAAGTAGCATTCAAAGAACTATTTTATAATGGTATAGAAATAGTCAAGCCAATAATCAATGTAAAAGACTAGACAAGGATGAATTTTTTAAAAAGTATGTCAATGATCCAGAGGTCTATAAAATCTAAAACATAAATCATTCAGAGAAGAATTGCCTATTTGAGGAGAATTACAAGAAAAACTAGAAAGCGATTGGGTAAAAATTTGGATTAGATAAGTATCTTACAAAATAAATCACAATAAACTCAAAATGGGTATGGAACTGGAATATTAAAGGTCACAGCATTAAAAAAAAAAGTTCCAAGATGAGGAGATAGTATACCTTTTACATCTAGTGATAGAAGGTAAATTTCTAATCAAACAAGTGGTATTGCTGTTGTTCAGTTGTATCTGAGTCTTCGTGACCCCATGGCCTATACTATACATGGGGTTTTCTTGGCAAAGATACTACTGGGGTTTGCCATTTCCTTCTTTAGTGGAGTAAGGCAAACAGGTTAAGTGACTTACCCAAGTTAAACAGCTAGTAAGTGTCTGAGACCATATTTGAGTTCGGGTCTTCTTGACTCCAGGCCCAGCACTCTTTCCACTGAGCCACCTAGCTGCCTCCTAAACAAGGGGTAGAAAATCATAAGAGATAAAAATGGGTACTTTTTAATACATCAAATTGAAAAGTTTTACAGAAATGAAATTAATACAACTAAGACAAAAAGGAAAGCAGTCAAGTTGGAAAAAATTAGTATCAAGTATCTTTGATAAGCACCTATTATACAAAATATACAGATAGCTAACAACTCTATTAGATAAAAGTCATTCTCCAATAGATACGTGACCAAAAGATAAGAAGAAATAGGTATCGAAAGATGAATTACAAATTACTAACATGAAAAATGTATCAAAATCACTAAGAATAAGCAAAAGGGAAATTTGAGCAATTCTGAGGTTTTACCCCATGCCCGGCAAATCAATACGTATGACAAATGGAAAATGACAATTGTTGGAGGGGCTATTGGAGAACAGGTATTTAAAACAATGATGGTGGACCTGTGAATCAGTCCATCTGTTCTGGAAAGCAATTTGAAACTATTCTAATGACTAAAATAGCTACACATTTTACCCAGAGATTCCACTACTAGTCATATACCCCGCAGTGAGATCAATAAAATATAGATCATATAAACACCAAAATATTTATATCAGCATTGCTATGGTAATAAAGAACTAAAAACCAAATAGATGCTCATTGATTGGGAAATGGGCAAATAAGCCGTGGTATATGAATTTGCATTATTTTTATTTCGCTCAGAAATGATGAATGCAGTCTCTGAGAAGACTTAACTGAACTGATAGGAAATGAAGTATGAAGAACCAGGAAAACTGCAACAATATAAATGGGAAGTCGAACAAACACAATAAACAATCAAAACTGAATGATGAATTATGTCCATGTTTGACCCCCAAGGCACATTCTGAAATGTCTGATTTCTTTATAGAGGTGGAAGACTATGATTGTAGAACACTTTATATAGCCAGGCTCTTTTTTTTCTTTCTCTCTCTCTTCTTTCTTTCCTTCCTTCCTTCCTTCCTTCTTTCCTTCCTACTTTTGATTTTTGTCTCTTTTTCTTTTACCCCCCCCCATTCATGATTTTGTAGTTTTGCTAAACTTTTTTTTCTTTTTCATTTTAATAAATTCTAACGGGGCGGGGGGGGGGGGGAGAAGGGGCTGGCCAATGTTGGCCCAATACTGGAAGCACGTACAAGCAGTTCTGCAATCTGGTGCCCGTATCCACTGGGGGTTTGGTAAGCCTACTTCTGGAAGTTTTTGGTGATACAGAATAGAGAGTCCCTGCCCAATAACATGTATGGGTGTTGTACAAATGTTTCCTGGACCTTAGCATATGGTTAAGAAAAGGTTTTAAGCTGGATGCAGTAATGGAACCGAGTGTGCAGACAAAAGATATAGACATGGTAAATCATGTTTTCTCACTGGGAGTTTAAGTGTCTGAAAGATATACTTAAGTCCCTACATGGGGTTGTACCTCCACATTCTTCTACACATACTCCCATAAGTGGGCTCTCATTAGACCATTTCCCTCACCATGACTGTGAGTGAAGGAGAATGAGTTCATTGGGAAATCTGGATAACACAAAAAATAAAAGTTCTTCATTAAAATTTATTTTAACAATAACAAAAGAAGGAAATACACTTCAAAGGAGAGAAAGGGGTTACTACAGGTCAAGATACATTTTGTGAGGCTGAGATGAGAAGCCTGCAAAGACCATGAGGGCAATAGCCTCATAAAGGACTTGATTTGACACACCAGGTGTCTTCAACATTATTACTAGAAAACTGAGGGGGGTCTATTTGAAGGATGAAGGGGAATAGTGTTATGTGCCTATCAGCAAGCCTCCTATCATCACCACCAGGAACGAGGTGTTGGCAATGGAGATGACACATTGTGGTTTCTCTAGCAAATGAGAAGTAACAATATGGGGCATGGTCCAGGCTGTAACAGCAGATGCATAAACACTTCTTGTTTTGGCTGTTAAGTGCCAAGCACAGCTTATAACGTATTAGGGAAATTGAGCTTTTAGGATAAGATTAATTTAGGTGAATCAGAATAGAATTACTAAAATGTGGGAATGTTTTTTTTTTAATTATTTGCTTAGTTTTCCTTGTTTTCTTTTCCCTAGTCTTACATTTTTCTCATGAAGAATCCTAAGATTAAATAAACCAATCTAGCCATTAAAAATAGTACTCACCATTAGTTGAGACTTTTGCAATCACACTTCTAAAAAGTTAAGCAAAATATTATTTTGTCTAACAATAGTTTCCTCTCCTAAACGGACAGTTTCCTCTCCTAAACTTCAACATAGTCAAACATCAACCAATGGTCTTTGTACCCTAACACACCATCCCTTACTATCTATTATATTAAGGTACTATATACACTTCAAAAGGTCAGTCAACAATAAGGCATAATTATATTTTTATTATGAGATAATTAGGATTCTAGGGCCCATGCATCTGTGCACCTGCGCCATGTGCCCTAGGAGTGTGGTTAATTTTTCATAATCTCACCTACTGAAGTGCTATGTTCCATTACTCAATTAAATCACCCCAGTAGATGGTTCAATAAAAAATTTTCCTTCCTTTCAAATAATGTTTTTTCTCTCTCCATCATCTTTTAGACTAGTGCCAATGTAATCATACATATATGCATTCCCACTGCTGTACCCCAAAGCTCTGACCCCTTGCTTTGTCTCCTTTTTTTTTTTACTGTAGTATCACTTCAGGATTCACTGGAATTGAGTGAGTGAGTTCCTAGAGAGTGATCACAAGTCCTACCCAAGGAATAATAACAAAAACAGGGCTTAGGACATTTGAACCCCTATTGTATGCAAAATTAGTTCTTTCTTCCTTGGTCCTTGGGGTTCCAAAGTCAATCAAAATCACCACACAGCACCAGCCCCTGTAACTCATGGCCAGAAGATGGCTCTCCAAAGTGCAATGTGTTGGATCGAAATGAGACAGAATCACATGCTCTAAGAACAGGCCCTCATTGGTCAATCCCCATTAGAGTAGGCTACTCAGTAATATACTAACCCAGATAAACAGACTATACTCCTGATCTTTCTTTATCCATACTGAAAGCCATTAATGCACTTTTTTTCTCCCATCAGGACTTATATAATAATAATAGAAACAAGCAAGAAAATCGACATAGGAAGAATGTCACAATATCTTCTTCCTGTGCCAAACTGAAAATTATTGTGTATCATTTAATAATTGCTTCTACTCTATAATTGACCCTGTCCTGTATTTGCTGCCCCATTTTGTATAATTGCTCGGAGTCCCATTTCTTCATCCCTGAGTTAAGCTCAAGAATACAGTTTTCCCTCACAGTTAGTTTAAAGGTATTATTGTTATCACTCATACCATTAGTTCTTGGGACATTTGCTTGTTGTCTGTAAGCCCCAACCAGGTTTACCTGGCGTCCTCCCCTAAAAGATGTCATCTGTTCTTACCTGTCCTTGGGCAGTTAAGGATATTTGATCTCCTTAAAGGGGACAGTAAGGCTGGTTGTACTGATCTCCTAATAAAGATTGAAAGAGGCAGAAGCATCCCCCCCCAAATTAACATTCCTTAATTGTCAGAGAGGAGCATGATTAGTTATACCTGGACGATAATTCACTTTTCTTAGTATGGCCCAGATCCCTACTTTTCCTCTATGTCAATAAAGAGGATCTTCCCCATCTCATTGGGGTCACTGATCTTACCGAGGTGGTCAATCTGACCTGTTTTATTAACAGTTACATATGACACTGTTAATAAACTGATTTTGCTTGAAGTATGGACCTCAGTTTACTGTGAGTAAATTGGATTTACTCACAACAGAACCTAGCAAAAACTTATTATCTAAGATCCCAAAAAATATTTTGTGCTTAATGTTGGGGAAATGAGTTAATCTCTGCTCTCAATTTATATTTCCTTTAGGAAAATATATTTTAATATTCCAATAATACTGAGCAGTTCCCACCTCAGAAAGTCAGAAAGAACTTACTAAGGGCCTGCCTATCTTGGTATCTGAGAAAAAGGAATTCAAGGTCTAAGATTTTAAAGACACATTGCTCATAAAAGGTTGCCTAAACAAGACATTTGTTTATGAGAACGGAAGTAAAAAGAGTTGACTGAGGCTTGTCCTGGTGTCCTGGTAACCTGATTGTTTGCTTTGAGATTTAGAAAAAGAACAGAAAAGAAAATCTGGGGAACAACTATGCCTTTCCACAAAATGTTCAATTACTTAGGATAACAAAGGAGTGGACAAAGCTGGAGCTCAAAGACTAGTGAACAAGTGAAAAAATTTTGGTATACAAATATAATGACATATTATCATGAAATTAGAAATTCTGAATGTGGAGAATCTATAGAAACAGGAGAGAAGATTTATAAGAGCTGATATAGCAAAGTTGGCAGAACCATTAAGTAAAATGATAACAAAATGATTATCACAGAAAACTAAAAAGAAGCCAGTCTCTTGAGTGATTGTAATGGCTAATATGCCAGTCATGGTCTCACAGAACAAACCAGGAAACATACCTTTCTTTTCAGTGGAGATAAGTGACTCTGGGGATGGAATACTACATACACTATCAGACGCAGTAACTGTGCTGTGGGTTTTCCTTAACTATTTTTCTTTTTCTTTTTTAAAATTAATCTTTCATTTATTTATTTATTTTTAGTTTTCAACAAGATTTTGAGTTACAAATTTTCTCCCCATCTTTCTCCCACCCCCACCCCAACATAGCAAGACTACTGAATACTCCACAATCTGCTCTCTCTTACACCCTCTCCTACGAGCAGCCCCCCCCCCCCCAACTTTCTAGTAGGGCAAGATGGATTTCTATAGTCCAGTGCCTATATGTCTTATTTCCCAGTTGCATGCAAAAATCAATTTTTTAAACGTTTGTTTTTAAAACTTTAATTTCCAGATTCTTTCCCTTCTTCCCTTCTCATCCGCCCCCACTGGGAAGACAAGCAATTCAGTATAGGTTGTACATTTGTAGTTATGCAAAACATTACCATAGTAGTTATATTGTGAAAGACTTTATTTCCCTCCATCCTATCCTGCCCCCCACTTACTCTATTTTCTACATTGACCTTGTCCCTTTTCAAAAGTGCTTGCTTCTAACTACCCTCTCCCCCAATCTGCCCTCCTTTCTATTATCCCCCCTCTTATCCTATTCCCCCCTACTTTCCTGTAGGGTAAAATACCCAATTGAGTGTTTATGTTATTCCCTCCTTAAACCAAATCCAATGAGAGTAAGGTTGACATTCCCTTTCACCTTTCAGCTCCTCCCATCCATTATAACAGTTTTCTCTTGCCTCTTTTATGTAAGATAATTTACTCTATTTCATCTCTCCATTTCTCCTTCTCCCAATATCCCATTCATTGTAATTAGAATCTGAAATATTTGTTACCACATAGGGGCATATGGAACAATCAGTGTCCTGTTTATATTGTTCTCAGCTGCTTATATCACCCATTCACTCTAATACCATGAAATAAAAATGTAGTTAAATCTGAAAGTCATAAGATTCAGAAAAACTAGTGGACCTACATCAGATTTTAAAGATGTGCTCTAGTAATTAAGGCCTCAAATTTGAATAGCTTTCATTTATTTATGTAAAGATGACTGCTTGTGCACAGTTGTACTTCAGATTTGAAAATGTCCCTTTTATTCTTAATAATTTTTTTTATGAAAGTGGTTGAAAGAGACATGCTTTTACAATATTTCCCACATTTTCTCCTAATTAGTGATGGATATGAGGTCAACTGCACAGCTCAAAAGTCATTTAGTTCAACCTCTTCTTTTTACAGATGAGGAAACTGAGGCTAGAGGAGTTACATGATTTTCCTAGGATCACATAGCTACTAAGTGGCAAAGATGATATTTGAACCCAAGTCCTGGGGCTCCAAATCCTTCTTCTTTTCCACTATGTCAGGTTACTCTATTAACAATCTGCATGTTCCTTTGCTCAAAATTAGATTCAGTTTCTTCACTGTTGTGCAGAAGATTAGATAGATTCAGAAAGGAACCAAAGAGATCAACTAGTTGAATATTCAATCAATTTATATATGATTATATATATATTATATATGATGTATATATGTTATATATATACATCATATAATATATATGTCTATATATGTGTGTGTGTATATATATGTGTGTGTGTGTATATATATACATATATATATGTATATATATATGTATATATCGATTTATATATGACTTAAGTGACATCTTCAAAGGTTAAATGATTTACCCATCACGGGTTAGCCACGTCAGAAACTGGATTTAGGTCCTGTGATTGCAAAGGCAAAGTTTACTGTTGCAATTTCACCAAAAGGGATTTCTAATATCTAAATATTTCATTTGCCAATAGCAAGCCTTCAATTCTTATCTATAGCAATCTAGCCTTGGGAACTCTAGGCAAAGACCAGTGTGTGTGTGTGTGTGTGTGTGTGTGTGTGTGTGTGTGTGTGTGTGTGTGTGTAGGTAATTGTGTGTGTGTGTGTGTGTGTGTGTGTGTGTGTGTGTGTGTGTGTGTAGGTAATTAACTATCAAAAGACTTCCCAGAAATAACTGAATTTGCAGTATAACTTGAAGATGTTACCAATGAAATTAACGTGACGTGCCTGTCTAGATGGCATCAGGAATCAGATAACCTAAAATGTTACTAATGTAAAACAATGTAAAATGGGTTGGCTAGAGTTTTAGTAACAATTGTGAAAATATAGTATATGAACTTCACGGAGTACAGGAGAATAGAATTTGTCAGTATGTTTCCAGAGCCAATTGGGGAAAGGTAATTGATCTCTGATTTGAACAAAAGAATTGGAAATGCCTACTGAATGTCCATTTTGAAATATCCCATAGGCAAAGTTAGTGATTTAGAGCTGTCACTCAGATGAGAGGCTAGGTTTGCATATATATGAATCTAGGTGGTCTGAGTCAATTTTGCTAGATATGTGGAACCTCCAGAAAATCAAGCTGCCAAGATCTGAGACTTAACAAGTTGAGTACAGAAAGAATAGCCAAGGGAACCTCACAAAAGTACATAGCTTATTGGTCTGTCTGGTTTGTCTGCCTTCATATACACATACACATACACACATGTATGTATGTATATATGTATGTGTGTATGTATATTTTAATGCTTCATGGAAAAAAATTTGGTAACATTTCCACATGATAGTTTTAAAATTTTTTTATTGTTTTAAATAGACTAAATAACTTTACCTTCTAACAAAGTATTTCTTTGGTTTGTTTTCTTGTTAATACATAGATCTAGAGTGGGAAGGTCCTTTATATTTCAGATGAAGATACTGAAGCCCAGGGAGTTTGCATAGTTTGCATGAGAACTTTTGTGTACTAGGAGTCAGAGGAGCAGTCCTAAGGTTTGAACCTAGGTCCCCTGACTCCAAAGCCAGGGTTCTTTCTACTCTACTATGTCATTCTAGTAATAAAATCTGGAGCTTAGAGGGACTTTAAAGAAAGTTGAGTTCAATCTTCATTTTTAAATGAGAAAAATAAGGTCCAGAAAGACGTCACATGGGGCAATCTTAAGATGCCACAAATAATGCCAAGCCCAGGACTTGGGTTCAAATATCATCTTTGCCACTTAGTAGCTGTGTGATCCTAGGAAAATCATGTAACTGCTCTAGCCTCAGTTTCCTCATCTGTAAAAAGAAGAGGTTGAACTAAATGACTTTTGAGCTGTGCAGTTGACCTCGTATCCATCATTAATTAGGAGAAAACGTGGGAAAGATTGTAAAAGCATGTCTCTTTCAACCACTTTCATAACTTATTGATAATTTGATATGAACTCTGTTTCACATTTTCATCTTTTATCATTCTTTCCTTCTCCCAACCAAATATAAACAAGTACATGTATGCACTACTCTCCTAATAAGAGAATAGAGAGTCTAATTTAATTCAGAAAAAAAAATACAACTGGGCAGCTCAGAGTAGAATATTTAGAGAGTCACATGTTATCCCAAAGCAACTGATCAATGGCTAGGTTCCATAAAACAACACATTCAGAAAATTCTCGATGACAAATGGAGAAATGAGGCATGCTTCCTATGGAAATATACTGAGAGAATATGTACTACTTTTTCTAGACGTTTCCACCAAAATCTAGAAAAGTTTAAACTGGAGTCCAAACAGTGAAAAATATAATGTGGCACAGAGCAAAGTAGTGAAAAGCCAAATTTGAGGACCTAATATAACTTTTAAGGATCATGCAAGACTGTTGAAAATATTCTGGAGAAATCTATATGTATTCATATGGATTCTCCACCACTATTTTGTTTGTTGGAACATGCCAAAATAAAATACCACATTGTTCAGTTTTTCTGTTAAATGACATTTGCAGTTTCATTAGCTCTCAAGCTCTACCAGCTCATAGTCAGGCAATACTTTTATGCTTTCTACTATTTTGACTCAGTGTCATCTGTAAAACTGATCTGCATGATTTTTCCCATTTTAAAGATGCGGAAAATGAGGCAGAAAAGGCTGGGAAATGTGCCAAAGATTTTCATAAATAACCTTAGCATAACTTGGACTTACCCTCTTTTAGCTGAATTTCCCCAGTTAAAATATTTGTTATCCAAATAAATATGAATACTTGGGGTCTGAGACTGGACTAGGTTTGTAAAGTCACTGACCTGAGTAATCTATGGTTTTGATACATGCAATTCTCTCAACACTAGGCCTTCCTAAAAGTCTGCAGGATAAAGAATGAAGAAAACAAGATGGTGAGATGAGATGCACTTTTCTGATGGAGAGTCACTGGAAAGGAATTTTAGTGTGTTATGCATTTGGTCATGAATGATATATATTTTCTATGAAAAATGGTTGCTAGAGCTGCAATACAATCATCCTTTCGTTTCTCCTCCAAGAGAGAAAACTTAAATATTTTCTTTGTAGAAGATTGATCTTCAGGTAATATTTTGAGTTGTACCTTGAAGGGAGAAATGATGGAGTTGGGTGGAGTGAGTAATAGATAAAATAATTGTATAAATATGGATATGAGGTAAGTTCGGCTACATATAAACTGAAGGAAGAACATAGATGGTGCAATGGAACACTTACAAACAGCAACTGGTAATAAATCACCCAGTTACTCTTCAGTAAGCAGTCCATTTCTCAAGCGTGAACAGTTAATATTCTCACAGATTTGTTTAACAGGGTATACATTAGAAATTTTCAAACAAGCCATGGAAAAATTTCATACTAATGGCAAAAGCAATCTACCAAGTAGAGAACAGGATTCCATGTCGGCTATTTTGACAGCATTCCAAAGATGACTTTACCATTGAAGTCTGTGTTATAACTTCTCAAAAAAGACCATAGTTTTGTTGGATGATTCATGGAGTCATAGAATGTTTTTGCAGGAAGGGGTCTTAGGACTCATTTATTCCAAAGCCTTCATTTGTAAAAATAAGGGAACTGAAGCCTAGAGCTAAACAGAGTGAAACAATGGCAAATCAGGTATCTGGAAGGGGTGTCACACCTGCTAAAGTAGAGATCAAAGAGATTGCAAGATAGGAATAATGTAATTAGTACTAGGTTATAAAAGGTAAAGGGTGTATGTGTGTGTGTGTGTGTGTGTGTGTGTGTGTGTGTGTGTGTGTGTGTGTGTGTGTTTTAACTGAAACAGTGCTGGCAGCACTAAGGAGTGCTGGAGGAGAAGCTGCCAAATGTGAGGGGAGAAGTAAAGAGGTACACACATTGGTAGTTCTAACACTGCTGTGAGAGGCAGTGTGTAAAACCTAAATAATTACAAACTAATAAAAAAAAATAACAATGTTAATTGGCTTCTAGATGGGAATTTGAACTAGTTTAAAATATTAATATACTGGCATACTATTCTGAAGATCAGCAGGCATCGCTCTGGGCTAAGTGGATAGGGAGTCAGTGTCAGAGTCATGAAGACATGGGTTCACTGGCTCTATGCTACTGAACAAGCAACACCACTCAATACCCCCAGAAACTCTCTGAGACCATTTATTACAAAGCAGAATATATTAGAGCAGATGTTGATTTGTGCTGGTATAGTGAGTTTCCTCACCAGAAATTCCACATAATAATCATGAAATCATAGGTCGAGTTTTTATCACCATCTAAAATGGTAATGGAAATTTGAAGACCTTCCCTTCCCCTTAATAGGCTGAATGTAATCACGTGGAGGTTGTGATGGGAGGAATTTGCTGAAGGGTGGAACAGAGCTGAGAGGAAGCTGGGAGTCAGAGCAGTTAGAGCTGGAGGGAGGAGAGGATGCAGGTAAGGAGACAGCTAGGTATAGTGTTGCTTCCTGTGGTGATAAGGTGTATTAACTTCTTTGTTGCTATGATAGATTTGGCTTTCTGGTGTTAGGATTCAGTTTTCTGGTGTTGGGATTTGGCTTGCTGGTGTCTGAATAAACGTTTTGCTTCTGTCTTCTATGTGGAGAGTCTGTTATATTTTGAGATTCAGAACTACACTGGCATATTTATAGCCACTTTTGGTGCTGTGAATATTGTGCTGGCGCTATGTTCTTCCATTTCTGAAAAGAAATTATACATTAAATATTTGGGACTTCTATCCAAGGATCTCAAAACACATGCCAGACATCATTCAAACAGTCAAGTTCACACTAGAATAGGATCAGTGCATGTTTCCTTATTTCCTTGCAAATGCTACTCACTACTGGGAACCCTTGTGCTCTAGCTCAATACCTTTGCTTCTTGGAGGCACGATTTTGGGGCTCCTAAAGAATTCCTTCTAAAGAGCTATATCCTTTAGATTTGAGCAGTACACAAGTTAATGAAATCTTAAAGAATTTTAAATGAAATTGACCACATATTTGTTGTCTCTTTTGTGTATAGTCCAACAGATGACTGGTTCTAACTTGGGATATTTCCAGTTCATCCCACCAGACTGAGACTGATGGGTCTGCTTTTCCTGGTATCAACTACTGGGCCTTGTACATTAAAGATATTCAATACATATTTGATGGGCATCCTGGACCACTGCCAACCATCTTGACCTCTGTCTTTCCACTGAACCCCTATGATCTGGAAAAGGGAGCAAGGCTGATGATTTTGCACAGCAAATTCCATTTCAGGTGCAAAGCAAGACATGAAGGTTGTGATGTCATTGGTCCTCCTCCAGAATGAAGGATCATCAACAACAACAACAACATATTTGATGAACTCAAGAATGAATGAATTCAGATAAGAGAGAGCGGTTTCCACTTTCCTCACCCTTAAACACACTATCCTCTCCCCATCCTTTCTGATAACCCCCTCATATGGCTTAAAGAAACATTTCTTTTAGCTTCTCTTTGGTTATAGGGCCTATGTTGTATAAGCAACTGGCATATTGTTTTATGATTTACCCAAAAGAACATTTCTTTATCCTTGGGAGAATGGTCCATGACATTCAAAGCAAAGGAAATATCAAAAAACTAAAAAAAATTAAAAAAGTGAAGAGCATTAGATTCTTTCCCAACACTAGATATTTAGGAAATAACCCTAAATCTTTGTTCATTTTTTCCTCTATAAAAATTTGAATAATGACATTTAGCTCTACTTGTGCTATAAAAATAAATGGAGTTTAATGAGGTAATGCTTACACAATAATTAAGATAGCATACAGGGCTATTTCATTATGTTGGACGGAGGGAATATCAGAGCAATTACAAGTGGAGATTTTTCTTCAGGACTAGTTATGCCTAAGACACAAGAGCATGATTACTTTTGCGATAAGGGTTTGGCACATTCTCAGATCAACTAAGATGAAGGCATCTACATGGGAGATCTGATCATGGTAGTGAGGACTAGTGTCAGCATGGGGATTCTGAATCAATTTAGGACATGTTTGGGAGCAGCTTCTTTCCATTAGCTACATAACCAGAACTATGTACTCTTTAAATCCACCTAAGACAGTCTCACCCTTTCATGTAGTCCAGGAGTAAAGGTTTCCTTCATCCATAATACTTTGTAGTCAGGTGGCAATAAGAGCCACTTTTCTTCTTCACTTATGACCTGGGGCTCTGAGAAATGAACTTGAAGTTTTGATCCTGTTTCCTTGGTCCTTTTCAGTTCTAGGCATAGGGAAGAGAATTCCTGACCCAGGAGCTAGAGCCACAGGAACCACAGAACCCAGGATCTTAGACAAGTTAATGCAGCAAACCTAGCAAGGAAGTCCTGAGGTACTAGAGTATAGTCCAAAGCAGGTCTTGGAATTTAAGAACTTGGACTTGGAACTTGGTGGACCTAATGCTATGTAGGAAATGAGATAAGCTATGACTCTAATCACCCTTCCTCTTCCCAGAGACAATAGCATTGGGGGGATTATGCCCCTGAGGTGTAGGGGGTAACATTCGTATGTTTGTTCTTGTTTACATCTTTAAAGTAATTTTTCAAAGAAAGCCAATCTTACTATTAAGTGGTTAAACGGAGGTAGGGAATTTAGATTCCTAAAATTGAGGGAGCACAGTTAGTGAAGGCTTCATTAAAGACAGAGACAAGATTATTCCCCCACCCCTCAAAATTCTGAGGGGCACTGGAAAACCCTGGGAATGTGGAAAATGTAATACATTTGGCATTCAAGCAATGGTGGTTAGAGAATTTCTGCTATACTGTCTTATGCCTTGATTTCCTTTGATGTATTCACTTATTAAAGTCCTAGTTACCATGATGATAGGTGTTTTATAAGCTTCAAGATTGTTTTAAGATTTGCCATCACCACAAATAATTTGTCTTGCCTCACTGATTGTTCATGGGAGGAGATAAGGGTCATTTCTGGTTAATGTCCTGAGTTTTCCCAAACCACTTAAGGATGTTTTTAGATATAAACATTTCTTTGGTGGTATCTGAGGGGGTTATCTCCTAAATGAGCTTGTGGGCAAGACCTTTGGTGCCTTTTTGAGAGGATATGAGAGCATAAAGACCGGCTGGCTTGGATTCAGGAAAATCAGGAAATTTGGGAAAATCTACTCTCATCAGAGGATCTAGGCCTCTTCTAGAAAATCTTACAAAGCTAGCTCCCTCCCTTAGATTTCATTTTCACCTCCCCCTGTCCAGAAGACAGGTTAGTACATAAGGTCTTGTTTGGGGGATAGAAGTATGGAGTTTATGTCCATGTGCAAGCTCTTCCCACTAAAACCTAGAAATGATTAACTTGGGACAATGACATAGGAATCTTGCATATTTTTACATAATGTCTGAGAGGATCAGTAAGGATACTGAGAGATTTCATACAGAAGAACATAGCAAAGAAGATACACACATGTCCATTCAGACCCAAAAGGGAGTTCCTAGGAGCTTGCTCTTAGGTGACTCCAAGTTCAAGAGTTCATAGCAAACTATTATATCAAGTATGCTCTGTTATATTACCAATATGATACCCACAACAGCTGCTATGAATATGCATGTTTATTTCCAGGTTTGAATTGTAAGATATAGCAGACTCTCTTCTTTGAAGACAAAATCAAGGTATTTATTCATATACCAGAAAGCCAAGTCCACATGGTAATAAAGAAGTTGGTACACATTACCAATGCTGGGAGCACCGCCATCCCCAAGCCTTCCTTCTGTCAGGTCTCCCCACAAACAAGCTCCCTTAGGCAAAATTCCTCCCTCTCTCACTCACTCCAGCTGCTCTGCCTCAGCTCTCTCCCAGCTCTGCTCAACTCTGCCTCACTCCCTGCTATCTGCTCTCTACTCCCGCTCTGTTTGATAAGCTCCTCCCCACACATAGAGCTCCATGTGACTCAGCTTTGGGCTGGGCCAGAGCTCAAAGCAGGTCACATGGGCCTATTAAGGGGCAGGACAGATATTCAAATTCCCTTAACTTTACATCTTTCCCACTATTCCAGAGCAAGGCAAACTAAATCTCCCCCTCAGAATCCTAGATACCTGAAAGGTTGGAGATGTCCATTCTCTGCTGCATTTGGCTTGACCCTCCCACTGGTGTGTCTGCCTCTACTCACCCAGTACCTACTATTAGGTTCTGGAGACTAACATTCTCACTTTATTTAGCCATTTGACACCCACTTTTACAAAGAAATGTTGACTTCAAAGATATAGCAAAAGCAAAAATACAGCAATTTCCCAATACACCTGAAGGACACACTCTCCCCTTTCCTACTTTGATCTCTAGGGGAAAATAGGCTGAAACTTAGTTCAGTTTCTAAATAATATTTGTCCCTATATGCTCACATGCAGATGCAGCATGACTAATAGATGAATCTTTGTCTCAACTACCACTGGACTTAGAACCAAATGTCATTCGCAAAGAAGACTCCTTGTTCCTCTGAGCTTAAAAAAGGGAGTCACTAAAGAGTAATTATCCCTTATCCTGATATTTTCTTCTTTCTCCCTTCTTGGAATAATGTTCTATATTCAGTAAGTGTCTAATAAATGTTTATTGATTAACTGAACTCCTTCCTCTCTGTTTTTGTAGAAGCTATCAACCTCCCCTCCCCTCTTAGAATTCTTAGTTTATTTCAAAGCCCTGCTCAAGTATCTTTAAATGCCAATATAATGTAAAAAATGTTTATAATTTGAGCCTATAAAAATCAACAACTATACTTTTTAAAATTATAGCAATATTTGCTTCTCTAGAATATAAGGACCAGCCCTCCTACAGAACTACTTTTGTAAATAATGTTGCTTGTGGGTAGGAGGATAAAGTAAGGTCTGTAATTTTAGGACAAAATTCCAATGGATCTGTAAGGAGCTAATCATGCAATGAGGCAAAATTTGGCCCAGTGCCCAACATTTTTGATAGCAGAAAGTCATAGCAATTAATCTATTACTGTATGTATATGTATGTGCACATGCAGGTGCATGGACATGTGTATTTCAAGGCATGTTTTCCCTCCTAAAATCTGTTTCTTTTTTCATTTTTTCTCTTGCTTCTTCTTTTTCTTAGATGCCACCGCAGTCTTCTTGAACACTCAGTCAGCTATCATTTACAAAATATCTGCTATATGCCAGTCCCTATACTAAGCACAGAAAACTATTTGTAAGTTCAGAAAAAGAAAAAGAAAAAGAATTCCTCCTCTCAAATAACTTACAGCCTAATGGGAGAGACAACATGCAAACAATGCTATACAAACAAATTATGTACAGGATAAATTGGGAACAGTCTCAGAGGAAGGCACTAAGTTTAAGGAGAAATGGGAAAGGCTTCTTGAAGAACTTTAGATGAGACTTGAAGGTAGGCAGGGGAAGCTAGGAAACAGATGAAATGAGAGAGCATTCCAGGTATGTGAAAGAGTCATGCAAATGAGGAGATTTTCAAGGAAGAGCAATGGATCATGGAGTATACAATGGAGAGTAAGGTACAGGAAGATGGGAAACAAGGAGAGTACAGTGACTCATGTGGTACCAAAGTGGAGGGGCCCAGATTCCATGGTTTTGATTCTTGCTGCTACTATTTTTTTAATGCCCTTGGGTGGCCAGAAAGGAGTTGCCAATCAGGTCCCAGGAACAGTTTTGTTTCCTGTTAGCAAAAACTAATTCCCTGCCTGAGGAAGGAAGGGGGTATGGGTCTAAGTTGCAGGGAAATACTGGTAGATATTATTCCTGTCACACTCAGATTCAAGGCCCTTCACCACCCTGGTTGCCATCTTTTGGACATTGTTTGATCACAGCTCCCAGAATTGAACACAATATCCCAGACGAAGTCTGATGAAGATTGGTTAAGGGAGTTTAAGTTCACCTAACCCGCTATTTCTGATAATGGACTATGCATTCTTGTCATCTTTCCTGTCATGCCTGCCTACCCTACCCCCACCAACTTTCACCTCTTGCTCTGGGAATAGAAATCAAATAAATATTACCATCATTTCTGGAAAGGTCCAGGGGCCGTACTGGAACCAGTTTCAACTGGATTGTTCAAGCTTTTTGTTACATTTTTCATGTGAGCAATTACACCAGTGAAATCAGCAAACATTACAAGTCAAGGCTCAAATTATTTTTTTGTTGATCGTCTCAACTTAAAGTGATACAGAAAATGTTAACAAGCCAGATTTAACTTAAAAGTATGTGACGCATAAAATACCAGGAACTAAACAATAATGAAACTAGCATAGTTGAGTGTATTATAAACACTGATATTTCTATGGTGCCTGAAGCATTACACTTCTCTGGTCCTACCAACTCTGACCCCTCTTTCTTTGTTTCTTCTTTTTAAAATGATGTTCTACAAAGCTTTCTCTTTAGCCCAGATTCCTTCTCTCTACCTTGGAGGGCTCATCCACTTTCACAATTTCAATGATCATGTCTCTGCAAGTGACACTCAACTGCCGCCCCAACCTCTCTGCAGAGATCCAGACTCACATTTTAGTTGTCTCTTGGACATCTCCAAGTGACTTTCTAGATGGCACTTCAAATTCAACATGTCTAAAACAACTCTTTTATTATATCCCCTCTCCCCCCAAAAAAATCCTCATTCTGACTTTCCATTTAGTTGTTGCTGTTCTCATCAGCCTAATCACCAATGCTGAAAACCATGGCATTAATGTTTACTTTTCTTTCTGCAATTTCCGCACTGAAGCAGACCCCAAATCTGGCCTATTCTACCTTTGCAATATCTTTAAATTCTATCCTATCTTTTCTATTCCAACTGATACAATGTTACCACTGGCTTTGCCTCTGTGAATTTAATGTTCTTTTGATTGGTCTCCTTCAAGATCCAGGTAAAATGCTACTACCTCTAGAGCAGTGGTTCTCAACCTTCCTAATGCCACGACCCTTTAATACAGTTCCTCATGTTGTGGTGACCCCCAACCATAATATTATTTTCGTTGCTACTTCATAACTGTAATTTTGCTACTGTTATGAATCATAATGTAAATATCTGATATGCAGGATGTATTTTGATTGTTACAAATTGAACATAATCCACAGGTTGAGAACTGCTGCTCTAGAGAACTCAAAACATTTTGTAACCATCTTGTGCTTGTCACTGTCTTATTTTATTCATCCCTATCATCACCACATATTTAAGCCACCATGTTGCATACTCATTCGTGTTTCATATGCTTCCTGTTATATGAAAGTAGGGACTATGCATTAATTTTTTTAATCCCTCTCAAAAAATGTTGGAAAACTTGGTTTAGGATTTAGAAATGTAAATGGTCATAGACTCATAGGCCATTTTAAAAAATCTTCAGCATGGATATCATAAATACTTTCTTCAAGAAGAGAATCAGAAGACACTGGAGATGGTGAGCGCTGAAAAAATATTACCTAACAATGAAATTGACTATATCTTAACAAAACAGGAAATAATCTGGGCATCTTTAAAGAGCTGTGAGCAGTCAGATCATCAACTATATAGAGCAAAGGTCAAAATAGCACTAAATTAGAAGAAAGAGTACAGATAACAAACCAAGCTATTTAAATGACCTAATGATTCTGGGAAAAAAATGTAAAATAAAATAAATGTGTACCATTGAGTGTAACCTTTCAATATAACCACTGAAGAATCAAAAAGAGATCAACTTTGGTACCTATGTAAAATTTAAAATAAAAAGAAATTGTCTATAATCATCAACATTTCTTTAAGAAGTTTAACTGATGTGAAACATCTCCCCCTAAAAAATCAGAAAAGTCCAGAAACTATCTCAGTTTCTCAGAACAACTGATCTTTTTAATAAACAGAAAGACAGAAGAGGTGAAGGTAAAATAGAAGTCCATTTGCATTACAGTTTAGAGAAGGGTCATGGAAGTTTATGAGTAGTACAACCTCACAAAAGTAACAAAAGGCAATGGCCGGCAAAATTAGCCTTCAGAAAGTTTGATGTCAGGCCCAAACTGAAAACACTGAAAGATGAAACTCTTTTTCTTTTCCTTTTTTCCTTTTTTTTTTGTTTATTTTTAGTTTTCAACATTCATTTCCACAAGATTTTGAGTTACAAATATTCTCCCCGTCTTTCCCCTACTCCTACCCCAAAATAGTGAGCTTACTGAATACCCCTTCCCACAATCTGCTCTCTCTTATATCCTCCCCTATTCCTCCTCTAATTTTTTAGTAGAGCAAGATAGATTTCTATACTAAAGATGAAACTCTTAAGGAAAGCAAACATGTGAAGTGAAACACCTCACCTTGCATTTCTTAGCTATTTCTTCTCATGACTGATGAAAGAGGAATCATGTTTTTATTCTAAAACCTCAATTCACAGTATGAGGAAATAGAAATAGCACTCAGGAAAACAGCACTATATTCCAAAAGACTCACGATGAAAAATGCTCTCCACATCCAGAGAAAGAACTATGTAGTCTGAATGCAGATTGAAGCATACAATTTTCTCTTTTTTTTCTTCTTTCTCATTTTTCCCCCCTTTGATTCTAATTCTGCCCTACAATATGACTAATGTGGAAATGTTTAAAAAAAAACAGAAAAGAAAATAGCATTGTAAAAAGTAGGTAAATTTGGGTGAATACATGGAAACACATGGACTTATGTCCATGGTAGAGAAGATACAATTTTTAGAGCAGTCATGGATTAGTTTTCAAGTAAGAATAAAAGAAGTCATGTATTAAATTTTTAGCCCCAAAAAGTGATCAAAAAGGAATCAGTTATTATGAATCCATAAACAAATTTTCTATTCTCTATTAAATCTTTGTGAGAATATACTATATAGATGGAATAAACATAATTGTTAAGTGGAATATCATCAAGAGTGGGTGAGGGGAAATCCTTTATCCTGTAAATTCTCATTCACTCATATATTATAGAATATGTTAGACAAGTATGAACCATGTGTAACATTGAGTGTAACCTTTCAATATAACCACTGAAGAATCAAAAAGAGATCAACTTATTACCTACTGCAATGAACCTATCTTGCCAAGTTTTTTCTCATAAACTTATTCTGTTGTATCTAAGAGCTTTTGATTCACTGTAAGGTATTAATTTCACCCTGGTGCTATAATATCTTCTGTTTATCAAATTGAGCTGGCTTAGGCATATGATCACTAAGTGCTTCCAAAGTACTGTCATCTCCTTTGGAAGTCATTACCTTTACAGCCTCTGTTGTCTAAACATGAGGTGGTCCATGTCTCTCACTTTCAATCCAGACCTGAACATTTCCAAAGACTCCAATCTGAGCCGGTAACCTTAATCACACATCCAAGTTTAGCAGCCAGTAGTTTTCTTTACAGGTATAGGGTTCAAAATAGAAATAGGGACTGAAATGATGACTTAAGTGGCAAAGAGAAGTCACAGGTGACACAATACACTGTACCAGTGAAGGGTGCTACATTCTCTGCAACTTAAATTAATTTAGAATGGTCTTGAGAACAGAGAGCTTGTGACTTACCCAAGGTCATAGCACTAGAATGTGTCAGAGACTGAATTTGAACAAAAGAGCTTTTGAATCCAAGGTCATCTCTATTTCATTGTCTCACTTCTTCATGGAATTAAATATAATGAAAACATGAACTGGTAAATCTAAAACCACCAGCATAGAACTTAAAACTGCATCATCTTTAGCAAATTAATTTTTATGGATAATAAAAGACTCAAGTACATTGCATATTTTTAAAAATTATTTTAGGATCTTTTTAAAGTTTTATTACGATTTTCCTCATGCTTCAAAGAATAAGAATAATAGTTTTCTTTCATATGAATTTAGGGAAACGTAGCTAGTTTTGGGCAATAAGTAGTTCCCTGTAACAAATATGGTCATGTCTTGCCCTTACCAAATAGGTTAAAGGGTAAATAGAAAAACACTGTACTGGATGTCACTATAACTCACTTTTTTTTTGGTCTTGCTTTTACCATTAGTTAGTTATATGATGTTAGGTTTTGTTTGTTTGTTTTATGATTAAAAAAATGAGAGGTTCAAACCAGATCAGGAGTTTTTTACCTCCCAAAGTGCTCCATGACAAAAAAAAATTAAGAATCTTAGATTAGATAGATGATATGAAAAATCTCTTCTTACTCTAAAATTCTGTGATTCAAAGATATCGGCTATAAGGGCTGGTTCAATGTCTCTTCTTATTAATAATAGAAATAAAGGGTTTTTTAAAAACTGAATTATTTGTCTTCATGTCATAGACATTTCTAAATTTAGCAATGTTAGAGAAGATGTGGGAAAACTGGGACACTAAAGCACTGTTGGTGGAGTTGTAAACTGATCCAACCATTCTCGAGAGCAATTTGAAACTCTGCCCAAAGGACTGATCCAGCAATACCACTGCTAGGTCTATATCTCAAAGACACCAAAAAGGGTCAGGGAAGGGGGTGCTACTTGCATAAAAATATTTATTGCAGCTCTTTTTGTGATGGCTAAGAATTAGAGATTGAAAAGATGCCCACCAACTGAAGAATGTCTAAACAAGCTGTGGTACACGATTGTGATGGAATATTATTGTGTTATAAGAAATTATAAGCAGGATGATTTCAGAAAAATCTGGAAAGACTTACATGAACTCATTCAAAGTGAAGTGAGTAGAAACAGTAGAACACTGTACATAGTAATAGTAATACCGTATGATGAAGAACTGTGAGTGACTTAGCTAATTCTCAGCAATAGAATGATCTCAAACAATCCCAAAGGACTCATAATGAAACATACTATCTACCTCCAGAGAAAGCACTAATATTATTTGAATACAGACTAAAGCATACTATTTTTCACTTTCCTTCATCCTTTTTCTTTTACTTGAGTTTTCTTATACAAAATGACTAATATGGAAATGTTTTAGAGGATTGCACATATATAACCTATACCATTGCTTGCCATTTCAGGAAGCATGGATGGGAGGGAGGGAGGGATAGAATTTGAAACTCAAAATGTAAAAATTTTTTTAAAAAAGCTAAAAAATCATTTTAACATGTAATTGAGGAAAATCTATATAATGTATACTCTGTGTGTGTGTGTGTGTGTGTGTATATGTGTGTGTGTATTTCTTAATCTGGAAAATGAGTCAGCCAATTGGACATCAGTTGTTCATACCTCCTCTGTAAAAGACTTTGGGCCACATAGACTTGGGGACAATCTTGGGGAACTGACCCAGGCAGGTCAAAATCTCTCATTGGCTTGTTATTGTTCTACCTATGTTTCTCCACAAAAAATATTAAATGACGCTTAAGAATGACCTAAGATTCCCCAAAAGTTGGTAAATAAGGTTCCATTCTCCACAGGATAGGGGGAACAGGTATGGGACAGTTTTTATTTCGCCCACCATCAAAAATATCTAATACATTTGACTTGGAGGAGGGAAGCCTCAGACACAAATCTTGGGAAATCATTTAATGTGTCTGTTCCTCAGTTTCAAAATCTGTAAAATGAAGGGGTTGAACTTAATGACTTTGAAAATCACTAACAGTTCTAAATCTTTTATTGTATGAATTAGAAGTGTCCATGCATAAATGCAGAAACATAAATAACCTCTTAAACTCATGAGACTTTTCTTGGAAGGTAAATACACAAACACTTTCCATTCAACTCAGACCTGCACTATAGGATTGCAGTTAAGGCCCTAACAGTTAAGGCCCTAATAGATTCACTATCCCACTCATCATAGTTGTTTCTCCATACTTTTTCATCTTTCCTCAAACCTCCCATGACTCTCCCCATCCCACCCTTTCAGGTGATAATTTTACCTGATTCTTTTCTGAAAAATTGAGGTAATTCACTGAGAGCTCCATCTTCTGCCCTTCTCATCTCATATCACTTAGATGCCTTACACCACTATCTCCTCCTTCACCCTTGTCTTCCATGAAGAAATGACATTTGTCCTAGACTAGGCAAATCCCTCTATATGTGCTAGTGATCCTATTCCATCTTCTCTAACAGATTGCCCCTTCCATCATCCTTACTCCTTCATTAATCTTCAATCTGTTCCTGATCATTGCCTACTTCCCTACTGCTTACAAACATACTCATTTCTCCCCTATCCTCAAAATAAACAGCACTTAATCCATCTATCCCTACCAGTGATTATTCTATATCTCTCTTCCCTTTGATGACTAAACTCCTGGAGAAGTCAATTCATTGATGCCTCCATTCCCTTTCCTCTCACTCTCTTCCTAACTCTCTGTGGTCTGACATCTAACCTCATCATTCAACTGAAACTGCTCTCCAGATCTCCGAATTGCCCAGTTTTAAAACAAGGATTTTACATTTGAGACAATAAAGTCATTGGGAGTAAACTCCCAAGACTATGCCCCAGACCTTCTCTTCTCTATACTATTTTTTTTTAATGATCTAATCAGCCCCCGAGGATTCAAATATCATCTTTTTTTGATTATCAAATCTGCTTACCTAGCTCTCATCTTTCTCCTTGCATCTCCTACTACCTAATGGATATTTCAAACTGTCCAAAGACATTTTAAACTCAAAACTGAACTTATCTTTACCCCAAGTCCTATCCTCTTCCCGATTTTTCCATTACCATGGAGGGCACCACCCTCTTCCCAGTCACCAAAACTTACAACCTAGGCACCATCCTCAACTCACTCTCACATACCACCATACCTTGTATCTAATCAGTTGTCAAGTCTTATTGATTCTACTTTCTCAACTTCTTGTATATATCCCTTTGTTTTCTCTGATGCCAACACCATTCTTGTGAAAGACCTAATCACCTTATTCCTGGACTAATAGTAGCCTGTTGGTTGATTTCCCTGATTTGTCTTTTCCCATTACAGTTCATCCTCCACTCAATTGTCAGTCTGATCTTCCTAAAGCACATATGTGACTACTTCATGCCCCAATTTAACAACCCCCAATGACTTTATTATCTCAAATGTAAAATCCTTGTTTTAGAGGATTCAAATCCCTTCATAACTTGACCCCCACATACCTTTCCAGTCTTACTTTCCTCCACATACTTTTCAATCCAATGACATTGGCCTTTTTGTTGTTTCAGTTGTCTGGACTCAGTCTTTCCCTTATGCTGCATTCTCTGTTCTCAAATAGAAATGCTTCTTGTCACAAGACTACATGAACCAACATCCCTTTGCCCTTATCCCATGGATCTAATATTAGTGCATAATTCACTTTGTTCCACACCTCCTCTCTACTCATGTACATATTCTTAGACAGAGTAATTCCATTGCACAAAATACAAAATATTAAATAGTTTAATCAGTTGCTTTTACCAAAAGCATTCATTTAGCATTGGACAATCTTCTTAAGATGAACTTTTCTTAGTTTAGCAAAGTTGGTCTTTTGTTAACAAACACATGGTTTGTCATTAGGCCCCATAATCAAAAGTTTGGTAGAGCCTGTGAGAGGTTGGACTTTCCTGGCACAGTCTTCAAAAATCCGAAGTTACCTTCATAATATAGTGAGATATTGGAGACAAATGTTTATGAAGGGTCTATTTCATTTTTTGCTGTTCAGCCATTTTCACTTGTTTCCAACTCTTTGTAACTCCACTTGGAGTTTCCCTGGCAAAATAGTGGAGTGGTTTGCCATTTCCTTCTCCATGTGTCTATAGAGTGCTCCATAAAGGTGCCATTATTGCAGAGTAGAAGGGATGTCTGGTTATGCAGTAGTTTTTTCTTCTTTATAAATTTAAGTAAATGAGAATATCTTCAAGAGCATTCTTTTAAAAAGCAAAGATACCTGCATCTATCTCTATAAGGTGTGAATGAGGGTTATCTTTTTCTCATGCACCTAGACTTGTTTATGTGATCTTAAAACTGTCATCAAAACTATCTGTTATCAGAATTACCTTAGACTCTATATAAATGTGACATATATGTCATGCACATTTGTGCAACATAGGTGAGAAATGTTATCTATTTAACATGCATGCAAATGCAGATAACTTTATTGAAGATTATTTATATGATTATATTCACCTGACTGGCTGAACACATGTGGCAGATATTTTATTCATCCTCAGGTTTTACTGGATTGCATAAATAAACCACAGATTATGTTCATTATTCTGTAACCATTAATGATTAATGGGTACTGTCGGTAGGATTCCCTTGGGCTAGTAAGCCTCCTACACACCCCAGCTGCTCTTCATTGACTGAATAATGTTTTTTTCATCTCTGCTTCTCTTTCCTGTTTGTCCTTTTGTTGAATCCATAGAAAAGCAACTTTCATTACTTGACCTCTCATAGGAGTATACATATCTACTGTATTACAAACTCTTGGAATTGAAGGAAAATGGAGAAAGAAGAATGGAAAGAAGGATTTGCTAAGTTAGTTGAAAATGGAAAAGTCTCCTGCCTACCTTATTAGAACAAAGCCCTCAGACATCTTTATTGTTGTCATATCTCCAAAGAAGTCTAAGTTGTATTCAACTCACACAACCCAGATTCTATTTGTTTCAATAATTTTCAGTTATTTAGTAAGTATGTATCTGGTTGGTAGATTATCATTTGTTTCTTTTTTCTATTGTCCGCCCTAATTACTAGATCAGAAAATGATTTTGTAAATTGGTTGTTGGTTTCATGTATTTTATGATCAAGAACTTGTTAATATTTAAGGTATTCTCAGTCCTCATAATTGTATTAAAAATCAAGGCATCACCTTCTAGCTAAAGATGAGAAAAACTGAACCAGAAAGATATATGGCAAAAGTCAAGTTCCAAATTTGTTGCTGATTAACGAGGTAGAGAGTTATGGTTTTCTGACTCTGATTGTAATGTTTTAATTTATCAGAGCACAAAATATATCAAATAGGATAATCTCTTTTGGAGAAATTGGGAAGTTACAAAGGTAATATTCATGGTGCAACATACAACATATGGTACACAGTAGGTATTGGAGACTGATTGCTTGATCATATCTTTTAACCATCTTACATACCAACACTGATTTTGTTCAATGCTGAATTGTGGAAATCCAATGATAAGAAATCAATAATTTTTATCAAAAAAGTAAACATCACAGCTACCCTCTCTAATTTGCCTAGCCATCATTGCAGGTTTTTTTTTTTTTAAGGACAAAAGATTAATGCAAAGCAAGAAAGGTTCTTAAATGAACTGGGAGTCATTGTATGTAAATATGGATTCTCCAGTCTAGGGAATCAACATAAAGGTGATATTAGTTCGCAAGGAAATAAAATTCATTTTTAATAATCCACCATGAAATTAAGTAGGCTCAGCTGTAGGTGAAGAAAATTTTACACCCTTTTTAAACCCAAGCTTAATGAGAGCTGGCATCAAGGGAGCCTGAGGGGACAAAGTCTATTAAGAATGTAAAGAATATATCCATTAAACTGAATCAATCTATGTTACTGATACCATCTCTAAATGCTACACATTTATCCTTCCTGAAATCTACAAGGACTAGTTCATTTCTGAACATTTAATAACTTTTAGAAGATGAGAAACCACAAAATTTGATACCCTACATTTCATTACCCACCTTAGGCTTATTATATATTCTAGTTTTCTGATTTCTCAAACCCAATAGCTACAAATCTGTAGATTTTAGTCTCCCACACAGGATGTGGATGTGGGTGTGTTTGTGTGTGTGTATATTAATTTTAGTATAGCTGAAAACCAGTCAAAAACTGGAAGAAAGAATAAAAATGAGAAGTTATAACATGAAATTAACTCTACTATATTCTGACCTATTTAGGCAACAGAAAATGGACAAAAGAAGAGATATCAACACCATCTTCTGAAGATGTTTCAATGATATTAATCATTTTCTGTTAGAAAGAGCTTTAAGGAGAAAAAAAATATCTCCAATGGCAAACTCTTGATCTCCTTGCTAACTTGAAATATATGGCAAAGACAACATATATTCTAAAATTTAATATACTAAACAATAGTTTAAAATATAATATATTTGTAAATTTCTAGGTGACAATATTGGAAAAAGGCCAACAATACTGCCTTATAAATCAGTGAGAAAAAAAAGGAAAAAAACTCTTTTTACTGCAAACTTGAGAAAATTGTCTAAATAAGATCATCTTAAGGGCATTTAAGAATTAGCTTAGATGGAAAACAAAATAAATGCACAAAATGTATATCTATAAAGATTTTTATAATAAATTCTTCACCATGAATGACAGTGAAACTGCTTTTTCATTTCTATAGTAACTTCATAGTCCTGTTTGTCCTGTATAAGACCCAATAGAAGTCTACACAATAGAAATCTGTGCTCAAAGTGACAATTTGAAGAGGACAGGGAAGAATTGAATGGTTAATTCTCAAAGCATCTGAAGGGCATGAAAACATAACTCCTATATCAAACCATCACAGAAGAAATGTACCAGACATGTAGTAATAAGTCTTGAAGTAATAAGATATGAAACACCATCATATGATATAAAATGTACTAAAACAATGACAGGGGAGTCCATAACAGGCACCCTCGATCCAGTTTTACCAAGTGCATACCATACCAAAATGACATTCATTTTGAGTTTTCACTCTGGTGGCTTCTATTCCCCCAAATTGTAGTAGTGATCCAGTTTGACTCCATCCTACAAGAGGACAAACTTTATAAATTATGTAAACCCCCCATACAGATGGTATGTCACTTTGTGTGGAGAGATGATTTAACAGTGTAGAGCTCATCTTCCATACAAAAGATTTAAGTGGGTTAAAATAGATACAAGAGAGAAGGAAAAAGGAACTGAGTTAAGATTCTGCAAAGGAACTTGGGTCCCCTCATAAGTGAATCAATATCTTTTTTGAAGGGGTAAAATATAAACCATGAAGGTAAGAAGAGTAAAAGCAAAAGACTAAACTGGAAATGTACTCCTTCCTGGGAGAGAGGGAATAGGAGGGGAGCAGAGGGGATTTGAGGAGAGAGAAGGGGAGGGATATGGACAGGCGGGGAGGGGAAAGAAAGAATGGGGAGAAGAGAAGAGGGAAGGGATGGGGAAGACAGGGGGAAGGGAGAAGGGAGGAGAGAGAAGGGGAGGAGAGGGAAGGAGAAAATAATCCCTTCTATCTTTTAACCCACCCAGCAGCTTTGAAAGAGTAGCGTTAAATCAAGGGAGGGGAAGGATTTTGTTGCAGTGAGTCAACAATAGGCCTCATTCTAGAAGAGGATATAATGGGGATGATTAAACTAGGTTTCTTCAGCAGAGGTAATGACAGGGGCATCATAACAGGTTTTGTTCAATGAGTAAAAATCTCAGGAAATTATCTTCTCTCAGAAAGGTTTCTTCTATCCAGAAGCACATCTTGCCTCAGGACATATGGCATCCCATCCCAGGAGAGAAGGTGCATAGATCTTGGGGTGAGGGGAGAGCCTTCAGATAGTCTGGGGGATTTGAAAAGGGTTGGCCCCATGAACTGTGATGCAGAGGGACATCTATAACACCATGCTGCCTTCTTCATGAATTAGTAGTATTCATGGGAGTAAGGCTTAGCAGAAGAAGGCCCTTGCAAAAAAAAAAAATTAAATTACATTAAAAACAAATAACAGATGGGAAAAAAGGAGTGACAAATTTGTAATTGCACAAATGATTGAAAAGGACAAAGGAGGGAAGAGAGCTTTTATCTCACGGAAACCCCTCCTCACATGAGGACCATAAAAAGAATACTCTGAAAATACGTATACATATGTGTGTGTGTGTTTTCAGATTAAGCTAGATTGAGAAAGAAATAATGGGACTATGTAAATAAATAGTTCCTGCCCCAAAGAGAATTATAATGAATTCAAGTAACTAAATTAAAATTCAAAACAAAATGATAGACTATATGGGCATGGAGGATTCTGAACTGAATTCTTACCTAGGCTGGAAGGGGAAACGGTGAAAACAAAGAAGCACAAGTTAAGTAAACTTCAGCAACTTGGGATAAAGAAGTAAACGAGAGGAGGTGGAGTCTATGAAAAAGTACTAAAATCAAGTTATTGTACAATCCACTTCAGCGACCAAGTACTAGCCTAAAGGAAGGGAAAACAATCAATACAAAGAAATTAAATGAAGAGTAGCGCCAATCTAACAATTGTAACCTTGAATAAAAATGGAATAAACCTTGTCCCTCCCACCACCAACACCCCAACCAGAAAGAAAATAAATAAGGAAGCAAAACGCAGCAATTTGCGGATATGTGACACATTTTTTAGAAATAGAGAGAGTGATACAGAATGATGGAAGGTCTGAAACAAAATTTGTAATAGAGCAAAATATCTTCCCCCCCCAAAAAAGCAGAGTGGTAATAATGATTTTAGCTGAGGCAAGAATCAAAATTCACAATGTCAAGAGATCAAAACATGAAAACTACACATTTAAAGGTAATTTAGACAATGAAAGAATTGTTATTAAATACATACCCAGCAAATTATAATGCCACAAAATATACAAAAGAAAACTAACAGAATTGCAAAAGGAATAGTTAGAAACACTGTCAATTGTAGGACTTAAGTGTTTTTCTTTCAGGGTTGGATAAATTTAACAGAAAGATAAGCAAAAGGTCAACATATTTGAAAGATGGAGAGAGAAATTCTTGGGGAAAGTTTCACATTTTATAATTATATAAAGGAAAAGGGAACATAGAGAATATTAATAATAATTGATCCAAATGTCTATTTTCTCATATCTACATTTTTTTTACAAGAATTATTTGCACCGGGGAAGCTAGGTGGTGCAGTGAATAGAGCACCAGCCTGAAGTTAGGAGGACCTGAGTTCAAAGGTGACCTCAGACACTTAACACTTACTAGCCATGTGACCTTGGGCAAGTCACTTAACCCTCCAAAAAGCAAAAAAAGAAAAGAAAAAAAGAATTATCTGCACATACTTCAAGTGCATTGTGGATTGAAGGTTTAAAAAGGAAACAGAAACATTTTTCCAAATTATATTCTATAGTAGACCACACTAGCTAATGTAAAGATTAAAATATCTAACTGGCTTATTATTTTTGAGGACTATTTTTAAAAAGAATTTGATTTGGTAGATTAAAATAAAACTATTAAATAGTTCTCTTCCAATATTATATCTCAAAATAGTAGCAGTGCACTTCTGAGTCTATCAATAAAAACTGCTGCTGGACCCAAGGGCTAGGACATTGTCCTTACTCCCCCTCTTCTCTAAATCCACATACTTGGTTTGGACCAAGTTCAGTCCTGGATGAATCAGGCCTCCAGGGACAAAGTTTAGGTTCTCCAAAACGAGGGATGGAGGGCTTGTGTATTTTCTGATGACTGAATAGTAAATGATGACTAAATAGCAACTGATCTGTAACTTGGTGTGCCCCATGAGTGGAGAATTTTGGCTATTGTACTTTGTGTCACTTAAGAAGGCAAACTTTATGACCAATATGGTGAAAACTATGTGGCCATCTTAGTGATAAGTTGTTGAGAATGCTGTATTTTGATTATTGGTGATAAGTTGTAACATTGCAAATGCTGTACCTTGATTAACTGTGAATGTTTTGCTCTGATTTGTTATTGAATAGAGTGTTCACAATACTATATAATAAGAACCTTAAAAGGTGTTCACAATAGCATTTTTATGGAAAGCTGTTCATATTTGGCTTCACATTATGGCAAAAAGTTTAGTTTTCTCACACTATGCACTCATTATATCCCTTACCACAGCGGCTTGTGGAAGATGTACTTTGAGTTAAGATTATGACTCTTGGCTAGAGTACTTCAAAGGGGATCATGGAAAAGTACTCAGATTACCATAAGACTCAAATATGTGACAGGCATTTATTTCCAATACACAAATGCTTATACACAAAAAATTCACATAGAAGAATTTTTAAACAGGATTCAGTAACTTAACTATTTTAATACTCCCAAGAAGTTAAGACTTCAAACTTATCATAAAATAAACCAGTTTGTGATACTATTATATGTGTATGTGTATGTTTATGTATATGTGTATATGTATAGATGTGCATATGTGTGTGTGTGTACTGTTATATTTTGACTCTGCATTGTCCCTTCAAATTCCCTATCTTTTGGAATTACAATTTGTGCTCTTCCTTTTGATCATTTTTCTGATTCAGAAATGTCCCCTGCCTCCAGTCAACTGGACCTATGCCCACTGGACCTGTGGCATACATGAGGTCACCTACAAATTTGGAATATAACCATTAAAAGGTCTACTTTAAATCCTCTGTACTTAGAAAAGGAAATTAAAACAAAGAAGTATCTAGAGTTCTGAGATCTAGTTTCATGCTCAACTAAGAACTACAAATGCTTTATTTACTACATCCTCATGACCACATGGTAGTTAGTAATTGTGTTGCCCATCTATGGGCAGCTCACTTCCTTCCTTGCCTCTGACTTTTTAGAAAGGGGCTCAAAGTTTTCTATAACATTGTGCAGATAGAACAATTGAATGACAGAGAACTGATCTCTCCTTTTAAAGATCTACTGAGTCACTGACTCTTCCTACTCAGTGACCAATAACGGGAATTGCTTTATCATCCTTAAAGTGATCTGCTGTGTTGAGTCACAAACAGCAGTACCAAAACAGGGAATCTGTAATCTCCAAAGCACTTAAGTACTTGTAATGGCAAGCAAAGTAATACTTTGCTCCTAGTTTCAGCTATGCAAGTGCCTTTGAGCCTCTCCTTTGATTTTGTCAAGTGTTTGTTGGAAACAGTATAGATTTTGTTGCTCTTAATAGGTCTAAGGGAGTTTGGAGACCTTCCCTGCCCTTAATAGGCCTAGCATTATCCCATGGAGCTCACGGTAAGAGGAATTTGCTAAATGAGTGGAACAGAAAGAGTGGAACAAGAAAGAGCAGAGCAGATAAAAACTCGAGCCTAAGCTGGGACCAAGCAGAACCGAGAGGGAGGATACTTGTGATTTCAGCACTCTGTAGCACTCTGTCTGTTGGTCTGTCAGACAAACACATTGTCGATTGTTTTTGGACAGAAGTCCTGAAAGAGCACTCTACTGATGATCCAGAAACCCTGCAAGAGGACTTTACTGATAATCAAGAAGCTCTGAAAGAGGATTTTACTGCTGTTTCCAAAAGTCCTGAAAGGGGACTTTACTGCTATTTACAGAAGTCCTGAAAGAAGACTTTACTGCTGTTTACATAAGTCCTAGAAGAGGGCTTTACTGCTGTTTACAAAAATCCTGGGACTTTACTGCTGATTTGTGTTTTATTTCTTAGACAAAAGCTTTGTGTGTTGTTTTGTGTTACTTTATCAGACAGAAAGTGAATTGAGATGATAGTCCCAGCAATATGTGTAAATATTTCTGTGGCTGTTAAGCTTTATCTTCCTAGAAACAGACACTTTGAAGAGCTGTCCCTGGTGTGAAACAGGAACAAGGCAGAGAACTGCCTACATGTGAGTCCAGGCAAGAGCTGGGAGAGCTGCCTACCAACATGTTAATCCAGGAAACAGTCAGGTGAATCCAGGCAAGAACTGGGAGCATGGAAGAGGAGCCATGGGGTTTGGAAGCCAGCCTTAAGTTAAGATGAAAGGAGACTTTACTTTGGTACTCAGGAGTGACTGATAATATTGTAACTTACTATGACCTAGGGGTGGATGGCCTTTGTACTTTCCACCACCCCTTAAGGATGCTTGGAAGCCAGCCTCCAGTCAAGATGAAAGGAGACTTTAGATGGGAACTTTGTATCGATTGAGGAGATTGTGACTTACTGAATGATATGTTTTGTTTAAGACTATGTGGCCACCTTAGTAATAAGTTGTTATGTTATGTTGTTGTGAATGTTGGGCTGTAGTTTCTTGAATAATTTGCTTTAGTTTATTGCTGAATAAATAGAGAGTTCACTATCCTGTGATTAGAACCTTAAAGTTATTCACAATAGCAGTCCTCAGGAGAGTTGATTGTGATTGTCTGAGCTAGTGCACACGGTCAGTCAGAAGCAGACAGGAAAACTGCACATGCTCTATTAAAGCCCACTATTAGATATGTAAAATAACAGAGAGAATGTTATTTGATAACACTTTGATTAATAAAGTAAGAACAGTCCAAAAGAAGGAGAAGTACGTTCACCAAATAGGTTCACTGCTATTATGGAAGATGTCTGGGGAATGGCTGAACAAGTTGTGGTACATTATTGTGATGGAATACTACAGCGCTATAAGAAATTGAGGAGCTCAATGATCTTAGAAAAAAACATGTATAGACTCTCATGGAATAATAAAGAATGAAATGAAAACTAAGATCATTGTATATGTGTTTTAAGAAGAAATTTGAGTAACAAATTAACTACAAAGGGCAAATGAAGGAAGATACTATGTGCATCCAGAGAAAGAACTGATAAACAGAAGTATGTATAGAGTGGTTTTATGTGTGTATGCGTGTGTGAGTACATGAGTGTTTGAGTGTACATGTGTTGTGTCTAATGGTAGCCATGTCTAGGGCAGTGAAAGAGGGAAGAAAAAAGGAAAAAAAGAAAGTTACATGATCATTTTATTACATATTTAAAAGGAATAGTATATTGTACATAATAGATTTGCAGTTTCATGTACAATCATCTTTTTTCTACTCTACTATGTTATGGAAACGCTTGTTTTATTTCTTAAGTTCATAATAAGATAAAATAAATTAAAAGATGCCCATTACAGCGGCCAAATAGAATAGCAGTTCCCCATAGATGATTTTAGAAGAAATTGAATATGCTCTTAATTTTCTTTCTATTCCATTTAGCTTGTTTTGTGGATGGACCATACTGGTCTTGGCATGAAACACTCAGTGTCAATTTTCAGTTCTGTGACTTTGAATAAGTTATTTCATTTCTTTGAATATCCATTTCCTCATCTGTAAAATGAAGTGATAAGACAAGATAATTTCCATAGTCCCTAGAGTGCTAGACCTGGAGTCAAGAAGACCCAAGTTCAAATCCAGCCTCATACACTTATTAGTTGTGTAAGTCAATCAATGAACATTTATTAAGTACCTACTATGTGCTAGACACTGAGTTAAGCACTGATGTGTGACCCCCTAGACAAATCACTTAATCTCAGCTGACCACATGTACTAGCTCAGTGCTTGTGTGCTTTGGGGATGATGAACTCCCTGTTTCAGGACAGCCATGTGTGATTCAGCACAAAAGGGTACTTTGGGGGAATCAAGAAGCAATTCCCCTTATTGGCCACTGAGTAGGAAGAATCAATGACTCAGTATATCTTTAAAAGAGAGGGATTAACCTTCAACAATTCAGCTTTTCTATTTGCAGCTGTAAAGTTGGGATGAGAATAGCATCTACTTCCCCAGGTTGTTGTGAGGATAAAGTATGATATTCTTTGTAAACTGCTTTTCAAACCTTAAAGTCCTATAAAAATGCTAGCCATTATTGTTACTATTAATATTATCGTCCTATTGTCTAGTAGTTTAAGAAGTATGCTCCCAACACAACTAGCCAAAGAAGTCTGAGATTCAGCCAAATAAACACATGTGACCCACTGTCGAAAAACTGATGCTATTGGACTTGCATTTTAAGCTTTTTCCAGTACATGATACTGAGACAGAAAAAACCGGGCAGGATTCCCACTTGGTGACCAACATATTTCAGGTGATTGACAAGGATTAAGGAGTCCAGCTTTTCCTGAATAACAAAGATTTTCCTCAGTGCAAAGCTTACTTGTTTATATGGCAAAACAATTCACACATTTTTGTCTATCTACCACATGTTCATGACCACAGGGTGTTGTGAGTGGGGGGAAAAGGTGAATTTGCCCTTTCCCTTGTAGGATCTGTCTCAGGATAACTTACACAGCTTCCAAATTGATATTTCTGAAACAGACCTGACCATATCACTCCCACTCAAAAATCTTCAAGGTTCCCTTTTGCCCTAAGCACAAAATGCAAAATTTTTACCCTATAATTTAAGAGGCTCCATAATCTGCCCCACCCACCTTGCTCATCTTATTTTGTATTTTTTTCTCTTCATGACCTTTTCATTCCCATCAAGTTAGCCTGCTAACTGCTCTAATACATGCTATTATAGATCTTACCTCTGTGTCTTTGCCCATTGTCTAGAACATATTCCTTTCTCGCTTCTTAGAATTTAAGATTTCCTTCAGGCACAGCCCAGGTATCACATCCTACATGAAACCTTTCCTGATCTTTCCTTCTTTATACTTGTTAACACTTTTCCCCTCTTGAAATTGCCTTGTCTTGCATAGTGCATACTTTGTGTTTACTTTGCTGTATACTTGTGTTCCCAAAGAGAACATTTGGTTTGTATCAAGGAAATGTCTTGATAAAAAATATAAAGAATAGAACCTGGAGGATTTCATTTTTTGTCTTTGTATCTCCAGCACTAATGCAATTCTTTAACCATATTGAGTGCTTATGAAATGTTTGCTTAATTGAATTGAATTGGACCTGAAAGAGTATATGAGCTCCTTGGAGGGAATGTAGTTAGCACATAGAGCTTACAGTTAGATTCTTTTCAGAGATACACAGTGTCTTGATAAATATTGGTTAAATGAGTGAAAGAATGAATCTTTCTTTTTAATCTCTCATGCTCTCTCTAATCTAGAGTCATCCTCATAGCCAGGGTGAATATTACCCAAAGGTCCTACACAAATAAGATGTTTATTAAATCAAGTATGCATCAAGGATTATGATTATTTCAAAGTATTCATCTGTTATTGTAGAAAAAGTAATAAAGAAAACAGACCAGGCAAGCCCCACTGGAGAAGAATCTCCAGAAATAAAAGTTACTGCCCATTAGGATTTCAAGGGGATCATTTAAAATATTATTTTAAGGGGTTCTAAATGTATACATTTTGTAAAATGAATATAATCTGATCAGGCTCCCAAACCCTTCTGAGATTAATTAGTTTGGAAAAAGAAAACCTGCTTCAGGACAAGTCATGAGAATTGCTGTCCTTTTCTGTTCATGGGAACAACAGTATATTATTTTCATTGATCGCCCATTTAAAGATTTTTTTAAAGTAATTTTCTAAGTATAGATTTGAGAGTTGACTGTTATTTAGTACTGATAGACTTCTATATAAGCCAGGTTAACTTGATGGGAAATAATGGATTCTGCAAATAAATGATTTATTTTTTTCTCTCAGTGAATCCAAGAAGGAATTTATACTTTAAGTTAGGGTAAAAGAAAATTATATCAAATATACCTACCAAGCATTCCGTCAAACACAATCTAAATTGGATAGGCATTTTATGTCTTGCTTTGGTGCAAGGTAGGAAGAATTTGTTTCTAAAATAATGCAAATTAAGAAACTATCACTTGGGCATGCTTTTCAAAGTTGACTTAGCACTACTTGAACCCCCTTACCATATTCTTCACTAATCAGTCAGTCAATAAGTATTTATTAAGCACCTATTACGTGTCAAGTACTGTACTAAGAGATTGGGATATGAAGAAAGGCAAAAGACAGTCACTGCCCTCTAGGGCTCACTGTACAACAAAAGTCATTTTCAAAATCTCCTGTAATCTCTACGTTTCAATGAGAAGAGGAAATTTAGGGGATAGGGTAGGTCAATTAGGTTGTTTGGATCTTTTAACATAAGTGATATTGTCACAAAGATTACGTAAAATCACACTGTATCAGGACATATAAAAATCAAGAGTTTGCCTTATGGCAAACACATCAGACAGTGACTCAGAATGAAAAATGAGCTTGCCACATGGCACAGACTGGGTGGAAAGAGAAGTTACTCCTCTTGTTAAATAGAGGATGCCTAATTTCCTGGGGCACAGCTAGTAGCTTTCAAACTAGAATGAAACCACAGTTGCCTGGATGAGAAATGCACAGAGGCGCTGAAGAGGACACTCAGGAAACAGATCCCCATCTCTCTCTCTCTCTCTCTCTCTCTCTCTCTGTCTCTCTCTCTCTCTCTCACACTTTCTCTCTCTCTCTGTCTCTGTTTCTGTCTCTGTCTCTTTTTCCTCTGTCTCTATCTCTGTCTCTGTCTCTCTGTCTCTCTGTCTCTCTGTCTCTCTGTCTCTCTCTCTCTCTCTCTCTCTCACACACACACACGCACACACACACACACACACACACACACACACACATCATGAAAAATAAAATTCAGAAGCTTTGGCCGTCCTGGGTTACAAGGCCAGCCCCGGGTGATGGAAAAATTTAAATGAACTGATGTGAAGTGAAGTGAGCAGAACCAGATATGATGATCAACTGTGAATGACAGCTATTCTCAGCAATACAGTGATCCAAGACAATTCTTAAGGACTTATAATGAAAATGCTATCTACCTCCAGAGAAAGAACTGACGGAGTCTGAATGCAAAACAAAAGCTACACTTTTTTGCTCTTTTTTTAGTCTGTAATTCCTTTTGCAACATGATTAATATGGAAATATTTTGCTTTGACTGCACCTGTATAACCCATGTCAAATTGCTAGCCTTCTCAATTGAGGGGAAGGGGTAATGAGGGAGAAAATTTGGAACTTAATTTTAAAAAAATGAATGTTAAAAATTATTTTTACATGTAATTGAAAAAAAATAAAATATTTACAAAATGAAGACATGAACTAATACAGAGTAAAATGAGCAGAAGCAGGAGAACAATTTACACAGTAATAATATTGTAACAATAATTAACTGTGAAAGACTTAGTACCTCTGATCAACACAATGACCCATCAAAATTCCACAAGTCTCATGATGAAACATGCTCCTCTCCAAATAGAGAACCGATAGACTCAAAGTACAGAGAAAAGTATTTTTTTCTTTTACTTTTTGAACATGACTATTGTAAAATGTCTTGCATGACTTCAAATTCATAATGGGTTTTATACAGGGGGAAGGAAGGAGAGACTCTGGAACTAAAAATAAAATTGAATTTTAAAAAATTGTGGGTATTCAATGTGTTGCATGGACTCTGAGGAATTTTCACCCAGGAATATTTGGTTTTTCACCTAAAGGTTAAACTTTAAGGGATGACTCCACCCAACAGCAAAAAATATGAACTGAGTCTCTGAATAACTGAGTCAAAAAGGTGGGGGGGGAGATTATCAATTTGTACTTCATTATCACTGTACTGGATAGAATTAAAATTTATTTCAGGCAGACATTCTAATTAAGGCTGTCAACACCAAATGAATCAGGATGTCATCACAGAATGAAAATATAACTGAATAACAAGCTCATTATGTCTTAGCAGAACAACTGTTTTTAGGTACTTTCGAGATCTGATCACTTATTGTCGTTAAATTCACATGCTTATGTGGATCTATGACCTCCCTAGTGTATATTATGTTTGGATATGACACTCAATCTTGGTAGAAGATGGGTGAAAATTATGCAGCTTCAGTAACTGATCTAAGTGGCAAGTATCCTGGATTTGAAGGCAGGCATGAAGGGTTTGAATTTCACTTCTAATTCATATGGGTTACATGAGCATGAGAAAATCACAATCACATGAGATAATGTACGTAAAGTGAATTTAAAACTTTTAAAATGCTAAAGAATATTCATATGTTGTATTTTCCATGCTTCTTCAACCCTGCTATATTTAGGTGACTTTGTGGAAGGAAATATTATTGCTCTTCAGTAATCAATTCAGTTGAAAAATATCAAATGTCTCCCATGTGCAAGCCACTGTCAGAAACTAGAGACACAAAGATCAAAATTAAAACACATTCCTTGCCCTTAAGAAGCACATATTCTGTCAGGAAGCTAGGGAAGACAGGATATATGTGTACAAGTAAGTAACAATTTCAGGAGGCAGAGAATTTGCCAATAGAAAGGGAAGATGGGAAAGTCCTCATTCAGAAGGTGGCAGCAGAGCTGAGTTTAGACATAAGTCGGGTTTCCAGAAATGAAGGTAAAGAGGCCACATATTCTCGACATGGGGACCACCCATGTTAAGGCATTAAAGGAGGAACTAGGCCATTCTTGACAGTGAACAGAGTGATTTGACTTGAATGGAGAGTACATTAAGGACAAAAATATCAAACAATAATGTAAAGGTAGATTGGAGCCAGATTGTGGAGGACGTTAAATACCAGCCTGAAATTGAATTTTATTTTAGAGGCAACAAGGAATCATTCATGATCTTTTATTATGTAGAGAAAGGATGACATTGTCAGACCAGAACGAAGTGAAATAAGGGCTACTATTGAGAAATTTCATGGCACATCTGTATAGCTTTCTAAACCATTTCAAGAATACTTCCTGCTTGTCTATGATTAAACCTTTTATTTCCTTGCACCAAAGGCAGATGAAATTGGGACAATTATTTCTAGTCTGGCCAGGAAGTTGCACCAGTACACAATCTAGGAAAAAAATATTTTCTGTCACATGTTTCTTTGGATATAGTGGTACAAAAAGGTATAGATTCACTATGACTGGCACTGTGGTTCCTTTCACTTCCAATTTAGATATCAACCTTAGAAGATATGTCATGATTTATTAGGGCTCAAAATTCATGATGTAAATGGGGGCCAGTAGCTGGTGATGAACTTTCCTGAGCTTTGCCAGACTGTTATCAGGACAACAAAAACAGGACTCTTTTACTATAAGTTATTGAAAGTTTAACCTCACAAAAGAGGACTAAAAGCATAAAGCTACACTTCTTGTCCTGCAGGGTAATTTAGTCCTGAAGACTTTTCCCCCTTCGCTATCTGCACGTTTCTTTTCTCTGAATAGGGAAGTCCACATCACTTTTATATTTTACCAGTCATTAATCCTCCCTCACCATTTTTATTAATTTCTAATGATTTGCTACTCTTGTATAGTTGTCACCTTTAACTAAGGCTCCCAAAAATCCCAGTACATTTAATCCTCAAAAACACAAATTTAAAAGGCAATTTCTAGCCCTCCAAAGTACACGTGGTTTAAATATATGGTTGAGATAGCCGGCATCGGATGGCCAGTGCTACTTCTAATGTAGGTAACTTGGCTAGACTATTGGAGTTGGCTATTTTTTCTCTATGAAGCATGATTAGTTTTTCCTTTAAGTACTTATATGCTGTAGCATTGTGTGTGTGTGTGTGTGTGTGTGTGTGTGTGTGTGTGTGTGTGTGTGTGTGTTGTCTCTGGTGCCTTTAAGCACAGAGTTTACTTGCTTCTCTTTTAATCATATGTACTTTTACTTGTTGCCTTTTCTCACATTGTGATTTCCACCTTTGCTCGAAGAAATTTATTCCAGCCCCATTTTGTCTGTGGGAATCTATATGTTTCAATAGTTTCTTTTTTAATGTTTATATGGCTATTTTCTATTTCTTCAGCACCACAGAGATTCCAAGTTTCTCTCCCCCGCCCCACCCCTGAGCCATCCCATGTGACAAATAGTATTGTTAGAAAGCAAAGATAAGATAAAGATAAGGTAAGATAAAGGAAAGATATCAACTCATCGATACCCTGAAAAGTCTCATAACCTATGCAATGATGGGGACACCTGTGCACTTCCCAGCTCCACAAAGGGACCCGTTAGGGGGTCTTCTCATATTTTGTTTTTAATTTGAGTCCTGCTTGATCTTGATTATGTTGTTACATTTACTTCATTGTTGCTGTTTCTGTTTTGGTGTGTCCCTCTTCCTTCCATTTACATTGTCGTAGTTACTGCATATGCTGTTTTCTTGGCTTTAGTTACTTCACTCTATATTAGTCCATAAAGATCTTTTTCTATGTTTCTCTCTATTCATCACTCATCTTTTCTTATAGAACCATGATATTCCTTTACGTTCACGTACCACAATCTGTTTGGTGATTTCTTGATAAATGGGCATCTACTTTGTTTCTAATTCTTATTTATCACAAAATTTCTACTATAAATTATTTGGAGAATATGAGGACTTTCTTCTTATTAGTGGTTTCCTTGGGGTATAAACCTAGTAATGTATTTTCTGGTTCAAAGAGTATGGATATTTTAGTAACTTCATTTGTGTAATTTGAGATTGCTGCCCAAAATGGGTCTTATCATTTCACTGATGTATTTAGTGTGTCTGGATTTCTACAGTCCCCTCCAATATTGACTGTTAACATTTTTTTGTTGTTATTTTTGTCAGTTTGTGGGGTGTGAGGTAAAACTTCAAAGTTGTTTTGATGTATATTTATCTAATTATTAGTGATTTGGAACAGTTTTCTCATATAGTTATAAATGATTTGTGCCCTTTTGGGAACAAAATGTCCTTTGGCTATCTATTAGGGAATGTTTTAAATACCAGTTTCTTTAAAATGTAGTACTGGGGTTTTTTTTCTAATTCATTTTACCACCCTTCTCACTTTTGGGTGTATATTCAGTCCATTCACATACACAATAAGGAATACAAATTTCAATTTTCCTCCATCATATACTTTTGCAATTTTCCCTAGATTTGCCCCCCATTCCCTTCTTTATAAAGAAAAAATGAAGAGAGAAGAAATAAATTTTAAGAGACATTCATTGCACCCTGGTTTGACTGAAGAAAGGAGGTCCAGATGTGTAGGGTAAAACTGTTTCAATCATTTACTACTGGCTCTTATAATTCTTTCTCTCCTTTTCATTCCCTCCCACTTTATTATTCAATCTTAATATTTGAAGTTTGGTTTGCTTCCTGCCCCCTATAACAACAGGTAATGCTATTGGTACTAATTTTGCCCCCCCCTTTTTTTGTAGTAGTAGTAGTAGTAGTAGTAGTAGTAGTAGTAGCAGCAGCAGCAGCAGCAGTAGTAGTAGTAGTAGTAGAAGTAGTAGTAGTAGTAGTAGAAGTAGTAGTAGTAGTAGTAGAAGTAGTAGTAGTAGTAGTAGTAGTAGCAGCAGCAGTAGTAGTAGTAGTAGTAGAAGTAGTAGTAGCAGTAGTAGTAGTAGTGGTAGCAGCAGCAGCAGCAGTAGTAGTAGTAGTAGTAGTAGTAGAAGTAGTAGTAGCAGTAGCAGTAGTAGTAGTAGTAGTAGTAGTAGGAGTAGGAGTAGTAGGAGTAGTAGTAGTAGTAGTAGTAGCAGCAGCAGTAGTAGCAGCAGCAGTAGTAGTAGTAGTAGTAGTAGATGGCATTCAATATAAACTGAACTGGGGCAAAATAAAAAATTCTAGGTCCAATGTGGCCAACCTAGCCCTCGATGAGCATTTGCAGTTAGATGATCCTTCACCAAAGAATTTAGAAACTTAGCTCTCTGGGCTTGACCATTTTGACCTCAAGTCCCTAATGAAACCCTCTAGACAGAGCTCCCCAAACGACTATGTTTTCTCTTTCCTAAAAGATTCCCTATGATGACCCATATTGACCTGATTCTCCAACAGTGGTCATGTCATGAGCTATGAGGAACACCAGAGAGCTAGAAATTGTAGAGAAGCAATCAGAAAGCTTTGGCTGGAAGATGCACCAAAATCTTTGTGGAAAAAAAACCAAAAACTTTAGTTAGCTGCAAAATAGGCCTATTACTCTACCAAAAACTTGATGTAATAAATGAACATTCACTTGTATTATTACTTCTCATTTGTATGTATATATTCTTATGACTAATAAACTGCACATTATATAAACTATAAATTAATAAACCACAAATTGTAAAATAAAAAAAAGGTTTTCCAGTTTCTCTACTAGGACTGGCACCACCAACTGGACCTGGGTCTGCTACTCTCTGCTTGGGGCTTGGTCACTAGTGCCCAGAGATCCCTGAACCCATACCAGGGCCAGATACCAAAGACACCAGGTTGGTACTTGGCTCCTTGCTTAAGAGGGTGAGGTGAGCTGAGTTGAGGACACTCCATCCCCTCTCTCAGTTATTGTGGGTCCTCTCTGATCTTTAGAGATCAAGGATGCATTATTCCCCCTTTGACTACAACTAGAGGAACCCAAAGACTCTGGTCACTGATGCTGGCATTGATAAAACTGCTTCTAGTTGTCTGTATTACTGCCTCTTACTGCTGTCAGTCTGAAAAAGAGGAGGGGGAGAGAGGTGAGGGCTGATGGGGAAGCCTGGCAGCTGTTCTGGACTGGAATTCAGTCTCAGAGCCTTGTTGTTGCAGCACCTCAGGCTCACAGCAGATCAACTCTATAGTCTCAGTGCTGGCCAGGGGGCTGAGTCCAGGCTCCCAGCCTCCTTGGCAGGGATGAAGAGCTGACTGGAAACCACTCCTGCCTGCAGAACTCCACACTGGACAAGGTGATGATGTCAAAGTGTCGGAATCAGGGCTGAAATGCATGGGAGGAAAGCTTCAGTCTCTTTAGGACATCTGAGAAAAGGTAGGAGCTTGTAAGTGGGAGGTAACAGCTTTTCTGAAAACTCAAATATGAAGTTGTCTGAGGCTGGGGGTGGGGGGTGGGGAGGGAGACCACAGAATGGTCCAGAAGGTCGAGCTTGGCCCTGACCTTCCCCTCCAATGCAGAGCTGCTACAGAAGTCCCAGGCCACCCTGGGATCACCCTCTGGAGATCTGAAAGGTGATCGCTGAGAAATTTCTGCATTATGTTGCTGCTGGCAAGTTTCATGCCTGTCTGCCCTGAGTAAGGAGTGAGTGTGGGGTCTGCCACAAAGGAAAGCAGGAGCCAAATGGTCTCCAGGTAACCACTGAGTCAATATAGGAAAGACTGTTTTCCAGTCTAAATATTCTAAAACTACCAAACTGTTTGGTACACAAAGTGCTACCCATGTTAAATCTATTTCTTCCCACATGGCAACATGGAAACTAAAATTGGAAGAAACTTAGTAGCAGGTGGCAAATTAGCTTGTCTTCATATTTGTAAGGGATGAACTAGTACTTGATGAGTGAAAATAGCACACATCTTCTATATAAGAGTGTGATAGAATCACCTACCTAACACCTTGTCTGTAAGTATGTACAGTTGGGGCCACTTAACCTGGAAAATTAGCTCTCTGCCCTCCCACTTCTAGGATCAACTTGAAGCCTCCAGGTAAGTGAATTAAAAGGTCCAGAGACCTATATTATTCAGCAGCCTAGCATCTTTGATCTTACACCCTGCCTCCAGGGACTGGGATCTTGGCTTGATTCCCTGCTTAATAACTTAAGAATTACCTTGCTTCCCACAGCAGCCTTGGGCCTGAGTACCTTTTAGTATCAACAGCCAGATTTCCCTGACCCCAAGTCTTGTCCCCCTGCCCAAACTTCCTGTTATTAACTATGCAGGCATCTTTCCTAATTGCCTTTTCTTACTTGGTCTTTCCAGTTCTGGCTGCTAAATGAGTCCTGATCTGAAACCATGAGAGTCAATGTAGTGTGGTGGAAAGAGCACTAGTGTTGGCATCAGTCACTTAATATGCATTTATTACTTGCCTACCCTGTACTAGGTACTTTGTTAAGCACTGGGGATACAAAGAAAGTAAAACAAGCCAGTCCCTATTTTTAAGGAGCTCACAGTCTAATGAGTAAAACAACGTGCAAGCAACTATGCACAGTAGGCATGGGGAGAGGGAAGAGGAAGAGAATAAATTAAAAATGATTAACAGATGAAAGGCACTAGCATTAAAGGGGATGCAGAATGGCTTCTTGCAGAAGATGGGACTTCAGATGACACTTGAAGGAAGACAAGAGGTGAAGATGGAGAGGAAGAGAGTTTCAGTCATGGGGAACAGCCAGTGACAACACCCAAAGTCTGGAGATCATGTGGCTGATGTGAGGAATAGGAAGCAGGCCAGAGTCAGTGAATCACAGAGTATGTGCCAAGATGAATAAGGTTTAAGAAGACTGAAAAGGGAGGAAGGGTTTGTGATTGCCAAACATAATTAATATTTGGTACTAGAGGTGATAAATTCCAGGAGCCACTGGAATTTATCTAATAGAGGGTTGCCATGGTCAGACCTGAGCCTTAGAAAAATCTATTTGACAGCTGAGTGGAGGATGGACTGGAGTGAGGACAGACGTGAGGCAGGGAGACCAACCAGAAGGCTATTGTAATAGTTCAAGTGTGAGGGGATGAGGGCCTGCATCAGGGTGGGGTCAGTGTCAGAGGAGAGAAGGTGGCACATATAAGAGCTTCTGAGTAGATAAGACTTGAGAGCCCATTAGGGTGGGGAGTGGAGAGTTGAGGATGACCGCTAGGTTGTTAGCCTCTGTGGAGGATGGGAAGGAGGTTCTAATATCTTCCATGTGGTTGGGAAATTCAGAAGAGGGCAAAAAGATACTGAAATCAGTTTTGAGAGGAGTTTGGAGTCCAAAGGATTGAACTTAAAATCTAATCCTGGCTCTGATGGTTAACCCCTGTGGGGTATTAGGCAAATAAGTCACTTCAGGTCTTTGAGTCTCAATTTTTTCTATTAAATGAAGAGATTGGACTTGGATGTGCTCTAAGTTCTCTTTCAACTAACCATACATATCTCTCTTCACAAAATCCCTGTGAGGTGGGGAGTTCAGGTATTATTATTATTAATATTATTATCCTCATTTTGAAAGATAAGAAAAAATCAGAACTTTAAAGGAGAGCAATTGATGAAGGCAAGAGTTCTCCCCCCAAAATGATCAGTTTAAGCATCTCTCTCTCACTCCATAATAAGGATATATACATTGATTGGCACATTGTTCCAGTTGACAGTTCCTGCTTGGTTTCCACTGGATAAGAGAAAATTTTGACCTCCTCTTCATTTTCCCCTGGTCATAGTACAGACCAGAACACAGCAGAGCAGACATACGTTGTGGAAGGAAGTAGAAAAGGAAACCAAAACTAGTGTATGTACCATGGCCTCCCTTCAGGAATGGGAAATAGTGGCCTTGGGGCAGAAGCACATGGAAATTACAAGCCATGGTTCATACCTTAGTTAGCTGACATTAAAGATCTGAAAGGCACCTCTCCCAAAACAAGAGACAGCAATATCAGCACCATCAATAGGTTTCCTGTGGAATCACATGACAGAACTCACAATTGTGAGGTAAGTGGCATCCAGCTCTCATATAAGTAGTCAATGTATCAAAATGGGTAGAAAAAAGCCTTTGTTTTATTTCAAAAATAGCATGGAAGACACAGAACTTATAGGAGTCCAGAGCCAGACACAGAAGATACTTAAGATTCTCAAAGGGCATGCCCATAAATAGTAATAAAAATCCACAAAGAAAAATAAGTCACTTTTTGATTAATAGGTTATTGAAGTAACACTCTAAGTGTTTTAGAAAGCTTCATTGAGTCTTTTTTTTTTCTGGAGGAAATTACGGAAGTGTTTTAGTGGACGTGGGAGAACTTATGCCAAGAGTCCAAAGTAAGATATTTGGGAACATGAACAGGTGAAAGCAAGGATAACTACCTATTTGAACTGTATGAAAAAAGATAAAGAGGAGTGTGGGAGAAAAAGGGAGCAATTTGATAAAATGAAGGCAGCTTTAATAGTGCTAATGGAGGGGTATGAGGAGCGGAGTGGTGGCATGGAATCCATACCATGTAAATATTGCCCTGGGCATAGACTGTTTGTGAAAATGGAAACTCTTGTAAAGGAGAGTGATGCATTTAAGCAATAGTTAAGATGATTTTTCTTTTAATGGCAATTCAGATCTTGGCCAAAAAAAGAAAGTTGAAGTTAGAGAGAACTGCAAGACGAGAAGAAGGAAATCCAAATACTCCAGGCCACTAGTGGTTTGGAGAAGTGTTTTGACAGTGAAAATGACATGAAGACAATAGATTTAAGAGAACTGTGTGAGGAAGATATGAAGTGTTATAAATTAGCAATTGCCTGCGTGAGAATCACAAAATGTAGTGCAGAAGAAAAGGAAAAGATGGGGCATGAAAGGGGACCGCATTTGTAGGGTGGTTATTTTGGTAATTAGAAAAAGCAATCTGGGCAGTCGAAAGCTTTGGGGATCGTATTTTCAATTTCAACATTATTCATCTTCAGAACTGATTCAATATCTGACTCAGGGACACAAAGTAAATTGGTATTTTTTTTCCTCCCTTATCCTCTGTATGAGATGAACTCAAGGCATGAATCACAAGAGAGAGAAGATTAAGAATCTAGCTACTTGCACTAATTCCCTTGCTTTCCAAGTTCTTTTGCAAAAGTAAAATAAATGAAAATTCCTAGTCAGCCCAGGCTTCTAGGTTCACTCAGCTCTAATTCAAAAAGAAGAATCTGACAACATAGATGGCATTCTGTGTAACACTTAACCATATTGCAAAGAAAAACCAAAAAACTTAGCAGTAGAAAAACAGCCACCTGCCAATCCAACATTGTCCCTCTGAATAGGCATTGATTTCACCTTGTCAGGGAGACAATCTTTTCTTTTTTTTTTTCATTGACTTGTTTATTTACTTTTAGTTTACAAGATTCAGTTCCACAATCCCTTGAGTTTCAATTTTTCTCCCCTCCCTCCACCCCCCATGGCAGTGTGCAGTCAAGTATAGGATCTGCAAATACTTTCACAGTGTACAATAGTCTGGTTGTATCCAATGGAGTGAACAATGGGAAAAGAGAAAGAAAATAGAACATGAAAAAGAACGATAGCATGTAGATCACTTCAGTCTCCATTTAAACTCTGGTCTTTCTAGATCTTTCTCTGAATGTGGATATCTCCTTCCATCCTGAGACTTGTAGAGTAAAACAATCTTTTCTAGTGCCTCTAAAACAAAAGTAATTAATCTGGGGTGTGTAAACTTGTTTTTTTTTTTATTTTAATAACTATAATTCAACATAATTTGTTTCCTTTGCAATCTATGCATTTTACCTAAACATTTAAAACCATTGCTCTGAGAAGGTATTCCTAGCCTTCATCAGCCTGGCTAAGAGGTCCATGACATACAAAAAGTGAAGAATCCCTATTCTAAAAGAAAGTGACCAAAGAGCAAAAGCTGGGAACAACTGAAATATTAGTTGCGGTGGGATAGAAATTATCTTTTGAGATCATGGAAGTTTATAAAAAGTCTACAGTTGAAAGTTTTTAGCTTTTTTTCTGTTGCTAATTTCAGCCACCACTTTTAATTAATCTGACTACTTTTCAGAATCAGCTTTATTCTGCATTGCCTGTGAGTACTATGTCACTCCCATGGGATGTAAGCTCCCTGAGGGAAGGAATTGTTCATTTTGTCTTGGTATCTCCAATCTGTAGCACAGTGCCTAGTACTTATTAGATGTTTGTTAGATTATAATGAATTGGGTATATAACTGCTATCTCTTCCTGATCACTGATACCCACTCCATCTCAGATCTATCTCTCCTATATTCCCATCCCTCTTGGCCTTCCTCATTCATTATCTAAAACTCATTTGTTTCTCTTCTATCAGTCTTTCCATCTTCCTTCAATCATTGAAACTTACATCTCTGACTACCCTCTCCAAGACTTGACACACATTGCTCATATCCCTCCCTCCACAAAACAAACAAACAAAAAAAACCCACATAAAAACCCCACAACAACCCACCTTGAACCAAGAGGAAGAAAAGACATATTACTAACCACTACAAAAGCCTGTCCCTTCATCATCATGTGGATATCTCCTTCCTTTGAAGTTCATTCCATTCAGCTTACAAATGACAATTTTCTACCAATTCTCAGGTTATTCTTCCATCATTTTCACTGAATGCAGTGCCATAACCCATAGTCCTCTCCACTCCAACTACCGTTTGGAGAATATAGGCCTTGATATCCTGTCTATACTATACCACTTGATATACTCTGAAACTTTCACTTCAACCCAGCCATACAAGAGAGAGCTCATACCCTTAATCTCATCATCCCCTACAGGTATGCTACCTTCATAATATACCACTATGAAATCTTCTATATTGTTATAACAGAGAAGAGGAGAGAAAGGCAAAGCTCTGAAATGTGCCCTATGAGACATACATTAGTAGGAGAAAAAGCAGGGATGATAACTCAGCAAAGAACACTTAGGGGGGAAAACAATAAGACAAGGCAATTTGGAAGAGAACAGTGTTATAGAAAAAAAACAGAAGGGAGAGTACTCAGAAAGAGAAGGTGGTAATAGTGTCAAATGTTGCAAAAGTCAAGAAAGATGAGGACTGAGAAAAAACCTTTGGATTTTATAATTAAGGGCTGATTGTTCTCTTGAAAAGAGCAATTTTTGTTAAGTGGTGGGATAGGAATCCACATTGCCTGAAGTGGAGAAGGGAGTAGGAGGAGAGAAAGTGGAGGCCATCGAAGTCAATACTTTTTCTTGGTTTTTTTTTAGAGTTTGACTGTGAAAAGGAAGAGGGATAGAATATTTTCAAATTACAGTGCTGTGTTATCTTTGTACTTTCTTAAGGAAAAGCTAAACCAAATTAAATATAGCTTCCTATTCCCAAGGTTGCTGTATGGACAGAGTATTCTCATTTTTCCATTCTGAACTCAATGAAAACTAAATAAAAGAAACATTTCCCTGTACGAAGTGAAAAAAAAAAGACTGTACATGAAACTGCAGACCTTTATTATGTACAGTTGCTTTTCAAACACATAATAAATTCAACATATCGCTTTCAAAGCTTGCCTATCTGCATTTCCTTCTGCTCCTTACTACGCAACTATATTTAAAAAAAAAATCTTAATAAGCCTTTATTGTTTTTTTTTTCCTTTTTAGCAGCTCTATAATTAAACTTCGCCTTCCTTCCTACCTCCCCACCCAATTGGGAAACAAAAGAAAATCTAAATCTTTATAACATATATAAATTTAAACAAAATGAATTCCCACATTGTTCATATCTGAAAACGTCTCATTCTGCAACCTTGCATTAATGACTTCTCTGACAGGTGACAGGCCACATACTTCATCCTAAGTCCTCTGGAATCATGGTAGGTCATTGTGTTGATCAGAATTCCTATTTCTTTCAAAGTTGTTTTTCTCTATATGGCTGGTGTTAGCATACAAATTATTCTTCTAATTCTACTCACCTAAAGTCTGCATCAGTTCATACAAGTTTTTGTAGGTTTCTTTCAAACTGTGCCTTTTCACTTCTTAGAGGGTAATAATATTCTATTACTTTTCATATTCCATAATTTATTAGGCTTTTCATATTCCATATTTTATTATTATTTATTTATTGATGAACAATCCCTTAGTTCACAAGGTTTTTTGTTATATAATAAAAAAGGAACAAGTATTTCAGTGCCTTTATCTAGATTGTTCCGATGTTCTGATGATATGAAAGACTACTTCTTGCTTTGGTTCTTCCATTCAATTTTAGATGCTTCTCGACCTCTATGTCTTCTATTATAGATTTTGTGATCTTCTCAGAGTTGGATGCATTCTTCTTCATTGAGATCCTTTAATAAAAGGCAGCTGTTAGTACTTGTTCTTTACTTAAAAGCTAGAAGTACTTCCTTTCATAGCTGACATTTGTTTTTCAACTCCTTTTGTAAATATCTATCCTTCTACTGGGGAGTTACATGGGTTTTCTTTGCTACTTTTTTTGAATTATAAAGAACTTCACATAAGTTTTTTAAAACTATAAAGGTTTACTTAACTACTTTTTCTTGTTCCTCTTATTCTACTTCACTTTGAATGTAGGTTTATATACGTTTAAGAGGAAATACAAATTTTGCTAAACCCTGTGTATTAATCTAAAAGTCATCTCTCCAATTTATAATCCTTCCTAATTTGTTCAAGACCGTGCTAATCCTAAAATTAATTTCTTAATCAGTTGTTTAGAAATCAGAATGTAGTTTCTCATACAGACATTGTTATACATGGTAATTAAGGTTCTACTTCAGTCTACAAAAGGCTGTTTGATCCATAATGTATTTGAATTATAGACCATAACCATCATGTGGGAAATTATGGGCTTAGCACTTGAAATATCCTGGGCTTCATGAGGACTCAAATTGTTGAGGTAGAAGAGAAACTTATCTTTTTCAGGTGAAAAGGGAAATTCTCAGTGGCAGTAGGAGGGAGTAGGGTATCAGAATGGAAAGAGGAGTTTTGATAGTGTGAATTTGAGCATTCTTACACTATGTTTGTAAATTAAGACTAGCCTTCATTCTAAAATGTGAAGACTTGACAAAGATGTTATGCAAAATAAATTAGTGTTTAATCCAAGACAGAAATGACTGACTTTTAGTCTTTGGCCTTTTCTTTTGCATATACAATTTTATACACACAAATAGCCATGGGTACTTGGGGGCAGCTAGGTAGCACAATGAATAGAGCACTGGCCCTGGAGTCAGGAGGACCCGAGTTCAAATCTGGCCTTAGACACAATACAAAAAAACTAGCTATGTGACCTTGGGCAAGTCACTTAACCCCAGTTGCCCTACCTTCCTCCCTCCAAAAAGCAAAAAATATAAAAAATAACCATGAGTATCAAAATTGAGGCTACCCAAAAAGTAAACTTTAAACTAAGTGTAGGCCTGAATTATTCATATTTCACAGAAGAGGAAGAAGGTTTGTTACACATCTTAGGTTGTGTGGTCTTTTGAGATTGCATTTTAAAGTCAACACTTGAGGACCTAGAGGGTCACATGTTACTTGGAAGCCACAGGTTCCCCACCTTGGAATAGACTATTATCTCCACTGACATGAAACTAAAAGATCCATTCTTTTTTGTTACATTCATCTGAGGCAATTTACATATTAGATCTCATTGAAAAAGTACCTAACAGGGAATGATGTTATTTGAATAGAATGTAGAAAGTAATTTTAGAGTCAAAAAATGAATCCTTCCATTTTAATTCTTAATTGTTCCAATCAGGTACTGAAATTTGCAAACATAGTTGCTCATGGAAATGAGCTGCACTTTAGTCTTCACAGTTCTTCCTGTAATACCATGCATGAGCAGCTTTCCAGAAGAATGCTACTGTGGACAGCTTTTAAGGTTCTGATTACACAGTATAGTGAACATTCTATTTATTCCATAACAAATCAAAGCAAAACATTCACAGAAATCAAGGTACAGCAATCGCAATATTACAACTTATCACAGAAAATCACAATATAATATTCACAACAGATTATCATTAAAATGCCACATAGTTTTCACCAAAGCGGTCACAATAGTTTTCAACAAAGTGCAGTCATTTAGTACATTCAGTCATCCCTAAGGAGGACTGCCTCCTTACTCAGTCATTCAGTCATCTCAGAGTGCAACAGCCAAAGTCTTCCACTAAGTTAATTCAATCAGTCGCTTATTCAGCAATCAATTACTAAGTATCATTAATCACTAAGTACAATCATTAGAAAATACACAGACCCTCCACCCCTAGGTCACTAATAAATTTACAATTCCTCAGTCAGTACACAGTATTCAAGTAAAGTCTTCTTTCAGCTTGACTTGGGGTAGTTTCTCAGATTCCCTGGATCCCCTACCATGGTCCCAGCTCCTACCTAAGTCCATCAAACAGTCACCTGAATTCAGAGGCAGACTGCTCCCAGGTCCCTGTTCAGTTCTCCAGGAAGTTCTTGCTCCATATTGGAGCTCTCAGTGTCCAGTCCATCTAAAATGCTTCACAATTTCTGTTTCCTGGAATTCAAGGCTCAACCAAGCAACAAACAAACAAAGTTTTAACATCCTGGTCATGCTTCCTCAGTCTTCTGCAGCTCATTCAAAAAATCAGAATCACCTTATCCAGCCTGGGGGGGCAGTGCTCTTGGGCTCCTGGGCTCCTGTTCGGCTTCTTCCCAGCAGCTGCTTCTGTCTCCACAGTGCTCCAAGAAATTCTGACTGTCCCTCCCTGGGGCTTGTCCTTATATACACACAGCATTAGCTTCCTGTTTCAGCCAACCCCTAACAGGAGACAAGAATTCATACCTACTGTTTCCCCAACAGAGGCTTGATCAGTTACTAAGTGCTAAGTACCTGCTTATTTGCCAATACAAAAAGGGGTCTTCAAATTCAAGTTACATTACCATTATACTGCCTTCCTTTTTTCTCTCACTTTTCCCACTGGATATCATTTAGATGTTTTTATCTTCCTTATATCCTTCAGTGGAAGGTGCCTAGATTTACTGTATCAAATTTCCATGATGCTACTGAGTCATATTTATCTGTTTCCCCTCCACTCACCCCCATTTCAGTTGTTTAGCTAGAGAACAAAAATTTGGACCTCATTTGTGGTTTAGTTCATAGAAGCACTGGACCAGAAGTAGGACAGTAGGGGAAACAGGGAGATTCATATTTCTCATGAAAAGTTACTTTAAATATAATTTCATTCTATTGCATTCAGGGTTGGGCTGGTAGAGATTTAACAGTTGCTTTTGTGGTTCCCCACTCCTACCCCCCCCAAAAAAAGGTTTAAGCATACCCATTATTAGCATCTTCCTCATCACTTTCTTAAGCCTAGATAATCAACAAAACAAAAAATCATGCCCTCATGTGTACTGTTTGTCAACTTCCAATATGTAAGTGTTTACACTAAAGATTTAACCTCTTATTCTTGCAGGGCATGACTCTAGCACACCACTGGTTGAGTGCCTCTATAGTAGATGGACTTTGTAGACTAGCAAATTAAATGAAAATAAAAAAAGTAGAAACTATAATTTTCATTTTGGTCATTGAGATGCTAATTGACCACGAGCAAATCATAGTATCCCAAGAAACAGATTGAGAGCTGGAAGAAAATTTAGAGAACCATTTGGCATGATTCCATTTTGCAGATGTAGATACTAAGGCTCAGAGATGTACGTGATCTGTCCATGGTCAAATAACTAGTACATGTCAAAGAGCAATTTTTAACTGATCTCAAATCTAAAACTTTATTCACTATACTGTCTTTGACTCCATTTTCCCATCTATTAAATTGGAGTAATGAAATATCTCAGAGAAGCAATAAGGTACAGTAGATAGAAGGGCAGCCAGGTAGCACAGCAGATAGAGTGTCAAGTCTAGAGTCAGGAAGACTTGGGTTCAAATCTTAAACATTTACTAGCTGTGTGACCCAGGCAAGTCATTTAACCCAGTCTGCCTTAGTTTCCTCATCTATAAAATGAGTTGGAGAAGGAAATGGCAAATCACACCAGTATCTTTGCCAAGAAATCCCCAAATGGGGTCACCAAGAGTGAGACACACTGAGAATGAGCAACAGTACAACGGTAGATAGAAAGGTTGGCCTTGGAGGGAGGAAGAACTGAGTTCAAGTCTTGCCTCTGAAACCAATTAGCTGTGTGACCACTGGCAAATCACTTACCCTCCCAATGCCTTCTAAGATTATAAATTACAAATAAGATGCTCATCTTTATTACTGAATAGAGTTTTCTTTGAAGATGAAATTGTTGGCCCAGAGCTGTCTATTTCTGGCTCACTCCTACACAAATATACAGCAAAGTATCATGGGAGTACTTATGTAGACAAATAGAACTAGAGAGAAAGATTTAGGATGTATAAATCTTTGCATATATGCTGATATAGTATATATACATATATTTGTTATAAGTTCACTAGTATGAGGAATTCCTATCTCTTTCTACCAATTGTGAGAAAACTTTATTGCATTGTTCGAACCTAGCCCTCTGTGACTGAGACACCAGACCTGTTGTTTAGAGACCAGATTTGTTTAACACTTAGCTCAGGACCCAGGTTATCCTGACAACTCCCCCCCAAAAAGAAATCTTCAAGAAGGTCAGATCTGAAGATAGATGTGAGGAGTTTCCTCCCAATATACATTTCAAGTAACCCATGGGTTTTATCTGGAAACTCTCCATGCTGGCCAATCAGACAATTGGTTCCTTGTTCCTTTGTTTGAACATTAAATAATGTAAAACTTAAAAACACTAAGAAGTAAAAGGCCGCCCCTTTTTCTGGCTCTGCCAGACAACTTAATAAATGTCTTTCTAATTTATTATAGTTTGGGGTTTTGTTCTCTGAGGTGATAATTAATAAACACAATGCAATTCAGTGCCAGCCCTTTAACTTAAAGTCTTAAAGAGCTATCTGGGGCACTAAGAGGTAAAATATCTTACCCATGGTCACACAACTAGTCTTTGTCCCTTGACTCACTTCTTAAAGAGGCCTATTCAGTGAATGGGCATTACCTCCCTCTAAGTGAGCACATGAAAAGGCCTTAGCCTAAAAGGACCAGGATCTCCCATTGAATCCTGGGCCATCTCCAGTGATCCTGATGAATATCTGGTCACTGGATCCAGATGGCTCTGGAGGAGAAAATGAGGCTGGTGTCCTTATGCAGCCCTCTGTCACTCAAATCAAAGTCAACTGCAAGTCATGGTGTCATTTCACGGATGCCATGGTCCTCTGTGAAAACAAAGGACAAACACAAGTATTTGTTAGAGTCAGGAGTCAGAATCTGAACACAGGTCTTCCTGACTCTAAGATCAACTTTCTTTCCCCTGCTGCCTCTGTGAAATACACACACACACACACACACACACATACACACACACACACACACACACACACATGCATGTGGGACCACAGGCAAGACACTTAAATCTTTCAGTGCCCTAGACAATTCTGTAAGACTGTAAGTTGTTAGTACTGATTTGCATTGGTAGAAGTTTTCTTATTGGAAGTTCTATATGTTAATATAAACATAAACAAACATACACGTGTGTGGGAGTGTGCATGCTCATGCACACACAAATACTTCCACGAAGTCCTACTACAATACTTCATGTGGTGTGGATGCGATCTTGGGTTTTTATGGACTATGCCAATAAGCCCTAGGCTCTAGCAGCTTCCACCATGTTGGAAAGGCTTGATATAGCTTTAGTAACAGACTGAAAACCAGCCATGAATTTTTGTAGTGAAACAAAGAAAAATAATAAATGTCTCTTTTTTCTATGTAGCTTCCTTCTACTTCTGCAGAGATGAGGGGAAGAGTAGAAAAGTGAAAAGGGAGAACATGCAAAGAATCACGATTTTTTTAAACTATCAAGTGCCAATTTAACAATTGTTATTCTGAATTTGAGGTCCTTGTTCATTGACTAAGTAGTGGACTTATTATTGAAGGAGCTGAATCATATTAACCTTGAAGTTCTTTCTATAAAGAAAACTAGAAGACAGAAAGAAGTTGCAGTCAAACAGAAGAATGTATTGTAGATTCTGTTTGGAGAGGCAAAGAATGGAATTGACAGAATGAGTCACATTGTATACCAAAAGTAGCAAGAAATATTGTTTCATAGAATATTTGGACATAATGTATTGTAATACTAATTATATTAATTTTCAAGAAAAAAAAGACCACTCCGAAATTAATTGAAGCTTATGTACCTATGTCAGTTACTGAGGATAGAAGAGGTAATGGAATTTTACGAAGAACTTAGTAAGTTCCACTGAATCAAAGCAACAGCCACCACTTCAGTGCTTAGTGATCACAATGCAAAGGAGGGAAAAGTGAAGATGAGGGGAAATATGTGAGAATGCATGGTTCAAGAACAAGGAATGAATGAATCCAAAGACTTATAGGTTAGAGAGAAGTCTCTTGTCCTTGTAACACGAATTTTCAGGAAAAAGAAAAATAAACTTAACAGTCAATGGATATAGTGAGCACCAAATGCAATAGAATGAAATCAATTATATTTTGATAAACAGGAAAAAGACTTGTTATTCATATGGATATGTGAATTGTTATATGTTATTCATATGAACATGAGCCAGCTGTTTGTGTATAGTCAGACCATTAACTCATTGCAGTTAAGAATTAGGTTTTTTTTTAAAAAGAATAATGATGAGAAAAATTTTAATGTACAATTGAAATGATTTATCCCTGAATTATTCAAAGAAGTGATTGAAAATCAAATATAGGAAATGGGTAAATGATTTCACTGCCAACTATGATACTTTTATCCAGAAGTTTAACCAATGTAAATTAATTGCCACAATAAGGAGACCAAAAGAGCCCAGAAAATTTTCTTAGCCAGCAAACATCTAACTTACTTGACAAATGGAGAGAGTTGACTGCCAAAGGCAACATCAGATTAGAATATAAAAAACTCATTTATAAAATGTTTCAAAGAATGATGGAAAAGAAAGACTCAAATTTTTAATGCTACGGTTTTACTGGCATTATTATGTCAGATGTGGAAGAAGAACTAAAAATTAATAGTATCACACAGAGGACAAGGAAGAGGCATGAAGAGACTACAATAACCAATGTGCAACTCCAAAGTGAAATAGAAGGAAAAGATCGAGGAATTGTGGAATAGGAAGAGAAAATGAAGGGGCAAGTTAGGTGATGCAGTGGATAGAATACTGTACCTGGTGTAAGGTCCCTTCCTAGGTTTAAATATGACTTCACTAGCTGTGTGACCCTGGGCAAGTCACTGTTTGCCTCAGTTTCCTCATCTGTGAAATGTGCTGGAGAAGGAAATGGCAAACCACTTCAGTATCTTTGCCAAGAAAACGCCAAATGGGGTCATGAAGAGTCAGACACAACTGAAAATGGCTAAATAACAAAAATAACAAGAGATATCAACAAAACATTTTTAAACTCCCCTCAAAAAAAGTGACCTACCCTTCTGGTTCTAGTCAAGGTTAGTATCTGGCAGGTTCTCACGGTGATCTTTCCCCCTTATACCGATAAAGAGAAATGACAGAAAGCTATGAGCACCTAGGTGATGTCTCCCTTCCAGGCTGGAAAAGGAGACTTCTCTGATGGTCAAATTCTATGGAATTAAATATGCCTCAAATCCCCACTCCCCTTTCCCCCAAAATCCATATTCTCCATAGCAGAGACCTTTACTCTGAACAGAATTTAAAACTATCTTATTTTCATCTGGACACAATTCCCATTATTAAAATACAAGCAGCAAATAAAATTTAAAAAGAAGAGGAAAGTGCTTAATAATAAATAATGCTGGGTTGCCAGGAAACGAGAAAGCAGAGAGGAAAATGGAGAGTGAAGAACTCACCAGTTTCGTCAATTTCTCAAGACAGACACATCCCTTCTGGTTCTTTCCAAGCAGATTATTCCATAAGTAGATCAGTTAATAGGGAAAGACCCCATTGTTCCAGCTTATGGGCTTAGACTTCCCTTACTCCTATAGTCACCTGTCACCCACCCCCACCCCCACCCCCAATGTTTTAAAAAGTTTCTCTGGCTCTCACAATTCCTACCTCTAGCCAAGATCTTATCATGGTTCAGGATCTTTCCAGGCTGGGGAAACATTAAAACTGCAAAATAAATGTAGCAATTGGTCTAATAAGGAACTGCACGCACACAACAACAAACAAAAGAGGAAAAACCCATAGTCCTGGCCCTGAAAATTACATTTTTAATGGGGAAAGAACAAATGAATTAATAATAATATCTAGTGAGCTATATATAGTATTTTAAGATATGGTATGATAAAATAAACATTTATTAAGTACCAGTGGTTTGCCAGGCACTGTGTTAAGCTATAGGGTAAAAAAGAAAAAGATAGTCTTTGTCCTCAAAGAGCTTGCAATCTAACGGGGAAAGACAATACTTAAGAGGAAGCTGAAAAGAGTGGGGCAGGAGTGCCAGAGTATATCCTGTGCAGGTGCATGACGAAGATGATGATGGAGTAATAGAAATAACAGATATATGACTCAGTCCTGCCCTAGATAAGTTTATGATCCAGGTAGAGAGACAAGAGATTAACTGACAGATCAGTATCACAATGAAGGAGGATTATACTTACATTTAATTTATACAAATTAAATTCAAGCATAAGTTTTTAGGGAAGAGAGGAGATAAGAGTGTGAGGAGAGATGGAGGGATATGGTATGGTATCATACCAGCTAGTAACAAAAGGATGGCTGACATTTTGAGCCCTCTATAAAAAGACAGACTATGGGAGGAGTGTTTCACTCTGCCTTCTAGCCCTATCATCAAAGGGGCAAAAACAACTGAGGGTATCGATTGGTAGCAAAACTAAATCAGTCTCCATGATAATGAATTTCCTGGTGATGAACTTATCCTAGATGGAGCATGATAAAAATGATGGCAAAGTCAAAATCAAGGCGAGGAGCTGGGGAGCCTCCTCCTTATTCAAAGCTGCCAGGTAAGTGGGCGAGGGTTCTTGAGCTCAAAATTGTTGTACTCAGTTCTAGCTCAGCTTCTACAGAGTCACTAGTCCTCTAGGCTCTTTGGTCATTATCATATAGTCCCCAATGGCCTCTCAGTCACTGATGGCTGGGAATTGGCTCACCAAATTTCCACATGCTGGACTGAATCAATGGAGGGAATATCAATACAGATTCTCTAAGGACTGGGACCTCATTGGACAGCCCTCTATTTCAGAAGAAAACAAAAAAGATTTAACCAATAACAAACCTAATGATTGGGGGAAATAGTCCTAAAATAATCACATATAAACGAGATTATATTGGAAAGTGATCCTGACATCATAGAACTCTTTCTTCTACTGCTTTATGTTGAGGCAAGAGAGAACAAGAAAAAAAATTAAAAGGAATCTTCTAGCAGATCAGGAATGATGGCTAAATGAAAGTTATGTTAGTTGCATTAGCTGCATGAGCCTACATATAAGGAATATCTTATGTGTGGGTATGATGAAGGGGTTATTCTAGAATCACCCTTAATGCAATAAAATGTCCACACAATGACAATGATAAGGACAGAGAAACGAGGCAGACTGAGGGAAATGGAAGAGTCACACACACCATCTCCAGCTCACCCTGGGGCATCTGCCAATTGAATGGAATGACAGCTAGCACTGTCTGAGCAGGGCTAGCGAACCTTCTGCTTCAAGGTCACATGTGGCCTTCTAGGTCCTTGAGTGTGGCCTTTTGACTGGGTCCAAATGTTATTAAGGTTCCCCACCCCTTTTCAAAAGTTATTTCTACCTCTGTCTATCCCTCCATCTCTCCTCACACTCTTATCTCCTCTCCTCCCTAATACTTATGCTTGAATTTAATTTGTATAAATTAAATGTAAGTATAATCCTCCTTCATTGTGATCCGAATCTGTCAGTTAATCTCTTGTCTCTCTACTTGGATCATAAACTTCTCTAGGGCAGGGCTGAGTCATATATCTGATACAGAACAGTATCTTATACACAATAAACTCTATCTGTTACAAACTGCCCATCAGAGTAAACAACTTATTGGCTAATTTGTTGGTTTTCTTGCCAACACTGTTTAGAACAACTAAGACCTTTCCTTTCAACTCTGGTAAACATTTAGAGGAAAGTGATGAAGAATTATTATAATGATGGCAATCTACACAATCAAGATTTCCAATCTCTAATTAGAAAAATTTGCTTAGCATCCCTGTGACTTAGTTGTGTGTTTCCATGTATGTTTATGTAGCCTAGGCTTCTAGGCATGCCCAGTTCTAATGTGGCTGTTTCTTGGAGGGATTTTTTGAGTATGCCCTGTGTGTCTGGCATGGAGACATCTGTATTCCCTCACCCCTGGGTGGGGGTAGCTTCCTTGATTGAATTCCTTCTTTCAAAGTAGTGAAACCAACTGAGACTTATGTTCTTTGCCACCATCTTTTTTACCTGGCTCTTTTCTGCCATAGCTACTCTCTTCCTAGCTGCTATGCCTAGCATGAATGTCATGAACTGAACCAATTAGAATTTACTTCCTTTCCTTTTTTTTTTCAACCACAGCTCTGAGAATTGGGCCTGGGAGTGTTTGTTTCTGTTCTCTGGTTTGAACTGAGTTTCAGGTGTCAGAGTGGCCACCATGGAATCCACATTGCAGGTAGGGTAATGCAGCCACAGTGGAATCCCTGAGAAACTAGGGTGTCTGAGACTCAGGCTTCAGTGGGGTTTGAACTTGGAACTGGGATGTGCTCTATGGGAACTGAGTTAAATTATGAGCCTAGCCCTCTTCTTTGCTGAGAGTCGTAGTGGTGCAGGGAAGAGAGAAGGAAGAAGTGGGGAGGAGGGGAGAAGAGGGAGAAGAAGAATGCCCCATGTATTGGGGGGAATAAATTTGTGGCTATACCTTCTGAAGCAAATTTTTTTTTTGTAAAAATGCTCATGTATTACATATTTTCAAATATATGTTTAATATTTATATTTTCAAAAAATGCTCAACATTCAGATGGATCTGTGATTTCAGGGGTCTCTTCTCACAACGCAGATCACAGCCCCTCCTTGACTGCCCATCTTATGTGGCACCAGTCTGTATCTTCCTTAAAAAGTCCACCATAGGGGTCCATCAAAGTACTGGAGACCTTTCTCTATTTCTCTTGATAGTAAGAGGGCACCAGTGGAGCATCTCAGCTAGCCACTCGTCATCCCTCTAAACTGTGACATGCCATTTTCTTTCTTTCTTTTTTGTTCAGTTGTTTCACATATTTTTGATACTTTGTGACCCCAGCTAGGGTTTTCTTGGGAAAAATACTGGATTGGTTTGCCATTTCATTCTCCAGCTCACTTTACAGATGAGGAAACTGAGGCAAACAGGGTTAAGTGACTTTCCCATGGCCACACAGCCAATAAGTGCCTGAGGCCACTGAGTCACCTAGCCACCCAGCTCTTCTCATTAGTAATTCCCTAGAAATCTATGACCTTTTGTGCTAACATCTCAATTTTTTTATAAAGTACTTTCACAAAATATTATTTTTCATAGTACATGAAATCTATAATACCATAAATCTAGTACATCAAATAAAATTCTTAAAACTTAAAACTTTTTTTAAAATTTAAACCTTACATTTTACTGTATCAGTCAGTGGTGTGAGGGTATCGTATTGTATATAAAACTGCAGTAAACCTGTCTACTTTGGTTGCTCTCTGAAAACAGAGAGGTTGATGGAACTTTAGTCACCGGGGTCAGAAGACCCCAAGCTCGGAGAAATCTTGACATCACCTCTGACATTCCAGTGTTCACAGCTGATGGAGGGTGTTGGAGGTCATGAAAGATGCACCAGCTTGAAATGATCTATCACTGACATCTGCTTTGTGCAGATCTTTAAGGGTCTCAGAGTATGAGAGCATAGCATAGGCAAGTTGTCATTTAACTTTGAGGCTACAATTGATGATGGGATTCACAACCTCAGAATTTTTTAATAAACATGTTCTCTCACAAAATATTTTGCAAAATGAGACATCTAAAGAATTCAGAGAATCTTAGAAATATTTGTATGGACTGATGTGGAGCAAAGTAAGCAGAACCAAGAGAACAATTTATCCAATGACCACAGTGATGTAAAGAAAAACAGCCGGCAAAACTTGAGAAGCCTAATTAATGCAGTGCCTATTTATGGCTTTAGAAGTCTTGGCGTAGCACGTCTCCTGCCTATCAGTAAAGAGGTGGTCAAGCAGTCAGCAAGGATTTATTAATTATTAATACTAATGGTGAACATTAAGTACTGAAAGAGGCATGTGTTTTTGAATGTGGACAATATGTTGACTTTTTTTTCCTTCACTATATTTATTTGTTAAAAGGGAGAGTTCCGATGGGATGGGAGGCATCATTGCTAAATGACAAAAATGTTAAAAAAAAAAAGAACATTAATAAGACTTAAAAAAAAGAAAGCACATTCTAAAAAGCACTCTATTTGTAAATACCATTGTATGTACTAGGGACATAAGCCAAAAGACTACTAGAGTTATATCTCTGGATAGAACAATCACCTGAACTGTTTTCCTTAAAGGAAAAATAACTTTGAGTTAATGAATACTCACTTGTTTTGAAATGAGGTTTTTACCTCAGAAGGGAATATGATCTACTTTATAAGGCCATGGCATGCAGTGAAATTAGAATGTGAGAGAACAGGGAAAAAGGAGAATGTGTCTGATTACAGGATCGTAAAATTTTTTTGCTGGAGGGTCCCTAGTGATCACATAATTGCAGGATCAGAATCCCAGACCGATCAAAACCTAAACAAAAATCTCTTCCACATTCATGATAATAGCTCATCCAGCTTTTTCATGAATACTTATGAATGGAGGGAACTCACTACTTTTTGAGACAGCTTACTGCATTTTGGGGAACTTTAATTATCAAAATATTTTTCTCTCTCCCTACATCTTGCTATATAAATTCTTGTTTTCTCTCCGCTTCCCTATTAGAACACTTGGGAGCCCCAATTTTCAAAGGACATCTTAAAGTGAGGGTCAGAGACCTAAAATCTTGCACACTAACAGAAAATTAATAAGTGAACATCATATTTGGGGCTAATATATTCCTGGTTGATACCTTTTTTTTGAGACCAGAGAAATATGACAACTTGTAAAGCAAGAAGGAAAATAGATGTATGTGCTGTCTACCTTCAGTCCTGATGAAGCATAGTTTACAAAGTTTGAGTTACTCATGATGTGCTGAATTCTACTTTGTCACTCTTTGATGTATTCCAATTGATCAATATCCTTTATAAAATGTGGACCAAAAGAAGTGAATATAAAACTCTAGAAACTGTCCAACCTAGGTCAGAGCACAATGGGGCCATGACCTTTCTAGTCCTGGAAACTATGCCTTTTGTAATGTAACCTGATGTTTCTATAGCTCTTAGGGGTACCCTAACCAAATATTGATTCATTGACTCTTCAGTCTTGGAAAACTCATATACTTTTTTTCAGTGACTTTTTGTTTATCCTTGTCTTTTCCATCTTTTATTAACAATTTTTTTTAACTTAAGTATAAGACTTTACAATTACCTTGATTGAATCTCATCAGATTCAATCCATTTAAACCATTTTTTAGATCCTAACATTATCTATACAGGAGAAATTCCTTCTAGCTTTTTAAAAAATCATCTTCAATTTTGATAAACCTTCCATCTCTTCATTTTCCATCCACTGTCTCCTCTGAATTTCTCCACTGTGCCTCAGAAAATTCTTCATCCTGTAAGATCACTTCTGTCCTGCAACTCATACCTCATCAATGCCTTCTGCCCCTGTGGCCTCTCCTTCTTTTTGGAGGGTGGAAAGCTTCTCCCAGAACCTCCATTTAAGGAGGGCACCCAGTCCAGTAGTTCTCCAGTAGTTTAAGGAGGGCACCCTGCCCCTCCACTGCACTTCACCACACCTCCAGCCAGGTACCTTCCCTCTCCTGCCTCTCACAAGTTTTCAGCTTTCATTTACATGTTGTCTTCTCTCATTAGAATATAAGCTCCTTGAAGGATAACATTGGCTTTCTTTTTTTCTATCTGTATTCCCCACCCTTTGAAGAGTTTGACACATAATAATAAGTGTTTGTCAACTTTATCCAAATTACTAATAAAACATTAAACAGCATATAGCCAGATACTCCACACCCCTTCAAGAATGACATAGGGATGCTAAGGACTACTCCTTGAATCCAGACCCTTCATTTTAAGGAGGAATAACAAAGTGAGACCCAGAAACTTGCCCAGCATCACAAGATCCTCAATCTTGCCCAGATCTAACTTAGATCCTTCAACTCCCAATTCAATCTCCTTTCCACTAACTCATATTAATGCCAAAGTGTGATTATAAGGAAAATCACAAACTCCCCAGGTGCCTCACTTTCTCTAAAAAGAAAACCCCAAATCATGCTTATCTTAGATATTTTGTGAAAGTATCTCAGAAATGTGGACCAAGCTATTTCAAATACCAGTAGAACTAGGTTATAAACAAAGCAAAGTGGTAGGTCAAACTGAACTTTTATTTTAAATCTGAGATTTTTAATATATCAAAGTATTTGCCTGTCTCACACTCCCTGGTACTGACTAAACCAGGGAATCTTCTGAGCTCCACCCATCAGTATCCACAACGAGACTCAGAAATCTTACATCTGCACATTCTGCATTGTTTATCCTCTAGGACCTGTTGGCTCTAGGCCTCCTGCTAGAGAATTCCATTTTGCAGAATCAGTTCTCGTTGGCCTATTGTTCAATACCATGCCACGGGCCAGCTGCACATAATGCAATCCATTCCAGGACGTTTACTCTTGCCAGCCTTTGTCATTACCCTGAATGGTGGAGTCCAAGGATCGGCTCAGTGCCACAGAGTGCTATTTGAACTGCTTTCTTCATGAAAGCTGCTGCATTTGACCCTGGAAAAGAACAGGTTTTGTCAATGTAGCTGAAATCTGGAAAACTATTGCTGTGATTCCTGTTTGACTGATAGGACTGGAGTAGTGACACATATTGAATGGTAAGTCAATGAAGCAAAGTTGGTAATGACCCTCACAACCTGAGTGGGAGGTCCACCATCTCCAAACTAGTCCTGGAGTTGCTATTCTGAACACTTTTATTGTGCTGTTCTCTGAACCTCGGACTCTTCTTTAAATGTCTGTCAAGAAGCAGCAGGAGAATCAAATCAAAAGGAAAGGTTAGAGGTGGGGAATTAGCTATCCCATGTATCTCCTTAGAATTTCCTGGGTTTTTTGGTTTTAAAGACTTAGAAGATTATAAACTAACATATTGGAGCTACCAGGCGCTCTAGAGGTCATATAGTCCAACCCCCTTACTTTACAAATGAAGAAACTAAAGCCCAGAAACTGACTCACCAAAGTCCCATGTAGACGTATAAAAACACAATGTGTGTCTCTTTCTCCCCCCGAAAAAGTTCAACATAAAGAATCTTAAGATAATATGCAATGTTTATTTATGTAGTGCTACTTACAAAGATTCAAGCACATAATATCTTCCTTATTGATAAAAACTTTCAACAACTTCCAAATCATTCCCACAGGTTGCTGGGGAAGGCCAAAATCCTGGCTTCTGCCTCTACTACAGAACTTCAGAATGAAACACCAGGAAGAGAATGCCACTTCTGGATTTTTCAATTCTTCTCTCTCAGGGACAAAGTTTCTAACATAAACTCACACCCAAGATCCTATTGAGGTTCCATAGGTTCAGAAGAAAGCTCCCCCAAACCACCCCTCCTCACAGAAAAGTAAACAGAGTCAATTAATAAGTTGGGGGGGGGGTCCCTGCTTCCTGTCTTCTACTTTCCCCACTTATTCTTAAGAACATGTCCCTACAAAGTAGACCTATTTTGGCCCTGGCTTCCCAGAGTTCCTCACTCCTTTCCAAAGGACTCTCCCCAAACAGAAGTCATCAGTTCTACATTAGAAAAGGTTCTAGGTAGGAAGAACAGATTCCATTTAATCCTTGTTTTTCTTTGAGGACATTTTCTTTGTCAGTGTAACCTATTCAGCTTCTTTGTGCCTTATTTTATTCAGTTATGAAAGCCTTATTTTATTACCTTTTCCTCATTTCCTATACTATAAAAAGCCTGCACACTTCAATTTCCCCCTACAAATTTCAGCAATGTCCTTCTCACATAGAGACTCAATTCCAAATGCTGCCTCCTAATTGCCTTCTAGAATGAGGAAATAGCCTCCATTAATGTAACTTCTTTTCTCCTCCACATACCATCAAAATCTGCTTAAGATTTTTTTTTAAACATTACCAAACCATTATCCAGATGGTTGTTAGTGAAGGTGACCACTTTAAGTAGATTCTTTAAAAATAATGAATGTAAACTCAGGGAGAGATGCTTTTGCCCCAAATTACAAAGTTATCTCACAACCTTTTACTTGAGTTGTTTAAAACAGACATATATCAAATCCATTCCCACTGAGCAAAAAATTCAGGAGTGCATCCAAACCATGGGGGGAAGTAATGTATTAAAAACTACCAGTTTGACCAGCAAATTCACCTGGCCATATTCCAATGAAACCAATAACAAAAGCTTTTCTCTAAACAAACAACACAAAGTGATTCAGCTTCTGGTCAAAGAATAAATTATGAGGTATGTACCAAATTAGCAGGAAACTGACAACATGAAGGGGTACGGTAAGAGTATAGGAATAGGCCAGACAGAAAGGTAATCCATATTACTTTTGCTCATGATCAGTTGGCTACATGTTCTAGTACTGATAAACAGTCTTTTAACTTCATTTAGCCTTACTCCAAGGGTCTCTTGTCCTTTCTTTCACGGAGCTCACAGCATGTTTATTGCAGATAAGTATTTCTTTGTTATGCAAGCTTGCAAAATGGCATCATCTTTAACCTTAGGAAACTGAATACAGAGAAACATGGTTCCTGTCCTAAATGGTCATGTTGGAGCTACAACAGCATAAATGTCTTTTTTCAGCTTTGTTAAAGTTGTTTCACTTTATTCATTTAATGCAACAAGCCCAGTTCAGATATTGGCAAAGCAGCTAGGGAAATGAATGAATCAAAAAACATTAGGTGTTTTGACAGCACAAATCTGTCCCTTGTGTTCTAAATTCAGGAAAGGACAATAAAACATATCCCAACTTACTCAGAGTAATGCCCATTTTATTAATTTTAAAATGTTTAATGAATAATTCAAAGCATTTTAAAAAATATTTAGTGGGTATTGTATTAAAACTAGAAATTTGGAATCTTAACATCAATCTTAACCATATGACAGTACTGTATAGTGGAGAAAACACTGGAAATGGAGATGGAATGGAGATAGAAGACCTAGGTTTGAGTACTATACCTGTCACTTACTAGCTTTGTAACTCTGGTAAACCACTTATTTTATCTCTGTGTCAGATTTGTCATTGTGAAAGCAAATGTTTAGACTTTACGGTTATTGTTCAATTGTTTCAGTAGCAACTGACTCTTCATGACTCCATTTGGAGTTTTCTTTGCAAAGATACTGAGTGTTTTCCCATTTCCTTCTCTATCTCATTTGACAGATGAGGAAACTGGGGCAAACAAGGTTAAGTGACTTGCTCAGGGTCACTCAGCTAGTAAGTATCTGAGACTGGATTTGAACTCAGGAAGATAAGTCTTCCTGACTCCAGGCCTAGTACTCTACTGCATCACCTAGGTGCCAAGGGTTAGACTAGATAAACTCTGAGGTTCCCCTCCCCAACCCATTTCTGGCTTCAATGGTCTATAAGTCTCTAAACTAGCATCTGAATATGGAGACCACATAAAAAAGGTTTCAACCATAAAATGAGATCTCTTTGAAAAGAAACATATTACTGAAAAAACATCTATTTATCCACTTATTTCTTCACCCATATATTCATTCATTCTTTTTTTTTTTTTGCTTCTTCATTCACCTATCTATCCATTGACCAGAAATTATTTTATCATTATAGGAAAGTCCTGATAAGGTGGAGCACCCTCTACCAATATTGATCCATACCTGCTCTATAATTTATAGTCTTAGAGAATTGTCAGGGGAACTAAGTGGTTAAGTGATTTACCCATGGTTATATATAGCTAATATGTATCAGAGGCAGGACTGGAATTCAGGTCTTTCTGACTTGGAGAAGAGCTGGAAGAGATCTTATAGATCAGCTAGTGCAAACCCCTCACTTGACAAATAAGTAAACTGAGAATTAAAAAATTTATGTGACTTGTGGGGGGACAGGGGAGAGGGCGGGGGATGAGAGAGAGAGAGAGACGGAGAGAAGGAGGGAGTCTGAAGACTTGAGATCAGGTCTTTTTAACTCCAAGTAGCACAATGGATAGAGCCACTGGATCTGAAATCAGGAAGACTCATCTTCCTAAGTTCAAATTTGGCCTCAGATATTTACTAGCTGGGGAAGTCCTGAGGAAGTCACCCTGTTTGCCTAATTTTCCTCATATATAAAATGAGCTGAAGAAGGAAATGGCAATATTTTTATTAACTGTACTCTTGTATTTACACCCAAAAAAACCCTAAATGGGATCACAAAAAGTTTAGACTGAAAAAGCACTGAACCACTTCCTAACTCCCAACTCTACCCACAGTGCCACTGTGCTGTCCCCACATACGAACAATATTATTCAATTAAAATACATTCGAAGGAAGAATTTATTTAAAATTTTAAATTAAAATAATTTTTTTTAAACTTCTCTTCTGTCTTACCACCTCTTTTCAAATCAATTCAAGCATTTTATGAAAGATGTTCTTGATGCTGCTCACTCAGGTCTGAAAAGACAAAAGAAGCAAAAAAACCCCAAAAAAACCCTGTCTCTTCCCCACACAAAAGCTTTTATTCTATCAGGAGAGGCAGGAATATAACATATATTCAGATTAAATTCAAATTAAATAATTTCCAAAGAGAAAAAATACCAACAACTGGGGATTCCAGAAAAGCCTTGTATAAATAGAATGTGGCAAACAGTATTGTACTTTGAAGAAAGCTAAGTCTTCTAAGTCACAGGTGAAGAAGGAATACACACAACTCAAGAGGATCAGGATATACAAAGACATTGAAGAAGGAGAAGGCATGTTGGGAACGGCTAGTAGGTCAGTATGAAACTGAGAGAAAAAGAAGTTGAATAATATGAATCAATTAATCAATTAATTGGCAAATAAATGCCAGACACTATAGGCACTGGGAATACAGACAAAAATTAAATGATCACCGACTTTGAGAACTTACTTTCTGTTTGGGGAAGAGGACAACACAGATGCATAAATACAAAATGTATAAAAATATATACATGGCAAAGATGTGGGAATGGGGCTTAGGAAAGACTTCATTGAAGGTGTCATTTAAGCAGAAATTTGAGGGAAATAGGGGACTGGGGGGGAGGGGGAACTAAGCTGGGAGTGCCTTCCAGGGGTAGGGGGGATGGCTAGTGCAAAGGCACAGAGATGGGGGATTGAGTGTCTGAGGGACAACCAGAAAGCCAGGTGGGCCAGACTAAAGACTGTGGTAAGAGGAGTAATGATAAAAGGTTGATACCTAGTTGTGAAGAGCTTTAATATCTGAACAGAGGGGAAGGGGAAGGCAAGAAAATAAGCATTTATATAACACCTACTATGTGCTAAGCACTGGGCTGAGCACTTAGTAAATACTATCTCATTTGATCAGAGTAGCCTATACTTTATCCAAGGGATAAAAGGGAACCTTTAAAGTCTATGGAATAGAGGAAAGGCCTGCTCAGACTCAGATTTCTGGAAGTCATCTTGACAACTACATGGATGATGGACTAGAGATAAGAGACCTGAGGCAAGGAAGCCAAGACATTAGCTTAAAAAGGCCAAGGTCCCCCACTGCATCCTAGGCCATCTCCAGTCACCCTGATCAATATCTGGTCACTGGACCAGATGGCTCTGGAGAAGAAAGTGAGGCTGGTGTCCTTGCACAGCCCTCCCTCAAATCAAAATCCAGAGCAAGTCATGTAATCATCTCCTCTTTGAGAATGAAGGACAAGCCATAACCATAATCGCAATAGTTCTTTAAGAGCCAATGAACTGAGAGTCCAGAAAATTTTAGGGGATGTGAGTGCATCTGTTGAAGTCTCTAAATATAAGGGCTAAAAGGGATAAAAAGGCCTTCACTCCACCTCAGTCAAACACAGGGGTGGTCATGACCCTATTGTCCATAAGTGCTCCACCTTTATGGTTCTGAAACCCCAAATTCCTTTCTCTGACCACAACTTTCCATCTTTTCTTCCCCCTCCCTCATTGCTCCTAAGCCCATCCTTCATCCTCACTGGGGCCACCACTGACTGCAACTCTCCCTTCTCTCCCACTCCCATCATCCCTAGTCTGGCCTCACTTTCCTCCTTCAGCATCTTCATGCTGGAATCAAACATTACCACAGTGGTGGCATAGAGAAAGCACTTAAAAAATGTTAAGTGACAGAATATATACTCTTCTCTGTGTTTGAGTGTCTTTACCCTTGTGTCATCAACACTCATATATTGCCAAACCCTATCCATAGGTTTACCCCACCAGTGGGACTTTCATATGAATGCTATTGAAGGCCATTGATGAGTGTTAGCTGGTTCCATGATAAATTTATGTTGTTCAATCTCAACCTGAGCCTTGCTGCTGTACAGCAATTCTTTTATTCTTCCTTTCCTACCCGGATATCTGTTAAGTTAGGCTATTGGGCTGGTTCTAGGATCAATCTACAATTTTAAAACTTAAAGCACTGCCTAAATTGCAGGTATAAACATTGTAATCATCCTGAAGGCCAAGTTGGCAGCCTTGGTGCCAATGGAAAAAAGCTCTCCAAAGTTCTCTATTAATAGAACAAAGGGAAGAAATATAATAAATGAAACCAAGCCACCAGTCGGAAGTATTATACTATGCTAAATATTGGGGAAATAAGACAAAAGTGAGGCAGAGTCTGCCCTCAAAAAGCTTACTACATTCATGTCAGTAGCTTGGAAAGATGAAACAGAAGGGGAAAGTGGGGATGTCAGAGATTAGAGGGATTTCCAGTTCCCCTGACAAATATCCCGGCAATGATTTAGAAGCACTTTAGATGGGGCAATGATTAATGTAACTAAAGGGAAATAAAAACAAATTTCTCCATCCAACTTAGGACTGCTCAAGAAAACGGTCAGAAAGAAGCTTATGTGTCAGAGGTATAGCACAGCAGAATTAATCCAACGAGGTATCAGCCACGATTGTCAGACATGCAGCAGGAGACAGAGTCAGCCCCTTGAAAGTCAACTTTATTTTGCATTTTTTTTTTATTTGGAGGGGGGAAGGTAGGGTAATTGGGGTTAAGTGACTTTCCCAGGGTCACATGGCTATTTTTTTGTGTGTTAAGTCTGAGGCAGGATTTGAACTCAGGTCCTCCTGACTCCAGGGGTGGTGCTGTATTCACTGTGCCACCTAGCCTGAAAGTCAACTTTTAAGCAGGGAAATAGAGATGATCTGCATTTGAGCAACCTTTCTCTTGGGGCATGTGTGTGTGTGTGTGTGTGTGTGTGTATGTGTATGTATGTGTGTGTGTGTGTGTGTGTGTGTGTGGTTTTTTCCAATAAATCATAAAATATAATTGCCCCCAAAATCTTATAATCAAAGAGCAAAGTAAAAAAAGAAAATCCACTGATCATCCCCTTAAAGAAACTTCAAACTGAAATCATCTAGAAACATCAGCAAAAATCCAGAACTTCAACAGCAATTGAGAAACACTTCAAACAACAAAGAATCAATTTGAGTCCCAAGGAACCACAATCAAAGTCACTCAATACTATGCTGTGGCTACCATAAAGAAAAGGAAATCTTGGAAAACAAAATAGCAGAAGATTTACAGCCAAAGATGAATTATCCTACAAAACTGAATATAATTGTGCAGGGTAAAAGAGAATGGAACTTTAACAGGAGAAGATATGAAATCGTCACTTCTCTTCTACCACCACCCTTCAAAGTATTATGTTAGAAACAGAAGTAGTTTTGGAGATGATCTGGTCCAACACCTTGATTTTTTGAGAAGGAGAATCCAATAAAGAGTATATAGGTCCTGTCAACTTCTACTTCTATCAGAAGAACCCCTGGAAAAAACAATCACGTTCTCCTGGGCTCCTTCCAATTTCTAGACTTCCCATCTTGACACTACCTCTGCTGCCCTATAGGTTCCAACCTCTGCTCTACCACCAAGATAATTTTCTACAAAACCCTAGATTAATTAGTACCTAGTGCTGTACCCTTCCACATAGAGATGCCTCCAGATTCTGGATGTCAGCATGATATATTTACCACAAACAATTTTTTCCTAATCTATCGTATTGCTTTTCATTTTAAAGGTATTTTTTTTGTTGTGTAAAAGTAATTTTTGTTTTTATATAATCAAAACTACTGTGAATTTTGGATCCATTTTTGGTCTATTTGTTTGCTTGCTAAAATTTCCCTTCTCCATTGTTGAAATTAAGATTTTTTTGTATGATTCTTTAAAAAATTTTAGATCATAAATCTGGTTAGATCATATGATGTTCTAAGGTATAAAGTATGAAGCCAACCTCATCTTTTTTTTTACCATATAACTATTACTCTTCCTACCCATTTTAATTTTTCATGTGTAGGTTTATCAATCACTAATATTTTATATTAATTAGGTTCCATTTCAGGGTTCTCTATGCATTTTGAGGTATTTTTTTCTTTTATCCAGTAGATTATAAGGTTTTGCTGGGGTTTTTTTTATTATTATTACCCTTTAGTAAAACTTTTTGTACCTATGAGTATTAGTCCCTTTTAAATGTTTTTATTTTTGATAGATCTCAGCTCATGTTGATCTATATTTCCACGGGAATTTCCCTGACTTTAATTCTCTGAAAGAACTGAAACACATTTTGATTGGGATGTATTAAATAAGTGTTTGATTTGGAAGAATGATGGGTTTTACAGTTTACTAGAAGTACCCATGAAAAGGAGATATCACTCCATTTGTCCAGATCTTCCTTGATTTTTGCCATAAGCATTTTAAGGCTGTCTTTATATAAGTTTCTTATGTTTTGATAAGTTAAAGCCCAAATAACTGTTCGATTGTTCAATGTACAATTGTTCCAATGTTCCATGACACAATTGTTCAATTGTTCAATTGATCATGTTTACATGATTATAAAGTTTAGTGGATTTGGGGTTTTTTGCCTAATGGTTTCTTCAGATTCTTCATGGTGACATACAAAAATGACATTTGTGTGCTTTGCCTGAATATTGCCATTTTCATAATCACATACTTCTTTTTTGTCCTGCCTCTTGGGTTTTGTAGGTGTATATGGCTAGGTCCCAATTAGTGCAAATAATGAATCCCATGACATGGCCACATTATTTGAATTTGAACTGCATATTTTCATTAAGCTGGAACCAATTACTATATTATATTACTCATAATCATAACTTTGAATGTTTCAATTTTGAATACATAGGAACACTTCACAGCACTGATCAAGGCCAAGGTGAATACACCTAGAAAACTCAAGACAGATGACAAAAAATAATATACAACTCTATATTACTATATGACTACTTCATGGGATTAATTATTTGCATTTATGGAAGGAAACCAAGCTGTAATCAAGCAATAAACATTTGTCAAGCAACCCCCACATTCCAGGTGCTATTCTTTGTACAGGAAAATACAAATTAAACAATGAAATTGTTCTTACCTGTAAGGAGCCTACATTGCATTAAGGGAGAAAACCTGCACATAAATAAGTGTGCATATATATGTGTGTACACGTATATGTATGTCTACATAAAATAGGCAATCTTTAAAGGAGATAGCTGAAAGCTGGGGTGATCAGGAAAGGTTTCACATAAAAGTAGTGCTTGAGTTGAATCTTGAAGGGAAAAAAAATAACTTCAGGGAGCAGAAGTAATGAGGAAATGTATTCCAGGCAGGGAGGGCAGCCAGTACAAAGGTTTGTATCATTATGTCATCTACAAATAGTTTGATTTATTTGTTGTCGGTAACTGTTTCTTTAATTTCTTTTTTATTCTTTAGTGGTAAGATTTCTAAGTCCATCAAATTAAAATGCCAACCCTGTTCAACCATGCCAGTTTAAAACTACAATATTTATTCCATATGGTTGTGAATCATATAACACTACAACTTGGAATAACACAGTTGTTGGTAACCCAGGGGCAATGACAACTATTGGCAGTGTTCTTTCCAGGATGAGTTGCACGTAAGAAGAGACAAAAAAAGATATCATATATACATAGTTAGAAAATGAAATAGGACAGACAAGTGACTAGGATGAAGACTCAATGTTTGGAAAGGAATAATAAGGGACAAGATAATGGGAAGGAGTGGGTGTTGGAGAGGAAGCCTGGTTTATATTAATGTAAGTAAAACAAACTACAGGTGAATTAAAGTCTACAATAATGAAACAAAAATGGAAGAATGTATTAGTTTTACTTGTATATATGAAACATTAAAAGAATCAGAAAATGACTTTAGCACATTAGGAAGATCAGCCATGGTAGATTTACAGAAAAAAAAAAGGAACAAGAATCACGTGGGATTCAAAGGCATGGAAAGATTTCAGTCTGCAGCAGTGGAGGGAATAACTACCCCCCATGAAGTCCATTGACATATGGCATTTTTTGAGGTGCTTTAATGGCAGGCACAATTCCAAATGATGACGATGATAACTAACATTTATATTATACTTTAAGGTTTGAAAAATGCTTTATAAATAATGATCTCATTTGATTTTCACAGGAACTCTGGGAGAAAGATGTTATTATTATATTCATGGTAAAGATGAAGAAACAGGTAGATAAGGGTTAAGTGACTTGCCCGAAGTCACAGAAACTAATAAGTTTCTAAGGCAAGATTTGAACTCAGGTCTTCCCAATTCCAGTTCCAATACTCAATCCCCTCTGCCACACAGCTGCCTCACACGTGACAGAAGTCTGAGCTTTGTCATCATAAACTCACTCCATGGTCCCACCAGAAGATTCTCCATGTTCCACAGAGTGACTGTGTAGGTCAGTTTTTCAGGACTAGATTTTTTTCCCTTTTTTTTCTATCAGGGAGGTTAGTTTCTTGATTGTTTGGACCACATGGTACTAAGAACCATTGACCGAAACTGTGCTTGCCTTGGGCAACACCAGCAGCTCATAAATAAAAGAATGACACAAGGTCTACATCTTCTCTATGACCATGAAGTGGAAAATTCATTCATCATGGAAATCTGTAGAACTAAGTGTATTTTTCCATCCATAAGGCCCAATTTGTAATGTACCAAGAGGCAAAAAGATGTCATCTGCAAATCAAAGCCTTCCTCTTTTACAAATATTCTAACTTCATAATAAAATCAACATTAAATTATGCAGATGTAAATGAAACAATGTAACTTTATATAAGTGGAGCGTTTAAGGGATGGAGATGGGAGTTAAAAAAGGGGGGGGGGCTGCCAGTGTTTTCCATCCTACCACCTCACATCTAATGCTTAGCTGTCTTATGCCTTTCATCAGTTTTAAAACGCTTCATTTGTCCCATAAACAATGACTTTGGAAAGCCATGTAGATAATAAATTATTGTTTATGGCCTGTACTCAGAGGGAAAAAATGCATAGAGCAAGACATAACTTTTTGGATGTTGAAGCTGATGCATACAACACTAGCAAGAGTGCAAGTGAAAAAAATAAAATAAAATGCATATTAAGTTCTTGTATTTCAATGCCCCCCATGGAAAAATGAGAGGATTACTGTCTGCAATGACATATTTCTCTAATATTTTCAAGTATATTTTCACTCCTTCCTACTTCCTCTTATCCTTTCTAAGTCCTGACCATAGTGACCTGGAAATGTTTACTGTGGGGGGTGTGGGTGTGTGAGGGCGTGTATGTGGGTGTGGGTGTGAGTGTGTGGGCATGTGGCTGTAAAAGAGAGAGGGAGAGAAAGAGAGAGAGAGAGAGAGAGAGAGAGAGAGAGAGAGAGAGAGAGAGAGAGAGAATGCTTGACATTCAATCAATAAGCATCGTTAAATACGCTATGATAGGTACTGTGTCAAGTGTTTGAGATCAAAGGAAAGGCAAAAACTGGGTCGCTGACCTCAAGCTCAGGAAACTACATATAAAAAAAACTGTACATATATGGTAGATAGCTAGACAGATAGATAGAACATAGATAGATAGGTAGATAGATAGATAGATAGATAGATGATAGATATCTGTGCAAATGGAAGGTAACCTCAGGAAGAAGACACTAGTTTTTGGAGAGACTGGGAAAGGTCTTCTGTATAAGGTAGAATTTAAATAAATGAACAAACAAAGCATTTAGTTAGCTCTTACTATGTGCAAATCTCTGTACCAAATGCTGGAGAAACAAACGGATTGGACTTGAACTTGATGTTGAAAGAAGGAAGGGCAGGAGCTGGAGGTGAGGAGCTGAACATCCCATAGACTACCACTATCATTCACTAACACTTGATTCTACATGATTAAACAAGAATATCATCCGTGGAATATTGACATTTTCCAAGCTCTATTAATGTTGCAGGCTAATGAGACCGAGGGAGGGGTGGCATTGTAATCCTCCTTACTCCCTACTTAGAGGTTCTCTCCTACCACTTTTATTCAGTTACTTCTCTGCCTGAGGTTCACTCAGTCCATACTTACCATACAGCTGTTGTCTACAGACCTCTGTGATACTTGCCTTTTTCCCCAAATGAGTTTAGTGCCTGCCTCAGTCTTTATTTCCTTCCCAACTCCTGCTTTCATACTAGTGGACTTCATATATATAGATACTCCCCCAAAATCCTTAACCTCCTAATTCCTCAATTTGTTTAATTCACCTGACACACTCCTACACCCCACCTCAGCTATAGATATGATCAATCACACACTTGATCCTGACACTTATCCCTTCTTCATATTTTTATTGTTGTCTAGGATACCACCATCATCAGTGCTTACTAACTACTTGTCTTCCTTGACTCCTCGATCTCTCTCACCCCACCCATATACCACAGAGCTCTGTCTTGGGACCTATTCTCTTATCCTGCTATACTACAGTAGAACTTTAGTTTACTAGTAACCTGGTTTACATATGCTTTGCTGGATGAGGACAAAATTTTCTCGAAATTTGTCTTGCAGGACAAACAATTTGCAGTAGGAACATCATGTTTACACTTGAATGGCCCGCAAAGGGATGATGCTCAAGTAGGATTTTGTTTTGGTTTGTTTTGGTTTGGTTTTGCTTTCATATGTCAAACAAAGGAACCTCAGGTCGGTATTCTCCCTAATCAGCTTCATTTGGAGTCCTACAAACAAACAGATGGATGTGCATGAGGAGCAACAGTGAAAGGTTACAGAAGATATCTCATCTGAGGAGGAGGTTGAAAGGTCAGAGGAATCCCTCACATCAAGTGAGATTAGTGAGGTTTATCAGATGTGGGAAAAAGTACAAAATTTTGTTGAAAAATATCACCCAAATAAGAGTGTAGCAATGAGGGCCACAAATATTTTTTAACGATAATGCAATGTTACATTTCTGTGACATTTGGAAAAAACATCCAAAACACATGTCATTAGATAGATTCCTAGTCAGAAGCGAAGGTAAAGAAAAAAAAATCAGTGAGTCAAAATATGAAAGTGATTCTAAAAAAAGAAAAATAAGTGAAGGCAGTAGTGTTATTCTTACTTTCGGTGAAAGTAGGAAAGTGGCATTAAGAGAGAACACTCCTGATGTTGAAATCCCCAATGTTCTCATGGAAGGAGATCCTCCTTCCAAGCAATAACCCTTCCTCCTCCTCCTCCTCCTCCCTCTTTTCTCCCTCATGCCAGCCAGGACTCTTCTCAAAGGTAAACTGCAGGTTAATTTATTTTATTTTCAATTTATATTGTGTACTAATCATTTCAGGTGCATTAGGGACAACAAAACTTACTTAAAATTATAAATAATTATTTTTATGTGAACATTTTTGTGGATGTGGTACTGATCATCCAACTTTACATTATTTCTCATGGGAAAATTCTCTTTGAAACACAAATCGCATGATGAACAGAATCTCAGAACAAATTAAATTTGTAAACCAAGGTTCTATTGTATTTCATGTGGTGATTTTATTAGCTCTCATGGGTTCAATGATCTTCTCTATGTTGATGATTCTCAGATCTACTTATCCAGTTATAATCTCTCTTCGAATCTCAAAATATCTCAAACTCAAATATCCAATTTGACATTCCCAACTAGATGGCTTGTAAATATCTTTAAGTCAGCATGGCCAAAGGTGAATTCATTATCTCTTGCCCTAAACACTCCTCTTTTCTTAACGTTTTTATTACTGTCTAGGATATCACCATCATCCCAGTCACCAAGGCTTACTACCTAAGCATCTTCCTTGACTCTTTAATCTCTCTCATCCCATCCATATCCAATCTGCGGCCAAGCCCTATTGATTCTTCATTTACAACATCTCTATATTCCCTTTTCTCTCCTCTAACAGTACAACTCCTAGTGCAGGTCCTCATCATCTCATGTATGAACTATGACAACTGCTTTTTCTTCAGTCTCCCTGTCTCAAGGCTCTCTCTACTCCAAAACATCCTCAAATCAGCTGTCACATTAATCTTCCTAAAACACAGGTCTGACCATGTCAGCCTCCTTGCCCTCCCCCCCTTTCATTTAAGAAAATCCAGTGACTCCCAAACACCTCCAGGATCAAATATAAAGTCATCTATTTGGCCTGCAAAGCTCTTTTTAATATGGGCTCTTTCTACATTTTTAGTGTTCTTAAACTTTTACTCAAAACACACACACACACACACACACACACTCACACACAAACAAACACACAAAATGTTGTCTGTGATCCAGAGACACTGATCTTCCAGTTGTTCCTTGCACAAAACAGTCCATTTACCGACTGCATTTTTACCAGTAGTCCCTCATGTCTGGAATTCTCTTTCATTATCTCCATTTCCTGACTTCCCTGGTTTCCTTAAAGTCCCAGCTAAAATCCTACTTACTACTAGAAATCTTCCAGTTCACTCTTAATTTTAGTGCCTTCTCTCTGTTGATTATCTCCAATTTATTTTGTATGTATCTTGTTTGTGAATGTGGGTTTGCGTATTGTCTCCCTCTTTAGGATATGAAAACTTTTTGTCTTTTCTTTGTATCCTCAAAGCAGAGCACATTACCTGGCCCAAAGCAGGTACCATTAATAAATTCTTAATGCCTTGATCTTTCCTGACATCTCTGAATTGCACTTTTTATTTCTTCTCTGGGCTTTCTAAAACTAGATTGTAGTGATTTCTGACCTACAGAGACATATTATGATTCCAAATGTGTAGGGAAGTTGATTGGAAGTTAGTTTTCCAATTAATCTGGTAGGATTACGGGACTGTTAGATTTTTGTTTGGAAATAGCTGTGATAACCACAAGGTTCGAGTGGGACCTTAATAAGAAGAAATAGAACAATTACTGTTTAATGTGTACTGAGTGACTGGGACTGTGCAAAGATGAAGTAAGTTTAGAGTCGTTGTCCATTGGTACCTCCTAGTGGTAAGTTTCAATAACTAGAGCTGGCTCCAAGATGATTTGGTTGACTCAGACCAGTAGGAAGACAGACTCTAGTTAAAATTTAAAAGAAAAGACAGAAACACTATCAATATCAATAGATTCCCTAAAAAAGAAGACTGGATTAAAATGAAAGAATGCAGAGACAAAAGGAAAAATAGTGGAACAATCAAAAAAAGACCTAAAATTCCAAGAACATGTGATTTGGCTACCTGTGGCAACTGCTGAATGAGAATATTAAGGGATATTCATATTTATCAGTATCTTATAGTACCTTTATCAAGGTTGATCATATATATGCTAAAGACTTATAAAAATGTAAAAAGATAGACAAAACAAATGGATCATGAATTTATTAATTAATATCATGAAAGTGGGACTAGGTAAAGCAAATGTAAGCAAAAAAATACAGGTCAGAATGGAAACTAAGCAGTAACTTAAGAAATAATGAAGGAGGTGAGTAATAAGTCATAAGAAAAATAAAAAAATTATCTGTAAGAGAATGAAAACAAAACAGGGTACCAAAACTTAAGGAACACAGTTAAATAGTCCTTTATGGAAAAATGTACCTCTGTAAAAATCTCATATAACATAACAGAAAAAGATAGGATCAACAAATTAGCCATGTAACAAAAGGACTTAAAAATGAATCAAAACAGGTATAGAAGAATAAAATTTAAAAATTAAAAGAAGGTTAAACTAGAAAATAAAAAGGATAAAGAAGTAAGAGCTTTTTTTTTTTCTTTAATGATTAATCAGGGCACATTCTGGCACGTGTACAGACCCCATCAGCTTGCTTTTGCTGATGCACCTTCCCTATATGGAGAAGTTAGGAAAGCTGCTTCTTGATTCATGATGACGTGTCACAGAAATGCCCTGGAGACCCTTGGAGCATCCACAAAGATTATGCAACTTATTCCAGTGTGTTCACCATATGGTTGGGAGGAGCCTTTAAAAATTTTTTTAACTGTGTAGCCTGAACTGGAGGCATCTTCAAAAAAGCCTGAGTCAACTTCAGTCACATTTCTTTGTTTCACTTATGACATCCAGTGAGATCCCATGTTGTATTTGGACATGAACTTAGTGGAACCAATGCTTTCTAGGAACTGAGTTAAGTTTTGAGCATTCTCATATCAAAGACTGAAATAATATGGGGAGAATATAATCCTGGGGTATTAGGAGACACATTATATGTTTGTTCTTGCACTTGAAGTAGATATCCCTTTATAAAAGTTACTTAAGGTTAAGTGATTAAATGCAACTGGATCAACAGTCGTTGACCCCTGACAATGGAGAGAATATGGATGGCAGGGGCTTGAGCTTATGGCGATAGAGAAGAAATACTCCAACCACTATGGATAAGGTCCCTAAAACCCCGAGAGGCAGATGTAGCCTTTGTGAGAAAAGGCCAGGATACACTCACTACACTAACAAAATCAGTAAACCACTAACCAACCCAAGAAAAATCATATTCCCAAATTAAAAAATGAACAAGATAAATTCACTATGGAGAAAAAAAATTAAAGGAATTATGGGAAACTATTATAAACAACTGTATGTCAGGAAAACTAAGAATTCAAAGTATATTGATGTGTGCTAGCAAAAAGAGCAAATATATGAACAAATAAAACAAGAAATAGACATCTTTTACAATACCACACGAAGGAAAGAAAGAAGGAAGGAAGGAAGGACCGAGGGAAGAAGGGAGGGAGGAAGGGAGGGAAGGAAGGAAAGAAGAAAGGAAGGAAGAAAGGGTGGAAGGAAAGAAGGAAGGAGGGAGAGAGGGAGGGAAGGAAAGAAGGGATGGAGGGAAGAAGGAAAGAAGGAAGGAAGGAAAGAAGGAAGGAAGGAAGGAAAGAAGGAAGAAAGAAAGGAAGGAAGGAAGGAAAGGAGGGAGGGAAGAAGGAAGAATGGAAGGGGAGGAGAAGTTGGGGGAGTCATAAATGAATTGCCAGAGAGGAAAGATGAACAGGATAGATTTGCAAATAAATTATAGAAAATAATTAAAGAGCAGTTAGCATCCATACTAAAAAATTGGAGAGAAAAGACTTTCTTTTATTAATCAGCCAAGTATTTATTAAGTGGTTATTATATACCACATACTGTGCTCATCCTGGAGATAAAAGAAAAAGCAAAAACAGTCCCTGAGCTCAAGGAGCTTATATTCTAATGGGGAGAACATATGCGTACATAGATAGTTATGTGTGATAAACATACTAAGTAAATACAAGATAACCTTAAGGGGGGAGGAGGGGAAACCAGGAAAGGTTTTCTGCAAAAGGTGGTACTTGAGCTGTCTTGTGAAAAGTTAGGGAATCTAAGAGATTAAACTGACGAAGGAGCATACTCCAGGGATGGGGCAGAGCCAGAGAGTATCACAACAAGGAACAACAAAATGCCTGGATAGGACCATAAAGTGCTTGGAGGTAAGTAATATGTAAGAAGACTAGAAAGATAGGAAAAGGCAAGGTTGTGAATAAAAACCAAACAAAGAAGTTTATATTTGTCCCGAGAGGTAACAAAGAACCACTGGAATTTATTGATTAGGGGATTGAAATTGTCAAACCTGTACTCTAAGAAAATCAATTGGGCAGTTGTGTAGATGATAGAGTAGAGAGAGAAGAGGCAGAGAGATAAAATAGACTATTGCAATAATTCAAACAAGGGGTGATGAGGGCCTGAATTAAGATGGTGATTGTGTGAGTGGAGAGAAAGGGATAGATATGATTAAAGAGAACTTTGTCTTGAGGTGAGAAGACAAATTAGAAGGATGTTGAAATAGTATAGGAAAAGAGATAATGAGGCCATGAACTAGTGTGGTAGCTGCATGATTAGAAAGAAATGGATGTGTACAATGAATATTATGGAGGTGGAAATTATAAGATTTGGAAACTGACTAGATGTCAGGCAAGAGTAGGGAGTAGATTGAAAATCTGATTAATCAGAAGGAAGGGATGTTCAGAAGGAAAGGTTTTAAAGGAAAGATAATAAATTCTGTTTTGGACACTTGAGATGCTTATGGGACCTCCTCTTCAAAAATGTTCAATAGCCTATACCCACAAAAAGATCAAATAAGGAAAAGACTCTATATATACAAAACCAATTATATCAGTTCTTTTTTGTAATAAACTAAAATTGGAAACTGAGATTGTACCAACCTTTTGGGGAAGGGCTAAACAAGTTATAGAATAAGAATGCTTATTGTGCAATAAGAATGGTGAAATGGATAGATTCAGAGGAAACTGGTGTATGAAATGATGTAAAGTAAGTATATCCAGAATTTATACAATGACAACATTATAGAGAAAAGCAGCCCTTGAAAGTCATTAGAACTCTTATCAATGCAATGTTAAAATGTTAAATGTCAAATCATGATTATAGGAGATTGAAGATGAAACATGCCACTCACCTCTTACCAGAGAGATGATGAACGGACAGTACAGAACATGTTTTTTTACCTCACTAATGGGGAATTTTGTTTCACTAGATTATGCATATTTTATGAGTTTTTTCATTTTTTTATTATTTAATTGATGGTGTAATAGGAGAGATAATGAGTCAACATGTATACAGCACTTTAAACCTTAAAATATTACAAAAATGCTAGCTATTATTAATGTGAATGTAAACAAATACAACTTTCACATATCCAATAGGAATTTGGCAATGAGGAACTAAAGCTCAAGTGAGAGATTAGGGCTGGCTGAATATACACATGCACACATCTGGGAATAATTTTATAGAGATGATATATTAATTCAAAGAAGCTGATGGAATCACCAACTTAGATCATAGAGAGAAAAGAGATGAGGGCCCAGGGCAGACTTTGTAATACATTCACTGAGTGGGCATGATATAGATGAAGAATCAACAAAGATCAGTCACATAGGTTAGCAGGAGAATCAGGAATGCCATGAATATATTTAAAAAGAAAAAGTATTCAAAGAGAAAAAAAGAAGGTAAGGATTTTTAAAAGCTATTAAACTGGTTAATTATGAGATCACTGATAACCTTGAAGAGAAGCAATTTCTGCTGAATGATGAATTTGGAAGCTAGATTGCAGAGGGTTGAGTAGGGTAAAATATGACAGGAAGACTTTTCCAGGCAATTTCACTGAAAATTAGAGGAGAGATATTATATGATAGCTAGGGAGGATGGTAGGATCAAGGGATATGTCTAAGGACAGGAGAAACTGGTGTTTTTATAGATAGCAAAGAAGGAAACAGGTAGCAAAGATTTAATATTAAAAGGAAGGGATGATAGTGGGGGCAATCTGCCAGAGAACGGAAAAGAACGGGAACAAGAGGGCATGTAAAGGCATTGGCCTTGCTTAGCAGTAGGGTCTTCTCACTATTAGAGGCTGGAGGGAAGTTGGAGACAGTTGGGGATTTTGTCAAATAGTTGGGGAAGGTATGAGAGAAGCAGAAGAGGAGAAGAGAAATATAGTGGGAAATAACCCCTTGTTTCAGTAAAATATGAGATGAAGTCCTCAGATGAGAGGGTGGGATGGGGATGATGTTAGAAGTATTAGGAGAGAAGAGAAGAATTTGAAGAGCCTTTATGCTGAGTGGTCTAGAATTAGGGTATGCACAGTTAAGTGCATTATGGGGCACAATTCCAAATTGTTTTCCAGAATGATTGGACCACTTTACAGTTCTATCAACAGTGCCTTAGTTTGTTTTTCCTTCTACAGCTCCTCCAACAATTGCCATTTTCCATTTTTTTTATCTTTGCCAATATTAAGGGTGTGAAGAATAACTTCAAAGTTGCTTTAATCTATCTCTTATAATGAGTGACTTGGAGCATTTAGCTTATATTTCTTCTTTTGAGGATTGCCTGTTCACATTCTCTGAACATCTATACATGAGAGAATGGTTTTTTCTCATATATGTATATACATTTTTATGTCTTGCATATGAGACCTCTATCAGAGAAATGTGTTACTCATCCCCCCTTAAATTAACTGTTTCTCTTAAAATTCTAACTTCTTCAGTGACCTTGTTTGTGTTTTTCAATTTGATGTAAGCAATGCATTTAATTTTGCATCCTAGAATCTTCTGTATCCCATGTTTGATCAGTGGCTCTTCCCTTCCCATCACTTTTAATTTAGAAATGAAATGACCTTATATATCTGGGTTATATATCCTTTTGGAGCTCACTGTGGCATATGCCATGAGATGTCAGGCTGCTTTTCAATATTCCTACCAGTTTTGTCTAACATTGAGTTTTACTAAAGAATTTGGCACCTATGGTGTTATTGAACGTTATGCTATTGTTTTTACGTGAGCCTATTAATCTATTAACAAATTTTTCTATTTTATAACTAATGCTACTTTTTCTTGGAGGGAGAAAGTCAGGGCAATTGGAATTAAGTGACTTGCCCAAATAAGTGTGTAAAGTGTCTGAGGTGGTGAGATTTGAACTCAGGTCCTCCTGATTCCAGGGCTGGTGCTCTATTCACTGGGTCACCTAGCTGTCCCAGGTTTTTTTTTTTTTAAAGACACATTTATTCAGTGTCATGATCAGATTATTACATTTAACTAGTAAATATATTATATTTTCTCCCCTCTTCTCTTTCTTTGTTCTAATAACAGGGCATGAGGTAACTCTTTTCATTCCCACAATGAAGGTGCCTACTTGTATCCTTGATTCTATCTCCTCAGGTCTCTTCAGAAACTTGTGATCAGTCTCTCTCTTTCATCTTCTATGCCTCTCTACCTATGACTCCTTCTCTGCTGCCTACAGATATAGTCTGCTTTCCTCTTTTCTTTTAAAAAAAAATCCCTTGACCTTTGACCCTTCTGCTACCATTTTTGCTCCTCTCTCTCTTGTTAAGCTTCTTTGAAGAAACACCTAAATTCACTACCATAGTCACCACTATATACTTCTCAACTCATGCAATATATATTCCAGCTCTACTGTTCCACTGAAACATGCTCTTCAAGGGTTTCTGTTGATCTCTGAATTATTCAATCTGATGGCCCTCTCTGAGTTCACTTCTGTAATTATTATTATTCATTTTTACTTCTCTACAACATCACTCTGTAATTTCTCTTTTCCTTTGACTTTCATGATACTGTTCTTTCATGGTTCTCATCCCACCTATCTAACCATTTCTCAGTTTTCCTTACTGGTTCCACATTATCTGCAACCTCCCAAGCATGCGCTCTCCAAAATTTGCCCCTGATTGCTTTTCTCTCTTTGTAATCCCATCTGTTCCCATGAGTTCAATTACCTCCTCTATGCAGATGATACACAAATCATTATCTCCAGCCCAATTCTCTTGTGAACACTAGTTCTGAATTACCTACAACCTTCTGGACATCTCTATCTGAGCATCTATATCTATCACTAGTATCACAAATTCAGATCTAAAACTTGCCCCCTATGCTATCTCCAAACTTTCCTCTTTTTATTAATGACATAGCTACCTGCCACTTATGGACATTTAAAAAAAAAGAATAATCTTTGACTCATCCTTTTCCCCCTGCTTCCACAGCCAATCAAGTATATTGGTCCAGCCATACAGCATCTCTTATGTCTATTCCCCACTTTGTATTCACATTGCCATCACTCTTGTTTAAGCCCTTATCACCTCTTACCTGAAATACTGGTATCCCCCCTAACTGGACTTCCTGTTTATAATATTTCCCTTCCCCAATCCGTCCTTTGTAAAGAAGCTGAAATCATTTCCCTAAGGCACAGATCTGATTGTGTTAATCCTGTGCTCCAAACCCTTTGACCTTTAGTTGTTTACCATTGTCTCTAGGGCAAAATGTGAGCTTTTCAGACTGACTGGCTTTGATCTGGCTCTAGCCCACCTTTTGAGACTTATTTGAGATTCTTTACCCTTTATTTACCTTGTGTTTTGGACAAATTGGACTCAAATATCTCTCCTAAGGGAGGTAATGACTTCAGTAAGGAAAAATGAAGAAATGAAAGTGTTCAACAGAAGTGAGCACGTGAATGACCGTCAACTAGATCAACTAATTGCTAAATTTTAAACATGATTAATTTAGTATTAAGTCACAGAAAATTCTCACAAGATCTTTCTAAGGGAAATGTACTTCACTCTAAAGGAATGCATTACTCCAAGGCTAGGTATTTTCGTATTTTACATGCAGAACTGTGTATACACGCTTCCAATTCTTGTTCACTCATAAAGTACATGTAATTTTCTATTAAGAAGAGAGGGGAAGAAAACTTTCTTTTCAATTGACTTGGATTTTTTTATTTTAGGTAAGCTGGCAAAGAGACAGTAATTGTGACTCAAATATAGCTGAGATATTTACAAGACTTTCAATAAATATTTGTATGAGATGAATGAATAAATGAATGATTTTCACACATCCACCACGAAGAAGCATCAGATATTTCAGGCTATGTATTGCTCTATTTTCTGTACAGGATGCTTCATACAGTCTTTCTATACCTATTCACTCTACATAACAAACATATATATATGTAATATTATAATAATAGTTTATTACATCTGATATATATATATGTATGTATAATAATTTGTAAAAGGACAAGCTAGATGGCTCAATGGACAGAGTGCAGGTTTGAAGTAAAGAAGATTCATCTTCCTGAGTTCAAATCTGGCCTTAGAGACCTACTAGCTGTGTGATCCTAGGCAAGACAATTAACTCTGACTCAGTTCCTCATCTGTAAATTAAACCGGAGAAGGAAATGGCAAACCATTCCAGTATCTTTGCAAGGAAAACCCTAAGTGGGATCACACAGAGTCAGAAATGACTGAAACAACTGAACAACAATAACTTGTAATATACACATATTTGCATACAAATATATTATTAAGGAAATAATAATTAATATTAATAACATAATCCCAATCTTTGACATTTACAATATTTATATGATATTCTACAGACAGACTGTCTTATAGTAATTTGTCCTCTAGAAAGAGATGGTGCACTGTAGGGATTGTTTAATGTTTCCTTTGTTCATATAGAAAGAATGCTTTTAAAAGCCTGATATCAGTAGGGCTTTAGCTTGATTTTTAGGCATACATTATAGAGTTATAGAAATACAGCCCTACCAATACATCATCAGTGATAACATCCCAAATTGTGGCTATTCTTATCCATCTATTGCATTATTCAAAATATCAAAGCTTGCTGAAGACTGGAAGAAATATGCATATGCTCCATCTTAAGAACTACAGAATGAGTGCATCATAAATAACTTAAAATCATCTGGTCCACCAAAGGCTATATAGCTTCTGCCAGAGTAAAAATCTGTTTTCTCTATAAACTTTTGCCTGCTGTCTCTCCCACTTCCAAAGTACCACAGAAGGGCCTCAGGTCTTTTCTAAAATAGGCAAATATTGGAGATAGAAAAATATCCTTTTTTCCCCCAAGTTACATGGTAGTTAAAGGGAAAAAAATTGTGCCACAAAGATTTCAGATGTTGTCAGTTCTTCCATAACATATCGTTCAATATCTCCCTATGCCAATTGCTCAGTTGTTCAGTCATGTCCAACTCTCAAGGACCCCATGGATCATAGCAAGCCAGACCCTTTTATCTAAGTCAGCTATGTCTTGAAGTCTATCCAAGTTCATGTTCATTGTTTCCACTATACCATCTATCCATCTCATCCTCTGTCATTCTCTCTTCCTTTTGCCTTCAATCTTTCCCAACATCAGGGTCTTTTCCAATGAGTCCTATCTTTTCATTATGCTGTCAAAGTATTTAACCTTCAGCTTCCATATTTGACCTTCCAATGAATAGAATGAATTAACTTCTATAAGTATGGACCAATTTGATCTCGTTGTCATCCAATGGTCTCCCTTGTCTTTACCAGCATCACAATTCAAAAGTGTTGACTCTACAATGCTCAACTTTCCTTAAAATCCAACTCTCACAGCTATAAATGACTAGTAGAAAAACTATAGCTTTTTCTATACAGACTGTTTTTACCAAGGTGATGTTTCTGCTTTTTAGTATGTTGTCCAAATTTGTCATAGTTATCTTTTTTTCCAAGAAGCAAGCATCTTTTGATTTCATGACTGCAGTAGCCACCTACAGTGATCTTTGAGACCAAGAATATAAAATCTGACACTGCTTCCATTTCTTCCCTCTCTATTTGCCAGGAAGTGAAGGGACCACTTACCATGATCTTAGTGAGTGTGTGTGTGTGTGTGTGTGTGTGTGTGTGTGTGTGTGTGTGTTTATGGTAAGCTTAAAGCCAGCTTTTCCATTCTCCTCTTTCACCCTCATCAAGGGGCTTCTTAATTTCTCTTCACTTTCTGCTGAATGGTTGATTCCTCCAGCATTGAATTTCATGTGGCATAGTTTACATATAAGTTAAATAAGTAAGATGGCAATATACCATCTTATTGTACTCCTTTTCCAATCTTAAACCAATCAGTTGTTCCATGTTCAGTTGTAACTGTTGCTTCTTGGCCCACATACAGATTCCTCAGGAAAAAGTCTGGTATTCTCATCTCTTTAAGGACTTGCCACATTTTGTTGTGATCCACATGGTCAAAGGCTTTAGGGTAGTCAGTGAAGTGGAAATAGATGTTCATTTGTTTTCTGGAACCCCGTTGCTTTCTCCATGATCCAGAGAATATTGGCAATTTGGTCTCTAGTTCCTCTGTCTCTTCAAAAACCAGTTTACTCTTCTGAATTCTTCATTCACATATTACTGAAGCCTAACTTACAGAATCTTAGGCATAACTTTGCTGGTGTGTGAAATGAGCACAACTATTTAGTAATTTAAAAATTCCTTGGTATTGCCCTTTTTTAGGATTGGGATATAAACTGACCTTTCCATTTTTATGGCATGGTCGTATTCCATTACATTCATATGCAATAATTTATTCAGTCATTCCCCAATTGATGAACATTTTATTAGTTTCCAGCTCTTTACCTCTATAAAGAGAGCTTCTAAAAATATTTTTGAAGATATAGGACATTTGCCTTTTCTTTTATGTGTTTGGGGTATAGGTCCATTTATAGTATTGCTGGGTTACAGTTTAATAACTTTCAGAGCATAGTTCCAAATGCCTCTTCAGAATCAATGAGCTTGTTTTCTCACAATCCTTTAAACATACATCATGTTCCCATTTTGTCAAAATTGACAATCTGATTAATCTTAGGTTGAACTTCAAAATTGCTTCAATTAGCATTTCCCTAATTACTAGTGATTTGGGACATTTGTTCATATGGTTATAAATAGTTTAGGTTTATTCCTTCAAGAACTGCTTGTTCAGATCCTTTGAGCATTTATAAATTTCGGAATAGTTTTTATGCTTATAAATTTGAATCAGTTCCTTATATATTTTGAAAATTAGACACTTAGCAGGAAAACAATGCATAGTTTTACCCCCTTGGCTAACTGTCTCCCTTCTAATCTTTGCTTCAGTGAATTTACTTGTGCAAAAAACAATATATTAATTTCACATAATCAGGACAGTCCTTTTATCTTCTGTAAGCTTCTCTGTCTCTTGACTTATTTTATTTACTCTTCACATATACATAAATCAGAAAGATAATTTTTTCTTATTTCTCTAATTTGCTTGTGACCCTTTTATATTTAGATCGTATAACCATTTGGATCTTATCTTGGCCTATGATGTGAGGTGCTCTTCTATACCTAATTTCTGCCACACTGATGGAGTTTTTCCAGCAAATTCTTAGTCTTTTCCCCAGTAGCACCATTTTGATTATTACTATTTTGCAGTATACTTTGAGATTTGGTTCTGTGAGGCCCTCTTCATTCACACTTTGTTTCACTCTTCCCTTGAGATTTTTTGGTTTTTGTTCCCCTAGACGTAATTCATTATTATTTTTTCTAGATCTATAAAAAATGATACTTTGCTGGAGTTTGCCATGACACTGAATAACTAAATTAATTTAGATAAAATTGCTATTTGTATGTATTGGTTCAGCTTACCCATAAGCAATATCTCCAATTATTTAAATTTCTTTCTAAAAAGGGTACTTTGTAGTTGTATTCTTATAGTTCCTATGAATATCTCGATAGGTAGTCTTGCAAGTATTTTATATTGCTATTGCGGTTTACTCTTCTTAGTCATGTGTAACGCTTCATGACCTCATTTGTACTTTTCTTGGCAAAAACACTAGAGTAGTCTGCCATTTACTTCTTGAGCTCATTTTATAGATGAGGAAACTCAAGCAAAGAAGGTTAAGTGACTTGCCCAGGGTCACATAGTAAGTATCTGAGGTCAGATTTGAACTCAGGGAGATGAATCTTCCTGACTCCAGGCCTGACACTCTATCCATTGTGTCACTTAGCTGCCCTAAGTATATATAATCTGTAATAATTCTAAATGAAATTTCTTTTTCTATCTCTTCCAGCTGCATTTTATTGATAACATACAGAAATGTCAATCATTTATATAGATTTGTTTTGTATCCTGAAACTGTGGGTTATTAAATATTTAAATTAATTTTGTTGACTTTAAATTTCTTAAATATTCTATGTAATCTACAAAAAGGAATAACTTTGTTTCTTCTTTGACTATATTTATTCTCTCAATTTCTTTTTTCTTGTCTTGTTACTATGGATAGCATTTTTAATAGCATATCAAATAGTAGTGATGACAATGGAAATCCTCGTGTTATTCTTTATCTTACTGAAATGTCCACACAGAATATTTGTGCCCAACCTGTGGTAGGGTACTCTGAGTTCATATTGGTCAGATCAGTCACAGTTGGACACAATGAAATTTGACTGTAGCATAGTGATGTCATTTGGATCCTCTTTGAGAACTAAGGGCAACAGCCAACCAACCACTGAAAGGTCCTGTAGTTTATCCCCATTACATATAGTGCTGCTAGAAAGGGACATAGTGAGAGTACTATGTAAGTAAATACAAGGAATTATATAATCATAATCCTCTCTGTTCCAAGTAGGCCCACAAAAAAATTACACCATCTAAAAATTATCTACTAGTCTTGGGGAATTTTTTTTAAAAAATTCTCATTGGGTTTTTAATTCTCCCTGTTTATCACCTTTAGCTCAACAAGAAATATAACAGCAGACTAAGTGAAGGAATTTGTGGAGAATACTGTAGCTTTCTTGTCCCATTTCCTCATACTAAATGCTAAACAAATATTGTACTCTCATTCCAAATTCCAAGTTTCACAAGTCCTATTACCAAGAATGGTATCAAATAGTGTAAGGGGCGATAGCTGGGAATTTCCTTATAGAAGACTAGGAGTAACCAGTAGCATGAAACAGAGCAGGAAACTCAGGAGGGAAAAGGGAAGGATGGGGTTGACCAAATAGGGTTGACTGGTATAATTCATTGAAAATAACTGCAGCAATGCAAAATGCAACAGCATCAGGTGTTGTTTTCCTTGCTCAGTCTCTTTTCCCTTCATGGAGAAGAGACAAAAGACTATTCGGTTAAAGAGACAGTGTCCTTCCCAACTCTGAGGCACGAAGGGAAGGCTAGAGGCCATCTCACCCAATAATTGCTCAGGCTGCACTTTATTCTCAGTATAGCTTGAACCAATGCAGTGCTCTAATGATGATGGTTTAAACCAGGCCCCATTAGAGTGTTTGTGAACAAGACAGAAGAGCACAAATGCTTGATTCTGATGAATTTGCATGGCATCATGATTAAGGACAATACTGAAAATGAACCCTCTTGACTTGGCTTCTTTCTCTTTCTTCTTCCCTGAACTCTTTGTGAGCACACTTCCAGTTTGATGATGTCAGACTGCTAGAATCCTGAGAAAGTGTCCTCATCTCCGCGGTTATTCAAGTGCCAGGTCATATGCTGATGCAGGGTCATTCATAAAAGGTTACATAAAAAAATTTTAACCACTTTCAGAGGAATCAATATAATGCAAATAAGAAAAGAAGATAAATTGTCAACTAGGAAGGGAATCTTTTTATCAAACATTTCTGATAAAAGTCTGTTATCGCAAATACACAGGGATTTGACACATCTAGAAGAATAATCAACAATCCTATTAAAGACTGCTTCAAAGCACTGATAAGAAAGAAATGCAAATCAAAGCACTCTCCAGTTTTCACTCACACCCAACACAGTAATAAAAAAAAATAGAATTTGTCTCCTTGGGTCTATGTGGACAATTCACCTTCAGTGGAGCTGTGAATTGACCACATCTCTCTGGAAAATAATTTTGAATTACTAAAGAAAAGTTATCCTTCTTCATAGCATTTCATGCAGTGACCCCATCCTAGGGCAAGGATATCAGAAACACAGAGAAAAGTCCCACGGCTACCCAGATCTTCACAGCAGCCCTTTTTGTGGTAGCAACAACTTGGAAAGAAAGTAGATGATCAAAGATTTGGGAAGTGGCTTAACAAACTGTAGGAATAGCAGGAGACAGCTCAATTTCATATAGATCTTCAAGGTGTGTGAAGCACTTTATACATATTGTCTCTGAGTTCTATAAAAATGCTGGGACATAGGTGATATTGTCATTCTGTTTTTACAGAAGAGCTCAATTACACAGCTAGCAAGAGGCTGAGGCAGAATCTGAAAATATATCTTCTCATTCTTTGGTGATCTACTCCTGCAAAACATTCAATCTGTAGAGTTGGGCAAGCTGTTCTGTAGGTAGTTCCCTTTCTCATGGCATTCTTTGACTGGATAGAGTCCTAGAACTTTGCAACAAGGGGGTCTGACTGGAAACATAACATGTACAAGCAGTGTTGGCTAAGTGTAGTCAGATCAGCAGTGGAGTCAATTCCATCCCCACCCCCAACAAACACACCAGAACCCAACCTTTGAGGGTCTCTGTAAGAAGTCAGAAAGCCAAAATGTCAATTAACAGATAGTTGACACTTTCTAAAAGTCAAGTTACTTCCTCAAAGATTAGTTCTATTTATTGTGGAGACTTGTATGTCCTCTGCTTAGGTGGGGCTCAAGGCCCATTTAGTTCTGGCTGAGGCACACATTCCGACCACACCGCCTGTCCTTCTCCCTCCACCTTACAGATGTACCTAGCTTCAGTCCCATATGGACAGACAATATCCATAGTAAGCTTCCCTTTGTCTGTGAAAAGAGGAATAATCTTAGAATCTAAAGGATTATTCACCTTTTTATGTCATGGGCCATTTTGGCAATCTAATGAAGCCTAAGGACATCTCATGATGATGTTTTTAACTACATAAAATGAAAGACCAATGATTACAAAATAAATTGATTATATCAAAAGTTATCAAAATATTTTTAAAAAACAAAAATAAACCCAAGATTAAGGACTCCTATAGATCATTTCTGTTCAGATGGTACCTTTTTATTCTTTTAAAAATTTTCAAATGCTTTAGAGACATTATTATCAACTTCCTAACACCATCTCTGTCATTTTTGCCTCCATCTTATAAATTTGGGAGGGTGGAACTGAGAAAATTAAAATAAACTTGAAACCTTTCCCTTTGACTCTCAAACTTCTACAGCTGATATGCCACACTGCTGGCCTCCTTTGCAGACTGATAAGGCTTTGCAGCTGAATGGAAAAATATAATTTATAGACTTGGCTCTGCAGAGTGGCATCTGTCAGAATTTAAACAGCCTTAAATATTTAAGGATTATAATTTTCTGATCTTTAAGAGCTGCTGGCATATTGTGTTTTTATTGTTCCCTCCCCCTTATAAAAATAAATAAATGAATTAATAAATGAATAAACACATGTTTGCTTCTCAGGAAATCACATTTCTGTGTTTTATATTTATTTTGGTTTAAATTACTAAATGCATCTAATAGCCAAGAAACACTTTAAACCTTTTTCAAATGGAAGGTTTTTTTTCTTTTTCTTTTTTCTCATTAAAGACTTGGTCTGATTCCACAGCAATTACACATATTCCAATACATTTACATTTCAAGAGTTGACTAGAAAAATCCATTTGACTCGGTAGAGCAAAACATGACCTTAAAGACTTTCCCCAAAGAAGTTTCTATCATGGATACATCAAAAGTTTACAGGGACCAGACATGGGAAAAAATAACAAATAATCATGCTGAGTGATCTCTTATCATTAATATCAAGCAAGGTAGGAAACAGAGAGTCATGTTCTTGCCCAAAGTTTTCAACACTGTCATGAGAGCTAATACAGAATTCAGAGAAAAACTCACTAAAGATGATGAAGTCTGCCTATATGTATATGTGCTTGGTGTCTCAAGCTCCAGAATATTCCAAAATGTCTCAAAAGTGATCTATAATCAGTTAAAAGAGTTTAGCCTAACTATTCATATGGGGGAAAAAGTTGATGAAGAACATTTCTTTTCTAGACTATGAAGTGGGCTATGGTTCATTCATCAGTATATATACCTTGGACCAACACTGCAAAAGGCCAATGGGTTAAATCAATTCATCAATCAAAAAGCACTTATTAAATATTTGCTATATGCTAGGCACTGTACTAAATGCTGTCATACAAAGAAAATTTGAAAAGAATCCTTAATGTGAAGGGGTTTACACAATACTGAGAAAGACAAAAGTGCATAGTGTAGGAAATACAAGGTATATGGGTGTCAAGAAAGACTAGTATCTCTGGTGTTAGGGCTGCTTTCCACCTTTGGTGTCCACCTGCCACCCAACTCTCACCTGTAGTTTCAAGAAGCTGTAGCATGGCAGCAGCCACACCCCAGTAAAACTGTCTTGGCAGATAGGCTAAGCCAGGTGGAAGCTTAGTGAGTTGGGGGCAGGGGTGTCTCCTCTAAGTCTGGGAAGACTTCCCCTGTGGAACAGGCAAATGTGAACAATCTGTTCCAGCAAGCCACAAAGGCAGAGGAAGCAGGTGCTGTGGGGCACTTAGGGCTTGGTTAGACATTAAAGAGGACATCAGCTTCATCCTCAGTCATCCACAGTCATTTCAACTTTTGCCTTGCCACAGGACTGATGACTGTGGAAGACAGAGTGAAGTCGTAGACTTTGCACAACTCTTCCTCACTTTTAGCAAGAGTCAAAAGACATCTCCCAGACAATTTTACATACCTCAAAGTCTTGTGGCAATGACAAGAAGCAGCAGATATGGACACACTGGAAGCTATAGTCAGAACTCTGCACACAGGTGTAAGGTCGTTTTCTCACTAGGCTGAAGCAGCAATAGAATTCAGCAGCCCCCTGGGTATCTGAGCAACCTTTTGTAAGGACCACACTGCTCACCTCCTGCCATGAGGAAGGGGCTAGAAAAGATGCCCTAAAAATCATCCGTTTTATCCAACCTAACCCTGGCCTGCTTATCGCACCAGGCAGGGATCCTACCCTGCAGTCAAAACACACACACACACACACACATCTTTTTGTGAAGATGATTCTATTTACCATAGGTACATGGAATATGCTCACGCTTATGGATAAGAAATCCAGGAGAGCTAAAAAATGAACAGCTCTTATAAGACAATTCAGCAGGTATCTCAACCAAATAGCACTCTTGAATAAAACATGACAGGCAAATGAAGACCAGCTTACTGACATAGGAGTTTGATACTCATTTTTCTGGAGTGGCCACAGTGATGGGGAGTGCCCCCTGAAGCTGGTATAGGTTTTACAATCAAAACTAATCTAGTCAATAAGCTTGTTTGCCTCCCTCAAGAGTGAATGGCAGGTTCAGACAATGCTATTGCCACTTGTAAGAAAGTACTACGCCATCATAATCAGGTCCCACCAAGACAAACCCTGATGAGATTAAAGAAAAAAAAAACTTGAAGACTTGGAGACCTTCACCATCAATGTGCGAAAATAGGTCAATCTTTTACTTCTAGGTGATTTTAACACCAGAGTAGGCACAGATTATCAGAATGGCAGGGAGTCCTCGAGAGGAATTGAGTAAGAAACAGCAATGGTTTACTACCAAAGACTTGTGTGTCTCATGACTTTCTCATCACTAACACTGTCTTCTGTTTACCTATACGCAATAAAATTTTATGGATACACCCTCATAGCAAACATTGGTTTTAATAGACTATGTCATTGTAAGGAGAACAGACAAACAGGATGTGAAAGTGACAAAGGTGATGTGTGGCGCAAAGTGCTGGACTGATCATAGACTTGTCCTTTCCAAACTAAACATTCACATTCAATAAAAGCAGCAGCAGCCCCAAGTCAAGATGACTACCAGAAGACTTAATGTCAACAAATTATAGTGCTTCTTCAAGGATGAATAGTTTGTTGCTAACTTGGAGGGAAAGCTGAGCCAACACATGGTTGACAACAGTGGAGAAGAAAAGGAATGGGCAGCTTTCCGAGATTTGATGTACATCACTGCATTTACTCATCTGGACCAAAATACTTGCAAACATCAAGATTGTTTTGACAAAAACCACAGGGTTTTCCAGGAAGGGGTTCATCTATCTTAAGAAGACAGCATTTAACTCCATCAGTAGTAAGGTGCAAGCATATCTTGGAGAGATGCAAAATGCTTGGCAAATGAAATTCAATTTTACATTGATAATAACAATCTAAAGTACTTTTATTATACCCTAAAGGCTATTTATGGGCCAAAGACCTATGGTGTATTCCAACTGCTCAATGATGATGGAGACACATTGATTAGTGATAAAGACACAATACTAGAAAGATGAGCTGAACATTCTCATAGTGTTCTCAATAGACCATTATTTACCAATGCTGAAGACATTAACTACTTACCTCAAGTGTAAGTCAATCCCTCTCTAATTAAACCTCCACATGAAGAATTTGAATGTGATTAGGTTCCTCTCATGTGGTAAAGCACCTAGTGCTGTTTCTAGTCCAGATGAGTTTTACAAGACTGATCATACAAAATCCACCCTGAAATCTTCCAGGTTATATGGCAAGGGGTGGTTATCCACCAGGAGTTCAATAATGCTTCTATCATCCATCTCTATAAAGGAAAGGAAAATGGGTTGACTTGTGATAATCATGGGGAGGAGGGTGTCTCTCAATCATTGCCAGCATGATTCTTGTCAAAGTCCTCCTTAATGGACTGGTCTTTCACCTGGAAGATGGCCATTTATTTGAGAGCAAGTGTGGCTTCAGAAAAGGTTGAGGAATGGTCATTATGTTATCTGCTGACCAACAACTCCAGGAGAAATGTCAGGAGCAGAACAGAGGTCTGTACAAAACATTTGTTGACCTGACCAAGGTCTTTGATACCAAAGTTGTGAGGGCTTGTGGAAGATCATGGCAAAAGGTCACTTAGAAAAGTTCATCATATTGTATGTCATTATCATGACAGCATGCTTTCCCAGAATATGAATAATGGACAATGTTCTTACACTTCCCCAGTTATCAATGGAATAAAGAGAACTATGTACTTGTTCCCATGTTTTTTTAGCATGATGTTTTCAGTGATATTGTCTGACACCTTCAGTGAGGATGAAAATGGCACCCAGGTCAGCTACCACATGGACAGCAAAGTATTTAACTTGAAAAGCTACAAGTCAAGACTAATGTAGAGAGAGAGTAGGCATAAGATTATTTGTACACAGATGATAGTGCTCTCAATGCAACCTCTGAGTCTGAGATGCAACAAAGCATACATTGATACTCCACTGCTTGTGCTAATTTTGGGCTAACAATTAAGACCAAGAAAACAGAAGTTTCTCCACCATCCAATACCACACCATCCATATGTGGAGCCATCAGCTACAATAAATGAAAACATTTTGAACGCTGTGGAGAAGTTCACTTATGTTGGGAGTAAACTTTCGAAGGGATATACACACAGATGATGATGTTGATGCACACACTGCCAGAGCTAGCTCAGTTTTTGAGAGCTTCTAAAGGAAAGTATGGGAGAGAAGAGGTATTCGACTTACTACCAAACTGAAGGTCTACAGAGTCATTGTCCTGACCTCATTGTTGTATGCCTGTGACGCTGGACAGTCGACCAGCCGCCATGCCAGGAAACTGAATTGTTTCCTGATGAGATAAGATTCCAGACACTGAGGTCCTTTCTCAAACTGAACTGCCAAGCATTCAAACTATTGTAGAGAGTGCAACTCTGATAGACTGGCAATACTGTACAAATGCCAAATGCTCATTTGCCTAAGACTATTTTATAGAGAACTCACACAAGGCAAGCATGGAGGTCAGAAGAAGTGATCTAAGAACATTCTCAAAGTCTCTCTGATGATCCTTGGAATCAGTTGTGAGACATAGGAGACATTGGCACAGGACCACCCAGTATGGTATGCCTATATCAAAGAAGGCACTGTACTCTATGAGCAAAGCAGAAGTGCAGTAGCTCAAACAAAACATGAAATGCACAAATTTAGACATCTCTACTCTAAACACTTACAAGGACCATTTATGCCCAACCTGTGATAAGTTTTCTGAGCTTATATTGGCCTAATCAATCACAGTAAGACACACTGTACTTTGACCCCAACATAGTGATGTCATTTTGGTCCTCTTTGAGAATGAAGAAAAACAGTCAACCATAGGAAATATATATAGTAAATTTTTAAGTAACCCAATAGAGGAAGGCACTAGCAGCTAGAGGAATACTAGGAAAGGTTTCTGTCACTGGGTAGCATTTTATCTAAGACTTGAAGGTAGCCAGAATTGAACAGAAGGGGAAAACAGACTATATTGTCTCTAAGAAATTACTGAAGATATTGGTGACTCCAAAGCTTTTCTCTGGAACAGAGACTCGAATTTTCGATACCAATGTTTTTTTCTGATAATGTTATATGGCTAAGATTAAAAAAAAAAAACTTAGCAATCTCTGAAGAAGTGACATTAGGGCTCAAAGGGCAATAAAGAAGAAGATGGTGGGCACGTAAAAGCTGCAACACATTACAAATAAGAAATTATAGAGGAACAGCAATATAAAGAATACTATCAATGTAATGTATGATCAAAAAAGAAATAGATTGATTATGTAATGAATGTGAGGAATACTTAACAGACAGTCTACGTGTTTCACTCCTAGCTAGAGAAACCTGTCACCAAGCTAGAGACCATAAAGAGTGCCTTTAAAATATAAATCATACCAGTTAAGACACCTAAAACAAGTCAAAAATTCAAAATAAGTCAAGTCAAAAAATACAAGAATGAAATCAGTAGTAGAAACTATGACTTCAGATATCTGTGGACAAAAGAAAAAAATGTCTGACTAGCTAGATTAACTAGAAATTTTACTTCTAGCAAGCAGATCTGACATCTTAGATATCACTAAGACTTGGTAGAATGAGATCATGAATTGATAAGATTGTGAACTGAGTTATTTTAAAGAAACAGGAATGGTAAAAGCATAGACAAGGTATGGGTATGATAGTTTTGTCTCCTAGCAACATGTATTCATTTAAAGAAAACCAGGAATTAGAGAGGAGTAGCAATATGAAGAGCATGTGGATAATGAGTATTTGAAGAAAAATTTAAAAAGCAATGTTGTCATCAGAGTATTAGACCATTTCAATATACCATGTGAACTGAAGGAAAAGAAAAAAGGGATGAGTTTAAGAAATGCATCATAAGAATGCCCCAGAAACTTATATTTACAGCGACAGAGTTCTTCAGTATTCTGGACATCTTCTGGAGTTTTCTCTCTATCTCTGCCCAAAGCGTAGTACCTAGTAATCTCCTGACTCATCTTGATGAAAATCTCATCTTTTAAAAGGTGGAGGTAGTAAGAAATCATATCATGGATCCAATTCTTCCTAACAGGGAGAAAACATTTGCTGAGGTGGAAAAGATAGAAGTCTAGGGGGAAAGCGAACATTTCATCTTAGAATTTATAATTAAAGAGAAGAAATCTGGGGAACATTGTTACATGTGCCCTTGATTTTAGGAGATTCATTTTCAAGAGTGCAGAGGAAGGGCAGATTAGATTCCTTGGAATAAAATTATAAAGGATAAATCATTTCAAGAAGGATTAGAAGCTCTTAAAAGTGAAGACAAAAATGAAAAACATTGCAATGAGAAGAGAAATGTGGAATTCTTTAAAGAGATTTAGGTGGATGCAGAAGTAATTAATCAAACACTTTTTAAAGTCATATATAGAAGATGGAAGCAGGGGCATAATAAGCACAAATTTGTAGCATGGTTTTATAAGAATAGTATCAAGATAAAAGGAAAGCCTAATATGCATCCAAGTATTTAAAGCAACATTTCTCATAATGGCAAAGAACTGGAAACTAGGGAACAGATAAATAAATTGTGATACATGGATATTGTGGAATGCTACTACACTATAAGAAGGGAAGGATAGGGAGACATGTAAACTAAAACAAAGCAAAGGAAAGCAATACCCATGACAACTAACATGATTTAAGTGGAAAGAGCATCAGCACAAAAAAATTGAAATTGTACACTGTGTAATTATAACCAAGAATGATCCTGAAGTACTCCTCTCCCTTCTTTGCAGGGGTAGGGGTCTACTGATGGGATATATAGTATGTAATGTTAGATCTGTTTGAGGTACTGGATAATTTTACTGAGATGGCTATTTTTCTTAATTTTTTTATTCTTTCTTATTAAGGGGGGTTCTTTAGGTGGTAGAAGAGAAAGGGACATATTGGAAAATGAAGTATTGTTGAAGAAAAACAGAAGAGACCAATAATTTTTTTTTAAAAAACCAATAGAATCATGAGAGTTAATACTGTAAATCAGCCAACTAGTGAGGAAAACTAAACATAACAGAAAAAAAGGACTTTTATATTGTCAGAGGGGGAAAAGTCAAATAAACAATAGGACTGCTCTTCAAGATGGGTATATATTTGATGGCAAAGAGAAGATAAAGACTCTCAATTTTAATTTCTCTTCTGTTTTTTTTACATGACTTTTGTACGGAAAGGACAAAAATAAAACAAAGCAAAAAAGGCTAACATGAGTTGCTAAGTCAAGATAAATAAGATGGTAGCAAGAGGATACCTAGCTCTCACTGGTGGGGTCAAGTCATGTGGTCCAGATGGTCAACTATTGAAAGAACCACCAGAAGCATTCACTGATGAATTTTCTGGGATCTTTGAAAGTTTGTGGAGAATATTAGAGCCTCCAAGAGATTAGAAAAGAGGCAAATGATAATTATTTTTTTAATGGAATTGTGTTTACAAACTATGGAATAGTGAGAGTGACATCCATTCCTAGTAAAATCCTAATTTCATTTGAGGGATAATTATCAAACATCTAGAAAAGGAAGAGGGAATGTTGTAAAATATAGTTTAGCTTCATTTTAATGAAGCATTTGATACATATCATCACACCATCATGACATTCTTGTGACCAAGGTAAAAGGATCACAATTAGGTAGATATAGCCTTGGTTTAATGGTGGGATGGATCTGTAATTTCATCTTTAATGGTCGATGTCAACTTGGAAGAAGGTGTCCAGGGAAGATCCTGAGGAATTTTTGCTTGATCTTGTGTTGTTTAATCATTTTCCCAGTGGATGATGTGCTTCCGAAATTTGTAGATGACGCAGAGTGTGGATAGGTCCCATATTGGATGAAACAGTATTCAGAGAGATCTTCATAGGCAAGAAGATTCAGTAAAATATAATAAGTTCCTTGATGTCAGGGATTATTTCCTTTTCATCTTTGTACCTCTAGTGGCTAGCACAATGTCTGGCAAATAGCAGGCACTTAGGAAAATGTTCACTGAACTGTACTGAACTGAAGTAAGTAGTTGGCAGCTGGTGGCACAGTGGATAGAGTGGTGGGCCATAAGTCAGGAAGACTCATCTTCCTCAGTTCAAAGCTGGTCTCAGACTCTTACTAGCTGTGTGGCCCTGGGAGAGTCACTTCACCCTGTTTGCTTCAGTTTCCTTATCTGTAAAATGAAAATAATAATAGTACCTACCTCTCAGGGTTGTTGTGAGGATCAGAGGAGACTATATTTGTTTAACACACAGTAGATGCCATGTAAATGCATATTCTGTTCCCATAGAATGAAGCCCATATCATATTCTGAGATTGAAGAGGAAAAATATGGAATGAGGGACTGTATGTTTAATGCCTTCTCATCAATGAAGAAGGCATTTCACTTTCAGGAGAGGAACTTGTCCATTAGTAATATCTGAGCATTGGTGTGAGGAATCTGTGCTACAGCCAGCTCAAAGTCAATCACTGAAAGTGACTTAAGGTCTGTTAGTATCCGAGCTATAGATGGCTTGTCAAACAGCTATGCACAGGCAGAAAAATTGAGGATTTTCAATGTATGTGCACTAGGAGTAAGATAACACAGAAAAAGTAAAAGTTTTCCTAATACATGTAAGAAAGAAAGTCACTTTTTAATTAAGACAACAGTCAAATTAGTTAACAAATATTTTATACTTCTATTTGTTTTCAATTCTCTATAAACAGTAACAAGAATTCACATTTATATAGTTCTTTAAAGTTTATAAACATTTTCCTGACTACTTGACTTAAGCTGGTAAAACAAAGGTAATAACTAAATATTGTTAGTGGGTTCTACTTTATGTTAATAGTTGTATTTTTATAGAAAAAAAAACAGATCACACATACTCAGCTATTTCACAATGTGACTAGAAAGAGGCCTCTGGACCTCAGTTTCCTCATCTGCAAAATGAAAGGATTGAGCTAGAGGACTTTAAAAGCCTCTTTCTGCTCTATATCTATGTTCATAAGATCTAGTTATCCAGACCTGAAGACAGCCTTTCTCCTACCAGCGGTTCTCAACCCGTGGGTTATGATTAATTTTAATACATCCTGCATATCATATATTTATGTTATGATTCATAACAGTAGCAAAATTACAGTTATGAAGTACATACGAAAATAATTTTATGGTTGGGCATCACCACAACATGACGAACTGTATTAAAGGGTCATTAGGAAGGTTGAGAACCACTGTAACAGTCAGGTGTTAACATATATCATCATCCACCTAGTGGTAGGTAGAAGAATTGCAAGCATAGTTTCAGCCAGATACACTCAAGTCATCAAGCATTTATTAAATGTCTGCTTTATTCTAAGCACTGTGCTAAGTGCTAGTGATAGAAAGAGAGGAGAGGGGGGATCCCCTGGACTTAAGGAGTTAAAAAACTGTGTGCAAGCATGAAATTTACAGGACAAAGGAGGTAAGATTAACTTTAAGGGGGTTCCACTTCTATAATGTTGATCATGTATTTCAAAATCTATTGAGTGAAAATATGACACAACCTACAAGGAAAAGGAATTTTGTTCTAAATGCAAGCAATCTTGATATATATCAGAGTTCTTCATCTTTTTCCAGAAGTTTGGTGAAACCTATATACCCCTCCCCAAAGCAATGTCTTTCAATACATTAAACAAAATGAACATTAAATACATTAAACAAAATGAAAAGTAACTATCAATTTTAAAAATTAACTCCAAGGACTCCAAGTTAAAAACCTTTGATACAAAATGAGCATAGTCCTTTTCTCTGAATTCCTATTATATGTTTAAGGGATACAGTGGTCGTTTGTAATTATTGAATTTTTAAAAAAAATTGATTAAGCACCTACTATTCATTATGACCTGTACTAAGCACTGAGGATAGAAATGCAGAAGTGAGGCAGTCCCTATCCTGAAAGAGCTTACATTTTAATAGAAGGAGACAACACATGTATAAAGGAGAGGTGGCCAGGGAAGAAAATGTTAATCTGAGAAGTTACAGAAATATTGAGAGGAGCAATAGAGTAATTGATTCTCAAAGCTTTTCCATTAGCAAAGGTGGCATTGTTCTGATTACTATTTCCAGGCCAAACAGCAGAAAATAGAGAGAGGTAGTGAGGAGACAAGAAGGAATATACACAAGAGCAGGGCAGAGGGATGGCAGGATGTCTCCAAGGTTGTGAAAGTGAAGTACAGTTTGGTGCTGGTTAGATAGACTGCCTTTGTTGTACTCACACATAACCAAGGAGAGGTTCCAAAATTTGTGGATTATGACACTTAATTATATATAGTTTTGAATTATTAGCTAATATTATAAAGCCCAAGATGATCAAGTTGAATCGCTTTTCTGTTTGATAACCTATTTAAAAATACTGAAGACAACAAATATGTCTCCTCCCCAACCTGTCTTCTCTTCTCCAACTTAAACAATCAGATCATTTAATCCACTCTTATGCAATAAGATTAAATAAAATGATATGTGTAAAACTCTTTGCAAAACTTTAGAGTGTTGGATAAATGCCACCTGTGATAGTGGTGATGGTGATGATGATGATGAGTCCAGTCACCTCACTATTATTTTTAATATATTATTTTCCTTAATTACATGTAAAAACAATTTTTAACATTTTTTTTTAGTTTTGAGTTCTGAATTCTATCCTTCCCTCTCTTTATTTTCCACTAAGTGATCTGATACAGGTTATACATGTGCAATCTTGTAAAACATTTCCATACTAGTCATTTTGAGCAAGAAGAAAAGATAGAAAAAGAAAAAGAGAGAGGGAGGAAGAAAGGAAGAAACAAAGAAGGGAGTGAGTGAGAGGAGGGAGGAAGGAAGGGAGGAAGGAAGAAATAAGGGAGGGAAGGAGGGAGGAAAGAAAGAAAGAGAAAAAAAGAAAGAAAGAGGAAGGAAGGAAGGAAAAAAAGATAGTATGCCTAAGTCTGTATTCAGACATCAGCCTTCTGTGGAGGCAGATAACATTTTTCATCATGAGTCCTTTGGGATTGTCTTGGATCATCATATTGCTGAGAATAGCTAAGTCATTCACAGCTTTTCATTGTACATTATTTCATTGTACATTATTGTTACTGTTATTTTGTACAATATTTTCCTTCATCTCATTATTCTTATCACCATCCTCTGGACATATCCCAATTTGTCTCTGTTCTTTCATGAATATTACTCCCAGAACAGAAAAGGCATTCCATTTGTGGTCAGACTGACAGAGAATAGTGGACCCATAAACTACAATGTTCTTGGAGGCATGTTTCTTGGCAAAGCATGAAACTACCTGAGCTTTATAGACTGCCATTGCACTTGCTATTCAATAACATTCCCAAGACCTTCTTCATAAAGATAATTATCTTACCTTTTGTCTTCGCCTCTGGAGTAATTCAGATGCCACCCTACCTCCCCAGTACCAGCCTATTAAGTGTGTCTCTTAAGGTAGAGATGGGAGAATGGAGTGGAAAAGATAGTGAGATAATTCATGGTCTGGTTTTTGTTTCTGTTTGGTTTTTTTGTTGTTGTTTTTTTGTTTTTGCTTTTTTTGGTGTTTTTTTTTAAGATGCAATAAGCAGAAGCAGGGTGGGGAGCAGGGACGGGGCACTTCAAACTGTATAGGAGGGAGAAGTCAGCTTTGAAGCTATATTTGTGAGCTGCCCAGAGATGCTACCACTAATTGTGTTGTTTAATGTACAGGTGCTGGGTTTTATAGTTACTACTTTGGTAACAAATCACTGGTTTATTTTTAAACAAGCAAGAGATCTATACTTAGAACAATGAGAGATCTCATCTTGTCTAGCTTGTAGGCCTAAATAAGTCTTCATAGAAGTAGTATTTCTTCACCTATGGCCCCAACTCTTAACTTCACTCCTAAACCAATTAATAAACAGAATCCCACAAATAAAATATGACAAACTCCCAAATAAAATCATTAAAATATGTAATAATAATGTGGCTTTAAAATATCTTACAATTATAATTTTGCCATTCCTGCTATTTTTGCATGTATAAATTCAGTTCTGCTTCCTCCTTGGATTAAGACAGAAAATGAAAATTATAAAATATACAACCATGTTGAATTTTGCCTCAAGCAAAGATCTCACATTCATTTTATCCCCCTTTTGACTTTACTATCAATACTTTACTATTTACTTTCCCTCTTTTAAAATAACTTTTTTTGCTACTTTGAATGTGGCCTGGGTTTGTGCACTGCTGTCTACCTCTTTAGGATAGGTGAAATCATTGCAACCAAGGGATGGGACACCCCCCACCCCAAACAGGGGAGAGAGCTGGGCCTTCATATTCATTAATATGGCCCATTTAAATTAGGATAGACAGAGCCTGGCTATGTGATTTCACTGGTGTTAAGAACTACCAAGAGGAAGGCATCCTTTACCGTTCCAGGTTGGCAATTTCTCCGAGACTTATAGTCCTGAGATATCTAGAGCATTGGGAAATTGTGACATGGTCAGGGTCACACAGCCTGTAAAGGTGGGTTTTTATTTCAGGCCTTTCTGTATCTCGGGTTGGCTCTCTACTATGCTTGAGCTCATAATGTTGACACAACGTTAGGATTTCTGTTCATGGCTAATGTTGAATCTTTTTATACCTAACTGTTTCCTGACAAGTCAAGTTAAATCAAAATGATTGTGTTTGCAATATTAGAGGCCTTATTGTGTGATCAAAATTATAATTTTCCAGGAAAGGAAAGAACAAAATATCATCATGAAAAATGTTCGGAGGAAATAAGAAGAGAAGGAATTTGCTTCTAAAATTTAAAAAAAAAATTAATAACCAAAGGATGTCAAACTATTTTCCTTTATAAAAATCTCTCACCACCTACAACTGGCTGTGCTAATAAAATAAGATAAAATAAAATGAAATAAATGTAATTTTACTCCAACAGGCATCAGAAATAAATGTTCTTTTAAAGAACCTTCTGGACATTAATTTACCAGCAATTTAGAGCATGTCAAGAGCATGAATTGGTTCAAATGCATAGGAAGAAATGTGAATGACTGACAGCTGTGCATGCCTGGCATCTGAAATCCATACCTCTTGTCAGGAGAGATGAGACAAAAAGCATGAGACCTCCAGGAAAGTGGAGGGTGGGTACATTTATAGTATCAGATGTAACGTGTAAAGCTGACTGTCTAATCCTCTGCCAATAATCACTACAAACCATTTTCATCCTCACTCTCAGGCACTGTAGGCTTAGATCCCAAAGAAAAGGCCAGATGATTGATTTTTTTTTCCATAAAAATTGAAATTTGCAAATAAACTGTATATATTTCCCTGAAAGTACACAAGTGAACTGAGCTGTTAAAGCACACAGAATGATCTGGTCTCTGGGAGCTGGGGCAGGCAGTGTGACAGAAACCCAGCATTTGTGTGATCTTGTGGCCCGGCTGGCATTTTTACATTCACTTATCTCTCCAACAAACTGATCTCAAATCTAAAATTATAAAGTAAGGCAGAGTCCTCTGGGGCATGGATTTATTTCAAAGAATAGCCAGTGGGTTTTAATCCTTTGATGAAAAGCAAAATTATCTTTCTCTTGACTTTTCTCTGTCCCAGTAATTTGTACCTAGGCTGCAACTTCTTTTCTTTCTTTCATCTATCTCTTTTACTGTCTTTGTTCATTATATCTGAAGAAAAGAAAGCCTTCTTCCTTAGCACCTCCCCTCTAATTTTTCTTCCCAGTTCGTATCTGCTCTCACCATTGTCTCTCTCTGACTGTTCTATATTATGTGTTTAAAAGTTCTTCTTTGCTCTCTGCTATATAGTCATCTCTTGACAGCCTTCTACCTATGGCTATGGTTTGGCTCACCAACTCCCCCTACTGATTTTCACTGACACTAACCCTTGCTTAGTTCTGTCTACTGAAGAAGCGGAAGTAGGTTTGCAACTTCTCTTCTAGTCTTAAGGTTTTCAAAAGACTTTTTTTACTGCTAGTAACCCAAGGGAAATATATAGCAGCAAAAAATTGCAATATTATATACTATTTCCTGGCCATATTTAAACTGGCATTTTCCTGTGTTCCCACCTTCACCTTCTAAGTGGGACCCAAGCAATGGTTCTGGGAATCTGGATTTCTGATTGGTAACCCAAACCAACCATCTCCATGCCATACCAATGTATGTGTGCCTTCCTCTTCTAGTTGTAGCTCTGAAAGATTAATCAAATTAACACCATAATTTCTTGAAATAATGTGGCAGTCAATCACCTCATGTCTCCAATTACTATCCCCATGACTTTCTGTCCATAACACTCATTCCTTGCCACTACTTCTTTTTATATGTTGGGTTTCCCTATTACAATTTAAGCTTCTTGAGGGCAGGGACTGTCTTGCTTGCATGAATTTGTATCCCTAGAATTTAGCAAAAAGCCTGAAATATAGTCATTCAACAATACAGAAATCATTTTTAAAAAGCTTTAAACTTTGTCTTTGAAACTCATGTAGAGGGAGCTAGAATATTCTTAGGTCCCTACCACTAACTAACATCACCTTTTTGCCATTTTTCACCCTGAAGTTAGTCAATCTCAATCATCTTTTAGCTGAATGATGATCAGAATTTCTTTACAATCTTATATTCAGTTAAGGGTTTCTGACTTCATGAATGCCTTATTCTGCTTGATCTCTAAAAACTCTACTTATGATCTGCAGGTCATGAAAAATGAACAGTGAAGTTACTTCCTTCAGGCATACAGACTAATTAGAATGGAACCCTTTCTTTTGGGGTGATGGTGAAAATATAGAAAGAAGAAAAAAACATGATGGGATCTGCTCTACATATATACACGTGTGTGTGTGTGTGTGTGTGCGTCTATATGTATGTATGTATATATTCTGGTCAGCTTCAGTCCCCTCATTACTTGATCTGTATGTGAATAGTGTATGCAAAAGGTACACTGGGTCTGCTTGCCTGAGATTGGTGCTCTTGCATAGAGCTCTAACTCCCTATATCTATTTCAATTAAAATAAAAATACAGCACATATTGACTTCCTTCAGACCAATCTAAATTGTATCATCATGATAGAGAGAACCAACGTCCTCTCTTATGGCTTCACATTCCAGAATAAGAACTAAACCCAAGGATCAAAATTAAGCAGAAATGTGTGTCTCATGCCTTTAAATTTGTGTGTGTGTGTGTGTGTGTGTGTACCTGTTCCATTGGTAGATTGTATGCTGTTAATAAACCCTGTAGTTAGACTAGAGTTGGGTGTGACTATGTTTCTTTTCCTTGAGATCTGGAACCAGTTTAAGTTATTTAGCAATGAATATGGAGTCCTAGGAGACCAATTCAGTTTCCTCATTTAGGATATGCACCTCTCAGAGCAAGGAATATTTTGAAGTAGTAATAGGAGCTTGAGGTTGGAAAAATCCAGACCAATTGCTTCTGTTGGCAAGAAGTTTTTATAGCCTTCCTACAACATATGAATGGGACAGAGTGGTCCTTTGGGACGAGGAAATTGGCAGAGAAAGTAGAACACGAACAAACATAGGGAAACATGAGACATCTGAGTGTGATTGGCTATTTTCAACAGTGGCTGGTCCTGGTATATATAAGTATAAAGCAAGAGTGTATCTCTCCCCCAACATTACTTGGTATAATCTAGATAATCTATAATAGTGCTATGTAATAACAATAAGACAAGAGAAAAAAGGTATCATTATAGGCAAGGGAAATCTAAAACTCATCCTATTTGCTGCTAAAATGTTCTTAGAAAACCTACTAGAATCAGCAAAGAAACTAAAACAATGAATAGCTTCCGTTAAATAGTGAGATACATTGGAGGTGAGGGTGCAGGAAGCAGATCTATGATTTCATTCATATAGGAAAAGCCTAATGAGGAAACTCCTACTAACATAGACTGGCACCTGTTCTGAAGCTTATGATTTTATAGATTTCCCTGAGGACACTGAGAGACTGTGACTTGCCCAGGTCAAAATAGCCACTAAGTATAATGAGGAGAACAAAAGAGCCTAGAAACTGTTTTTATCCAGAAGACACTTGGTTACATAACAAAAGGGAGATAAATAGCAGAAAAAAAGAAATTCCAGTTTATAACAGAAACCAGTTTATAAAATCTTACTGAGAAGAACGGTGAGAGATTATGAGCAGTAATGCTGGATAAATAAGTAAGAAACAGTAGAAGTAAAAAGAAGAAAGATTGGTAAGACATAATTAAACAAAGTGATCCAGAAGATATTTATGTATAAAATTGAAAGAATATGAAACATGAAAATGGAAGAAATTTGTAAAGATGTTTATTAGAAACTTTTAGGCATGAGGGGCAATGAAACTACCACATGAGATTTTCATAAAGGAGTAGAAGTGACATTGAAGAAAATAAAGATGAGAAGAGCAGTTAGAATAAACCAAGTATAACTAGAAGAGGTCTATGCTGGAAGTGATACAATTTTGAATGAAATGAGAGATTTGTTCTCAAGGTGGAAGAGCAAAGGATAGTCTCTTCTTGTTAAAAAATAAAGACTTTTATTTTTAAAGGTCATCATAAGAGTATCAATAATTCTAGAGTCAAATATTAACTTTCCCATTTCCACAAAATTTTGTATGAAAGTATTTCTGTACATACATCAAAGGCTTCCTTGATAGAAAAATGAGAAAAAAATAAGCAAGCTTCCACAAACGGTAAACATATTTTTACAGTGACACAATTAACTAGAAGGTTTAGGAAATATAAGGTCCCTTTATGCTTGTCCTTTGTTCACCAAAAAACAAACAAAAAAACCACATATGTGATTTGATAATAATAGTCGCCATCTTAACAGCTCTTCTCCAACAGACTATTGTTCATATTTTAATATAATTTAAGAGTCTTTGAAAGATGTAACAATAAAGAGTACTTTAAAAATTTCTGATTGTGAAAGTCAATCAGTTAATAATGAGTCTATGGTCATCATTTCAAGAGTTCCCTTAATTGATGCAATTTACAATCCATTCAGGCCTACTCATTTTACGGGTTTTTTGTCCTGTCATCTCAAAAAGCATGCCAAAGGAGTTCCACCCAAGATGCTCAATGCCTTCCTCAGTTTTATATAACGTCTTGAGGTTATCAGTGGAGTACAATGGCTGTCTATTTATCCCACCACGAGCCTCTCTCTACATTGCTCTCAGTGTAGTAATCATCTTTAGTTCTTTGAAGACAGTGGCACTCCATATCTTGTCATACAGCAAAACAGGTAGAATGTTAGCATGGAAAAGATGGACCTTTGATTTTATGTGATGTTTGAGGCAGTGAAAGATCTTTAAAATTTCCTGGAAGGCAATTTAGATACAAATTGAAATATGGGCAATTGACCTGCATCTGCTCAATCTTTTCCGTGTAGATTGACAGGCCAAACTCTTTTGATTTTTTACAGATCTCTTCCATGATGCTCTTTAATACCTTGGAGTGTGAGGAAATTGGCAAAATGTCATCTGCAAACAAGAGCATCATCCATATCCCTCCTTAACCTGAACCCTGCTCTGGATCTCTGGTGAATATCTTTGACAAGCATGCATCTCCCTATTTTAAGCCTTCCTTGATTTTTTTGAAGAGTCATTGAACAGGATTATTTTTGTTATTATATCTACTAAAAAATTCTAAATGATCTTGATACATAGGAAGGAAAAACAGATAGATAGATAGAGAGAGAGACAGATAGATAGATATAGATATAGATATAGATATAGAGAAATGAGAGTTTTTCTTTTCTTGTTGTTCTAACAAATCAAATACTTTTCCATAATCAGCAAGTAATCAGCACAATCGGATCTTATGTTATCTTTTAATGTCATTATGATAACTTTCAGTTAATTATAAGATAATAATAAATGCTAACATATATTACTTTAAATTCTGTAAAGCTGGAATGAAGCCAAGATGGCAGAGTGTTTGGAGGTAGTGGGACTGAGCTGGTCAACAAACTCCTCCAAACATGAGGATTGTCACAAAATTCACTAGACCCAATTCTGATGATGAAATACAGGACAAGTCAGTGAGTCACTCATGCAGTTTGGCAGAGGAAGAAAAATAGAAAAGTCCACAGATATTGAGGATAGACTAGAACCATGTTGTTCATGGAGCATACCAGAGCCCAGGGAGACAGTGTGCACCAAGTCAAGAAGAGGTCCCAGATTCATCGTAAAGCATCCCTAGGTCCATAGTGTGGCACATAATGGAGGCAGGTAAGAACCTGCAGCTTTTTTACCTACTACCAAGTTCTAGCTCACAGATTTAGGGCAGCTTGGGAGTAAGGTTCTTAGTTAGAGAGGCCCAGCACTGTGTATGAAGTAAAAAGTTCAAAAGTCATCAGCAGTAGCAAGAGTGATATAGCTCATAACTCAAGGGAAGCAGGGTCTCTCTTCTAATATTCAGTCCAGCCTACAGAGGAATAACAAGGACAGGAACTCCAGACCAAAGGCAAACCTGCCATTCTGCTGCCCTGTACTCCTGGAGCTTTCTAGTTGGCTGACAGGGGTGGAGTCTAGCAGCAGTCTACTCTTACACAAACTAGAACTCAGGCCAGGAACTTTCAGGGCTCAGACCAGGGGGGCAGCAACAGACTTTGCCCTTGAATGAAGTTTTGTGGGAGCACTGGAAGTTTGAATTTATTGGCCTCCCCCCAAGATGTTAGAATAAATAGCATAATACTTAACACTTTAGGAAATCAGCAACAGAACCATCACTGACTTACCTTTAAGAAGTGTGGCAAAGTCCAATCCTGACATCAAGTATGAAGTTAGGAAGTAGGTTGGAAGAATGGGCAAACAACAACAACAAAAAGCTATTATGTTAGCAGGGATACTCAAGACACAAATGCAGCAGAAGAGAATGATTCCAAAGCATCTATGAGCCATGTTTCAAAGTAAAGCATAGTTTGGGCACAAACTCAAGTAGAATTACTGGAATAGATGAAACCAGGTTTAAAAAGTTTAATTTTTAAATAAATGAAAGGAGAGAGATTCAAGAGGGGAAAGTTAAAAAAATGAGAGATATGGAAGAAATAAATGGAAAGGTAATTAATAGCTTAGAACAAGAGAGACAAAACACTGCCCAAACAGCAAACTCCCTGAAAACATGAATGCACCAAAAAGAATACAATCACTCTATGAGGTAACAAAAAATGTTCAGTCAAAAGACTAAAAAAATAAAAGAAAGTTTAAAATCTTCCGTAGCAAAAACAACTGACCTAGAAAACAAATCAAGGAGAAAAGAAATAAACATCATTGAACTATTCGAATGTCATAACCAAAAAAAGGAACATAGACATCACATATCAATATGCTTAAAGAAAACTGCCTAGATCTCTTAATACCAGAGAGCAAAGTGGAAATAGAAAGAATCCAATAGTCACCTCCTGGCAGAAATTCTGAAATAAAAACTGCCAAAAACATCATAGTCAAAATCCAGAGCTTCCTTGACAAAGAAGAAATTCAAGTAGTCAAAAAGAAAGAATTCAAGTACTAAGCAGTCGTATTCAGAATCACATACTATTTAGCAGGCACCACGATGAAGGAAACTTAGAATATCATATTCTAGAAGACCAAGGATATTGTTACATCCAAATAACTTAGCCAGCAAAACTAATATAATCCTACAGGGGGGAAATTGAACTTTAATGAAATAGAAGATTTCCAAGCATTCCTGATGGAAAAATCAGAGCTGTATAGAAACTCTGAAGTTCAAATCCAGGAGTAAAGAGAAACCTAATGAGTGAAGATGGATAAACTACTTATATTCAAATATGTGGAGAAAATATATGTGGCCCTCTGATCTCTATCATTATCAGAATTTGTACAGGGAGTTCAATCAGACAAGGCCTGGAAATAGTTCTGCTATGTCTTGATGATCTTAAGAGAAAAATAAAGAGAGGGAAAGAAAAAAAAATACTGGAGTGGAAGAAGGAAAGGAAGATTAGGGAAAATGATCTCATAATCAGTGTATACAAGTAGGCGTCTTTACAAACAAGGAGGAGAGTGAGGGGACAGTGGCTAACCCTTAAATCTCACTCTCATCTGAACTGGTCAGAAACAGGACGAATATACATATCCAGTTAGTTGCAGAAATACATTTCACTCAACATAGAAATAGGAGGTGAAGTGGAGAAGAAGAAGAGGAATTTGGGGGAAGGTAGATTAAAGGATGGATTAGTCTGAAGCAAAACAAACTCTAAAGATACAAACATATCTGTAGCTATATTGAGGTGGAAAAGAAAGATTGGGAAACAGGTGCAAAATTAACATAAAAAAATGGAATGGAATATTTTTGTGATAAACTTTTTTTTATAATAATCAACCAAAGGACTAATTCCAGAGGACTAGTGCTGAAACATATTATCCACCTCCTGATAGGGAAGTGAAAGACTCACAATAAAGAATGAGACTTAAAAAAACCAAACCAAACCATGGTCAATGTGGAAAGTTGTTTTGATCAGCTACACATTTGTAATGGGTTTTGTTTGCCTTGCGTTCAAAAATGAGGGAGGGGTTTAGTGTGAATCTAAAAAGGCAGATCTTAACTAATTCATACAAATAAAACACTTTTAAAAATTAAGTCTTTAAAGTATTTTACCTAGGTTATCTGAATCAATCCTCAAAACAATCCTGTGAGGGAGTCAACAAACAGTTATTAAGTGCCAGGCACTGTCTATTAAATCACTGAGAATACAAAAAAAATATTGAAGACATAGTCCCTGCTCTTAAGCTAACATTCTAATGGGAGCAACAGTATGAAAACAACTATGTGCATACAAAATATGTAGGGTATAAATGTGTGATAATTTCAGAAGTTGGTGTTGTTTTGCAGTCATTTCAGGCATGTCCAATGCTTTGTGACCCCCTTCGGGGTTTTTTTGGCAAAGATAATGGTGGATATGTGAAGGATAATTGGTTATTTCCTTCTCAAGCTCATTTGACAGATGAGGAAACTGAGGCAAACAGGGTTAAGTGAGTTGCCCAGGGTCACACAGCTAGTAAGTGTCTGAGACCAGAAATGAACCCAGGAAGATGAGTCTTCTGGACTCCAGGCCTGGGACTCTATCCACTGTACCACCTAACTGGCCCAGTTTCAGAGGGTAGATTCTAGCAATAGAGAGCAGGGGGAGAAAGAAGTGAAGAGTTAGACTGGGAAAGGACTCTTACAGAAGGTAAGATTTGAACTTAAACTTAAATAAAACCAGGGAAGCCAGGAGGAAGAGATGAGGAGGGAGAGCATTCTCCAGCATAAAGGCAAGTAGCTGAGAAGGAGTGTCAGGGGCAAGGACAAGTAAGGTCAGTAAAGCTAGATTGTAGACTGAAGAGAGTCATATCTAAGAAGACAAGAAGGCTAGAAAGGGAGTAGGTTGTGAATGGTTTTCAAATGTCAAAGGAGAATTTTATGTTTGATCCTGCTGGTAATAAGAAGTCACTGGAATTTATTGAGTAGCAGGGATGATGTGCTAAGACTTGTGTCTTAGGAAAATAACTTTGGCAGCTGAGCGGAGGATGAACTGAAGTGGAGAGAGACTGGAGTCAATGAAACTAACTAGAAGCCTATTAAAATAGTTCAACTGTGAAGTGATAAGGGCCTGAACCACGGTTGTAATTGTGTTAATGAAGAGAAAGGGATTTTTCTGACATTGTGAAAGTCGGAAAAAAAACAAACTTGACAACAGATTGATTATACTGGACCTAAGTGAAGACTCAAGGATGAGACTGATTTTGAGCCTTGGTGACTAGGAAGATGGTGATACCCTTGACAGTAATAGGGAAGTGGGGAAGGGGGGGGTAGGGTTTTGAGGGAAAGGTAATGAATTCTGTCTTGAGCATATAGAGATTGAGACATCTACAGGATGTCTAGTTCAAGATGTCTAATAGGCAATCGAAGGTGCAGATGTGGTGTTGAGGAGAGAGGTTAGATAAATAGATTTATATTTTACATAGAAGGAAACTGAGGCTGAGAAAGATTAAGTAATTCTGCCAAAGTCACAAGATTAAACTGGAAACTTCTTGACTCCAAGTCCGCCATTCTATCCATTATGGCACCTCCCGGTAGAGATGTGGTCCATTGTTGAATATCACTTCCAAAAGCCTGCCTGTTTCCTGCTGATACCCACTGAGATTGCCCTCAATTTGTGCATAGGTGACTCTCATAGGTACTTTGTAGAGATGAGAGAGTAGACATTTAAAAGTGATGTATTCCGTTCAATTAAATAGATATCAATTGTCCCTATTATGTTTCAAACACACAGAGGCAAGTCCTGAGTATATAACAACAAACCATGAAATAAGAACAATCATAACAATAACTAGTATTTTTATATAGCACTTCACATGCTGTCTCATTTCACCCACACAACAACCCCATGAGTTAGACGCCTTTATTATCCCCGTTCCTCATTTTTAAATAAGGAAACTGAAGCCCAGAGAGTTTAATTTAAGTAACTTGCCTGATATAGGTAGGAAGCAACAGGGAGAAGATTTTAACCTAGGCCCTCTGACTCCAGAGTCAGTGTTCTTTCCAATATAATATGTTGTCCATTGATCAATAAATGAGTATAATACTGGAGGAACCACATCATATCAATTGTGGGATTTTTTTTCCTCTAGAAACAAAAACAGAATTAAAAAAGAAGTTGTAGCTAGACAGAAGAATGACCTAGATTTCCTCCTTGGAGAAGCAAATAAAAAGTCGGCAAATTTGGTTTTATCATGTGCCATAATTAATGAAAGATTATTCCATGAGACAGTCAATCACCTTCTATCATGATGCTCTTCAATCAACCAATCAGCATTTAGTAAGTTCCTATACATGCCAAGCACTGCATTAGAGGCTGGGGATATAAACACAAAGAGACTAATAATTCCTATTCTCGAGTATATGTACATGATATGTATTTGCAAAAAGACTGCTATAAAAACAATTTCTACTTATTTCTACCAATAAAAAGCCCATGTGGTGCAATTGCATTATCTTAGAGATGAGGCAACTGAGACTCATAGAAATTAATAAACTTAATAGAATATAGGCTTTTTTGAAAGGATGGATTGCTAATTTTCTGAATTTATATCCCCAGCGCTTAGCATATTACCTGATACATAGTGGATGTTTACTAAATCTTATTTTTGATTGATTGTTTGAAGTCACATGGGAAATAAGTGAAGGCAATACTGTTTGAGTTCTTATCTACTTGCTCCAAATCTAATGTTTGTTTGTTTTTCCTGAGGTTCAGAAATTTTATGAAGAACTTGGAAAAAAATGCTACCCATTAAATTAGTAGAAACTTTGATGCAGAGTTAGGATTTTTGAGAGCTGGAAAATTTTGGTTCAAGTCCCATATTGGTTCAAGCTGCATAAAGGCTATGTGACTATGAGGAAATTAACTTCTCAGTGTCCCAGACAACTTTCAAAGACCAAGTTACAGATTAGTAGCTGACACATTATATTGGCAAACAGACTAAGATTTCCCTAAGCATATAAAATCAAAACTTTGGGACCCAGTCTGAATAAAAGGGGTGGCAATACAAAGATGGACATATGAGAGGACAGACAAAAGTAATTTAAAATATGGTTTAGGATTAAAAAATAAGAGATGCCAAAGAACAGGAGACTACACAAACCTTCAAGCCATTATATCATGAATACTTTCTTTGAGAAAGGAATAAGAATATACTAAATGTGGTGAGTAATGAAATCCAATCCCCAAAATTGATATTTTAACTCATAGGAAATGACTCATTATCCTGAACCAGCTGTTTCTTTATGTTCACACCACTAATTTCTTAGACCAATGATCAAAATTAGTATAAAACTAGAAGATAGCATGAAAATAAGGGGGGAAATCACAATGAACTATTTAAAAGAGCTAAATGGATGCCCCCAAATCAGAAATAAGTGGAGGATTGTATGTCATCAACAATTATAACAATTTTCAATTGAATCAATTTTAATTGATATAACTCAAAATGACAGAGTGAGAACAAAGGGTCCTAAAAATCACCTTCGTTAATAAATACTCAGACTACAAGCCAAGAGGAAGGATATGGTAGCTAAAAGCAACAGAAGTAAAAAACAGAAATGTATTTGTAAAATCTTACAGAGAAGGATGAGAGAAAACGATGAGTAATATCGCCTAAAAAGACAACGGTGAAACTAAAAGAGAAGTCAGTTTAAGGTAAGCATAACTAAAGACCCAACTAAACCACAGTCATCCCAAGGGCACTTATGGATGAAACAGAAAGGAGGAATACAAACAGGCAAAAGAAGGAAAAGATCTACATGAATTTTAATTCTGCTTTTTTCCACCATCAGATACAACTGAACCCCCACATTTTAGAACGCCACATCACCACCCTGAAAGTGTGATGAGAAAGTTGAAATGACATCAGAGTATATAAAGATGGGAAAAGCAGCTTGACAAGTCTAAATAAAAATAGTCTACACATGTATTGAAAGCTTCCTTGTAATAGGCAGGCTATTCCATGGAAAATCACATTTTTATGTAAGGGGAATTGATCCGACTGCTTCCCAACTGAATTCAGGGAATATATTCACACTCATCCCTGCACAGGAGATTGGAGGTCATGAAAGTTATTCATGAAATCCCCTCTTGGTCTGAGTGGGCAAACCTAGGACATTCAATTCTATTATTTTCTACTGAATTTTTAAAGTTTCTTTTTAATAAAAATATCATTGATTTTTATTGGCTTATTTTGTATCCTGTTACTTTACTTAAGTTGCTAATTGCCTCAGTTTAATTTTTTTGCTAATTCTCTGGGGCCTTCTAAGTTAAACATCATGACGTTAACAAATAAGGACAGTTTCATTTCCTCACTACCTATGTTTCTGTTTTTATTTGCTTTTTGTTGTCTTAATGCCTTCAGTAGCATTTCTAGAACTCTGCTAAATAACAGTGGAGAAAGAGGATGATGGCATTACTCTGATATTTTGGGGGAAAGTTCCTGTTTCCCCATTTAAAATAAGGCTAGCTTTTGGTTTTAAACATATATGAAGGAAATTAAGAATTTCAAGAGCCACAAAGTTTTAAAAACAAATGTTAAAAAAATTGTTTTTTACATGCAACTGGGAAATAAGATATACCTGTATAGAAATCCATCTTGACCTACGAGAAAGTAAGGGGAGGGAATGGAGGAGGACATAAAAGAGAACAGATTGGGAAAAGGGGTATTCAGTATGCTTTCTGGGATGGAGGAGGATATAAGAGAAAAGAGATTGGGGTAAAGGGTATTCAGTAGGCTTGCTATCTTGGGGTGGGGTAGTGGAGAGATGGGGAGAAAATTCGTAACTCAAAATCTTGTGGAAAAGAATGTTGGGAACTAAAAACATAAATAAATAAATAAATTTTTTAATAAGAATTTCAAGAGCCAGAGGTGAAGAGAGAGTGTTTTCCAGGCTTGGGAGTATAGCTTGGAGACAAGAGATTGGGTGTTGTCTGTGAGGAATAATAAGGATACCAATTTGGTGTGACCAGTGTATGAAAGGGAGTAATGGATAGTAAATCTACAAAAAAGTAAAATTGATATATAGTCCAATGCTTATTTTGTCATCCCCCTAAGACATAAAAAGACAAAAAGGGAAATATATTCAATGCATTAGCTAGGACCTCTGTAAAGGATTGATAGAAAGATATATGTGTAAATTATACAGGAAAAAAAATATATAGTAGAGCTGCAATTGAGGTTTAAGATATTAGAAACTTCAAAGCCAAGGTGTTAAGGCAGCAGAACTAAGAAAGCATAAACCAGTAACAGGATAAGGGTCCCCACCCTTTCTGAAAAAGACAAACAGCAAAAGATTATAACTGAGTCTGAAGCTAAAGGTGATAGAGACTAAAGCTGCCAAGCTTCCCAGCTTTTCATTTCAACTAATTCCAGGCAGGAGCTGTATTCTAAGATGAATGTAGTAATACAAGCAAGTGATAGAGCACTGGCCCTGGATCAGGAGGACCTGAGTTCGAATCCAACCTTAGACACTTACCGCTGTATTACCCTGGGAAAATCACTTAACCCTGATTGTCTCAAAAATAAATTAACAAACAAATAAATGAATGAACGAATGGATAAACCCAGTCTCTGACAGCATACATAGAAGATGCTGAGAGTTAAAGAACTGAAGGTTGTGGAACAGGCAGACTGGAAGCATAAAGAGCATTTCTAGGAATAAAACTCTGTGAGCCATTCAGACATAAGATATGTCAGGACATAGACGGTATCACTGAAATGCCCATGAATGACAAACCACAAAGGAGTAATTCTTTATTTTCTTTCTTCCCTTAAACTCATCCATAGGAATCTGGGGCTTTTTCCTCTGACCATGGGAAAAGTCTGTTTAGCTTTCTTTGTTTTGAGAGTTTACTTCATCTTTATATAAAGTAGCATTCACAGACTATTGCTAATCTGAAGGTAGTTGCTATGATTGCGGTAGGAAACATACAATTAAGGGGGAGCATCCTAGAGGAGCAAGATTATGTATTATACATACACATACATACGTGTTTGTATGTATATATACATATATATACATATACATGTGTCTATACATATATACAGTGGGACAGCGAGGTGTGGCAGTGGATAGAGTGCTGGTCCTGGAGTCAGAAAGATCTAAGTCAGGGGGTGGAGTGAATAGAGCACCAGTCCTGGCATCACGGGGACCTGAGTCCAAACGTGGTCTCTAACACTTACTGGCCATGTGACTTTGGGCAAATCATTTAACCCCAAATGCCCTGCCTTCCCCCCTCTAAAAAGCAAAAAAAGAAACAAACAAACAAACAAAAATCTAAGTCCAAATCTGGCCTCAGACACTTATTAACTATGTGATTCTGGGCAAGTCACTTAACTCTGTTTGCCTCAGTTTTCTCATCTGTAAAATGCCGAAGAAGGAAATTGCAAACCACTTCTGGATCCTTGCCAAGAAAACTCCAAAGTCACAGAGTTGGACATGACTGAAACAACAGAACAGCAAAAAAAAAAAAAATACACACATCCATGTGCATATACATATACATATACACATATAGAGTGTTTGCCAAAGCACCATCTCTGGCTGGGAGATCACAGCTATATTTTTAATAGAGAGAACTGTAGAATCTTTTTTGTTTAATTTTTGGCTTTACAGAGTAGAGAAAGAAGTCTATCCCTGGAAATCCATCGATACAATCAATAGTCTTTAGAAGAGATGGGGAGGAGAGTAACAGAGCAACCATGCTCACTATGTTACTCTACCAATAAGACTACAGATTTAAAACTAGAAGGACATTTAAGTATTACTTAGTGTAAACCAGTGGTTCTCAACCTTCCTAATGCCGCAACCCTTTAATACAGTTCCTCATGTTGTGGTGAGCCCTAACCATAAAATTATTTTCGTTGCTACTTCATAACTAATTTCGCTACTGTTATGAACTGTAATGTAAATATCTGATATACAGGATGTATTTTCATTGTTACAAATTGAACATAACCCACAGGTTGAAAACCATTTAGACTCTAAACCCTAGAGAAGCTAAGTGACTTGTTCAAGGTCATATAGGCAGAAACAGGATTTCAAGTCAGGTCCTCTGATTTCAAATCAAGAACTTACTATTTTTCCTGCACTATATTATATTGCCTCTTCAGACTAAACACCTCAGTGGCTATGATGAATAGAACCAGTACAGTTGCAAAATCTCAGTTCATGTCTGCTTTCAAAATATTCCACATCTCTACATTTAAAAACCTATACTTTGTTGAATATTTCCATCTACACTTCACATTGACAAATGAGAATTTCCTGTGAATGGATTTTGGAAAAGCAGCCAAAAATTGAGTCATTGTAAAGCTAAACATTTAGCAAGACCTTAGCCCTGCTGTTATTGTACAAAATCAAAGGTCTCCCCTCTGTAATTCCCAGGGTTCATGAATTCTGTTGAATAGAAATAGAAAAAAAATTCTTGACAAGATAGGAACATTAAAATCATAATTAGCATTTGGGAGGGGAGTCTATCTCTAGCGCTGTAATAAATGTGAATTTGACTACCTGAAAACACTGCCAAAACTTTGCTTTCAAGTCCAGTTAAATCCTGAAACCACACTTTTGTCTGTGCAGGAGACGGGGGTTTGTCTTCTGTTGGTTCCAGCATCATTGCCTTTTTAGTCAACACCTTTGTCCTTCCTTATCAGCATCTAGCAACCAGTCTTTCCTGCTCACTTGCCATTGATTTCATCCTTCCCACCTGTGTTCTCATCAAAATCTGTTCTTCAAAAGGATTTGCTACACTCATTCATAGCAAGACATAAATGACAAATAACACATGTACCTTCTTTCATGAGGTATTTGCATTTAAACAGGGGATTCAAGCAAAAAGAATTCATTTCTAATGAGGCAGTTTGAGTATCAAATATTGGATGGTATAAATAAGTTTGGAGACAGACTATATATAATATCGTGTCACACAGGCAATCTACCTATGCACAAGATCAGCTTTATATACAGACGTGTTAGTGAGTATTTGTATTATTTTAATAAAAAAAATGATCAGAATGTTTGCTAAGTCAATTCTCTGCCAACTTTGCCTTTCACAAGTTTGTTCTCAAGAATTTAGCCTTATATATCTATAGCTCTCAAGCTCTTTCTAATGTCATTTTTCTCTTAGTCTGGATAGGCAGTTTAGATATCAAATTTACTGTTAATTAAGGATGACACTGTGATAACTGATCCTCTAGAGTCCCAATGCTTCAGCCACACTGATTTGCTTGGATGCAAGATCATTGCAATCTATTGAATCATTTGCCAGTTAACGAGTTCTTCTATGAAATATAACATTGATATCTTCTCAGCAATTCCAGTAAGTTACTGCACACCACCTAAGCTTGGGGATAAATATTAAATGACAAATATACCACTAGGGAAAACTTCTTCCTGATGTTTAGGAGACATGAGATAATTCATAAAACATTATATATGAGCACAAATGCATTTATATGTGTGTATGTACATACATACATACACATAGATATCAAATAGATATCTGGAGTGCATTAATTGGAACTGTCTATAAATATCCATTCCTAGGAACTCAAATATAATTTTAAATAAATGCTATGGTGTGAATTGGAGAAAAATAAAATAAATTATCAATGATAAACATTCAGAGATAAGAGGATAATTAAAGAAGTTACCTAAATAGGATGCTAATTTTATAGAGATAGAGGGAAATGATGGTAGCATGCTAAGTTAAGTGGAAGAACACTGCCTATCAGAGGCTGGTAGCTAGTTACTACCAGCTAGTGCAAAGGGAACTAAAAACAAATCCCTTCTCAGACATTTACTAGCTATCTGACCCCGGACAAGTCACTTAGCCTCTCAGCCTCAGTTTCCTCATTTGTAAAATGAAGATAATAATAGCACCTACTTCATAAGATTGTTGTGAGAATCAAATATTGTTTAGTCTTTGTTTTTTTTTTTTTTTTTTAGCTTTTTTTGGAGGGGGGAAGGCAGGGCAATTGGGATTAAGCAACTTGCCCAAGGTCACATGGCTAGTAAGTGTTAAATGTTTGAGTCTAGAATTTAACTCAGGTCCTCCTGACTCTAGGGCTGATGCTCTATTCACTGCACCACCTAGCCACCCTACTGTTTAGTCGTAAGAAGTTGGACAAGATGATAGCTGCCTTCAGATATTAGAAGAGAAACCATGCGGAAAACAAATTAAATTTATCCTGCTTTTCCCCAGAAGTCAGAACTAGGAGCAATGAATAGAAACTGTATGGAGGAAAAAAAGTCAACTTGGGCCATGTTAGGAGATAGTAAGTTCTGTTTCATTAGAGGTCTTCAACCATTTGTTGGATGTGTTGTAGAAAGGATTCTTGTTCAAGGACCTATTCAGGTTCCTTCCAACTTTGTGACTCAGAAACTGGCCTAACTGAAGAAATAAGTAGACCAGGCTTTCTACTTAGAGTTGGATGTGCCTACATTGTGTAATAAGTGTCTTACCCCTGTTTCTGAGTGGCATCTTAAAATATGATAAACAAATATTTCCTTCCGTAAGGCACTGCACTCAGACCTATATAAGACATAAAGATTAATAGATACTTTGACTACCCTAAAAGAGTTAACTAACTAGTAGATGAGATGACATGAATGTAGATAACTGGAAGACAAGATGATGTATGAGAGGTACCCTTCCTCACCCTAACCCCCAATCCAATCCTATTCACTCTCTGCCTCTGTCTCTCTGTCTGTCTCTGATCTCTGATTCTGAATATCTCTCTCTCTCTCTCTCTCTCTCTCTCTCTCTCCCCCCTCTTGTTATCTGGATTATTTGTCATCCTTTCTTGCTGCTTTCAAGGTGTCTAAGTGCCAAGAGTGGTATGAACAAGTCCAAAGAACAGATCACCACAATCTCCCTCCTTGGTTCTCTCCCAAGCCATTCTTCTTACACGGGCTATACTCTTCTCTGCTCCCCATTCACCCCTTGGTGAATCAGTTTCATCTACAACTGTCCTCTATTCTCAAGTCTTTCATCTTTTTATCCTATCTTGCTGTGCCAAGCCTCTGCCCTGTATTGTTCTCACTTTGCTCTCACTTATTTGCTACTCAATGAAGCTGGAGGAAATCATAAAATCATGCTTATTAGAGCCACTAAAATTTTATGTTATAATAATCTCAAGTAGGCCCTCACTGCTACAAGACAATCCTTTTATTCCTTCCTAATTGACCAATGTCCTACCACAGCAGATTTCCCAAATCTCTTCATCCTTCCTCAGAAATCAATGATTTCTCAGTTGACAAGTCTTGTGGACTTTTCTCAGTCCTCATTGTTTTTACCTTTTTCTACCTCTGGCACTGTCAAATAGCCTCTACCCTTTGATCTCTTCTCTCTAGGTGGCTCTGCTACTTGACTGACCCCTCCTCAGTCTCCTTTGCTGAATGTTCATCCCTGTCATTCCCATTAACTATGGTTGTCCCCCGAGGATCTATCCTTCCCAGGGCCCCCTGCCTCCCACCCTCTCATCTTGCCTCATATTTTACTGAAAAAATCTAGAGCATTCCCCAAAAGTTTCTTCTTCTCTCTTCCTATTCATTTCAAATCATTAAGCTGTCTTCTGTCACTTCCTCCTCATTCATACCTCTTTTACATGAAGAGGTGGCCCTTCTCCTTACATAGGCACACATGCACAAGTGATCCCATTCCATCTTGTCTTCTCCAGAAGACTGTCTCCTCTATCATCTCTCCCTCACTTACATCTCTTCAATTTTTCCATCTACTGTTTACTCTTTACTGCTTACAAACATGCCCGTGTCTCTGTCATCCTCACTTGAACCACTCATCCCTGCTAGCTAGCATCCATCTCTTCTCCCTTTTCTGGCTAAATTCCATCAGAAGACCATATGCAATCAGTGCCTCTACTTCCTTTTTTCTCATTCCCTTCTTAACTTTTGAAAATCTGCATTCTAACCTCATCATTAGACCTAAATTATTCTCTCTAAAGTTATCAATGACTTCTTAATTGACTAATCTTATGGACTTTTCCCAGTCCTCATTGGTTGTTGTTGTTATTTTGTGTGTGTTTTAACCTTTCTGCAGCCTTGGACAGTGACAGTCTCTTCTCTTGGATTTTCTCTTCTCTCTAGGTAGCTCTGCCCTCACTGACCCCTCCTCAGTCTCCTTTATTGAATATTCATCTTGATCATTCCCACTAACTATGGACTTCCTCCAGTGCCCTGTCCTGGACTCTCTTCCATTCTTCTTCTATATTATTTCACTTGGTGATCTCATTAGCACATGTGTATTCAGCTATGCAGCTGATCCTCAGATTTTTATCTAACCTCTTTCTTTATTTCCAGTCTACCATTTCTAACTGTCTATCAGATATTTTCAAAGTGGAGGTCTCATAGACCTCTTAATCTCAACATAACCAAAACTGAGCTCATTATCTTTTCCCCAACATCTTCTTCTCTTCCTAACTTCTCTATTACTATGGAGGGTACCAACCTTGCACCAAAACACTCAGGTCCATAGTAATCTACTCCTCACTCTCTCTCATATCCCTATGTCCAATTGGTTGCCAAGTCCTGTCATCTCTATCTCCTCAACATTCCTTGTATATGTGCCCTCTTCTTTCCTCTGACACTGCCATCATCCTCGTGTAAGCCTTCATCACCTCACATGTAGACTATCACAATATCCTGCTATTGAGTGGTCTGCCAGTCACAAGTCCCTGCCCCACTCAAGTTCATCGCCCTATCAGTTGCCAACATAATCATCCCAAAACACAAATGTGACCATCTTCTTCCATCCCATCAACTCCAGTGCTTCTTTATTGCCACCAGGATAAAATACAAAATATTCTGTAGGGCTCTTAATGCCCTCCATAACCTGTCCTCTTCCCACTTCTCTAGTTTTCTTACACCTTATGCCCCATCTCACACATATTCTGCAGTCTACTGATACTTGGCTCCTTGTTGTCAAGTTTCAGCTAAAATCATTTCTCCTATGAGAAACATTTTCCTTTCTCTCATAAAGTAAGTTTGTTCTTTTAACTTTCTTTTTATCTCTAAGCAATTATATGCCTGGACTATAGTAAATGCTTAATAAATGCTACCTGACTGGCTGACTGGTGGTATCAGAGAAGAATTTATGGAGGAGGTTACATGTAATCTAGGTCTGACGAAATGGAAGCTGGAAACTGGTAATGACGACAAAAGATGGGTGTAGTTAACATAAGTAGTCAACATAGTCAATATAAGATTACGGACAGGAATACTAATTAATTGTTGATGAATCTATGAATTATTACAATTGTTCTGGAAAGCAATTTGAAATTATACAGATAAAGTGACTAAAATCTTCACACCCTTTGACCCAGAGGTCCCACTATGGAGGGTACCAACCTTGTCCCAAAATACTCAGGTTCACAGTAACCTTCTGCTCCCCACTCTCTCTCATATCCCTATGTCCAATGGGTTGCCAAGTCCTGTCATCTCTATCTCCTCAACATTTCTTGGATATGCCCTCTTCTTTTCTCTGACACTGCCATCGCCCTCGTGTATGTCCTCATCACCCCACATCTAGACTATATAGACTAGTATATATACTGGGAGGTCATTCACAGAAACAAACACACACACACACACACACACACACACACACACACACACACACACACACACACACACACCATAAATGCCCCACAAACACCAAAATATTTCTGATCTTACTTCCCAAGTTAAAAACACTAGAAACAAAGTAGATGCCCATGGATTGTGAAATGGATAAACAAATTGTGATGCATGAATGCAACTGAATATTTTCATGCTTTAAGAAACAATGAATATGGTAAATACTGATAAACATGGAAAGACTTACATGAACTGATGCCAAGTGAAGCAGAGCCAGGAACACAATATACACAATGACTACAACAATGTAAACAAATAGAATAACAACCACAAGACAGCTGAAAATAAATGTTGTGAAATTATAAAAAAAATAAATAAACTTGGCCACCCAAAAAAAAGAGAAATGAGAAAACATCTCACCCTATTTGTTCCTTTGTAGAGAAGGGAAGGGAGATTGCCATAAAAGTGGAATGATGCATAAAATATCAGGGTTTTTTGTGCTGTTGTTTTTTGAATGTATTGCTTAGTTTTGCTAGATTTTTAAAATCTTACTTCTCTTTAAATTTTTTTTTGGAAAATTCATTGTTCTAAAGAATGGCTCTTTGGGAGAAAGGAAAAATGGGATAAAAGGGGAATTCTAGGTGATATTTTTAAAAAGATATCAATCAAAATTTATTTAAAGGAGCTGACTTACAGGATCCCCACAACTATACTTAGTGTACATTTTCAAGGATGCTCCAGAAGCTAAGATGATGGTTATGGACCATTTTCCATTGCAGCTCATATTTCTATTGAGCTATTTACAGTGAGTAGAGAAGCTTTTGTGCATGGTTGTGATTAAACAGACAAATAGAAGGGTACCTCCCAGAGGATAAAGGCTAGCTGAGGTCATTTCTGGAGAGAAACTGAGCATTCATCAGACAGCTATTCAATCTGCAGCTGCTTGATGCATCATTTACATTAATTCTGATCCCTATGCTAAATAAAGCCTGATGGGACTAGACGATATTTACATTTTCTTCATTCTGTGATCAGACCAACCAGTAATGAAATCCTTTCTCCGTGATCAGATCCGTGCCTATCCGATGGCTGTTTCGCTGCACACCAGACAAACCTGGCTATCACATGCAGGCTCAAGACAACAGGACTTCAAAAAAAAATAACCCTTGCCAAGGGCAAGTGAATCCTACTGAATTTTGCCTCAGTCCTGATCATTTTCCTATTGGATTGTGTTCTCCCTCAGGACTGTGTTTGTGGATTCACTGTGTTGGAAATGCCTGACATCACTGCCATGTCTTGTGATTATTCCACTCAAACCTTAGCTTTAATTACCATCAGACTCATCTTTGTCTCTCTAATTGCCTGCCAGGCAAGGAATAAAGTCCATTTACAGATGGATATTTCTGAATGCAAATTGAATTAATAAACCCAAAAGCCAGGACCCTTCATACTACACTTAAAATTTTCCCAGTAGCAATATAAAGGGGGTAGAAACTGTGATTTATCAACAGAAACTGAAAGTGTTAAGGAACAAGACATTCTCCAAGAAAATCTCCTTTTTCAGGAAAGTTTCCACATCTACCATAACCTTAGGCAGCTCAGAACTTGTGACACATCCTTCCTCACTATTGACACTTATACCCCTTCATTATACTATTTTTTATACACTGTATATTTGCTTAGCCAGGGTCATCAGAAATAAAGGGTTTCACCTAACTGAATTTTTCAGATAATTAATAACATGTCTAATTTGGTTTTCATAACTTTAAGCATGTTTTATATGATTCTTTCCAAAACAAGGCCTTATATTACCATAGTTCCCATGGATTTAATTATCACCTCTCTTCTGAGTTGCAGTCCCACATGATTACTGGACATTTCAGACTGGCTGTTCCAGAGACATACCAAATTGAAAATACCTGAAACAACTCATTATCTTCCCTTCCCCACTCACTTCCCTACAAAATTTACTCATTTCTGAGAAGGGTACCACTATTTTTCCAGTCTCCAGAGTTCATTATCTCAGTGCTATCCTTAACTGTTCACACTTTCTCAACCTTCCTACCTAATCAGTTGTCATATCTTGTTTCTACCTCCCCTCTAACCCTTTCTCTAGGCTCATTCACATAGATGATAACTTAGTTTAGGCCTTTATCTCCTCCCTCCTGGAAGATTGCAACAACCTTCTAATTGGTCTCCTAAAGTCTCTCCCTTATCCAATCCATAATCCACACCACCATCAAAGTGACTCCCTTTAAGTATTTATCTTAACCATGTCACTTCTCAATAAACTCCAATATCTGTTTAATTGTCTCAGATATCAAGTATAAACTCCTCTGTTCAGCTTTTAAAGCCCTTCACAACATGGTCCCAATCTATCTTACAGCTTTATTATATGTTACTCCCTTTTCCACATTCTATGTTCTAAAACTGGCCTTGTCCCTCTTCATCAAACACAACTCTAAGCCTTTGACTTGGCCATCTACTGTGCCTAGAACAGCCTCCCTCCTTACCCCCTTGTCACAGCATCTCTAACTTTCTTCAGGATGCAATTCAAGTACCACCTTCTAAAGAATGTCTTCCCTGATTCCCCTCGAGATGCTAGCCCTTCTTCATTAACTACCTTATATTTCACTAACATTTAGATTGCATTTTTTCCTATATGCACAAGTCTGCCCTGATGCAGTGCTCTCCTTGAGAGTAGGCACAGTATCATTTTTGTCTTTACACTCCAGCGCTTAGAACCTGGCACGTAGGAGGCGCATGATAGGAAGTTAATAAATGCTTTTGGTTGATTGATTAATTGATTAAAACTATACCCTCCAAAAGTGGAAAGAAGTGGACCTAGGGATTTTCAGTGTAATCTATGTGTAATCTCCCACCAGGGGTATCCCTGAGCTCCAGCTGATCTAGCTTCTAGGTCTCCTTGGTTAGTCTTAAACATCTGCATACTCTACCTGGTTCCTTGTGGCTTTCAAATCAAATTTCCTATTTATTCCCCTTAAGGTACAAGCACACAACAGTGGAGGCTCCACATGATTCCTGGCTTCACTTTAGCGTCTTAGAAATCAGCTGAGGTTCTCTCTCTTCTCATTTAATTGAGGCCTGAAAAACGTAAATATCATCATAACTTATTTCTGAACTCTTAAAATCTTTGTCCTCAGGCAGCTAGGTGGCATGGTGGACAGAGCAAGAGACTTGGTATCAGAAACCATGGGTTAGATTACTGCCTGCCATAATTGCTTCCTACATGACCCTAGCCAAGTCACTTAATCTCTCTCAGACTCAATTTCTTCATTTGAAAAATTTTGACGATAGGATTAAATGTGATTATATATACACATTGTAGTTGTTATGCTCAAGGTTTGCTACTGTCATTATTCTAACACTGTTGACAGAAGTACAAGTGAGACAGTAAAATCTGAGCACCTTCATCACATGATAAAACATCATCCTTCCAAGAATACTTGGGGGAGTTTTACTTCCAGAAGGCTAAGTCTTGTCTCCATTGAGAGAATACTAATAATAATGATATTCTGAGAAGCAGTTTTTCTAAAAATACAGAAATCCTATGGAGATAGGATATGACAACAAAAACTTGTACCATGCTACATATAATGAAAGGGTAAGAAATTTATCCAACAGGTGAAGATTTTAATTTCCTGAGAACTTGTCTGATTTAAACCTTCCAAAAAAACAATGGGCCATGACAAGCAGAATGCTTTCAGAAAAAGCTGGAAAGACTTACATAAACCAATGCAAAGTGAAGTGTGCAGAACCAGGAGAACAATGTACACCATAACAACAATATTGTAAGATGATCAATTGTGAATTGCTTACCTATTCTAAGCAATATAGTGATCTAAAGGAGCTCTGAAGGACTCCTGGCTAAAAAAAATGCTATGCATCTCCAGAGAAAAAACTGACGGAGTCTGATTGCAGATCCAAGTACACTTTATTTTTCACTTTACTTTTTCTTGGTTTTTTTTTTTTTTTGCTCTATGTTCTCTTTTACAACATGATTAATTTGTAAATATGTTTTGCATGATTGCACGTGTATAACCTATATCAAATTGCTTGCCTCCTCAGTGATGGCAGATGGAAGGATAGAAGAGAATATAGAACTCAAACAAAAATTTAAGTGTTAAAAAATTTTACATGCAATTGAAAAAAATATTTTAAAAATAAAACATTTTCACCTGTGAAAATGGATAGTTTATCAAAGATACCATTAATAGCCAATAAAATAAAAGAATATTTTCATGAAAAATAATGAAATAACATGTGTAAAATATTGTGAAATCCATGACAAATCACATAGAAACAAGTGATTGTATATAGTGTATATATATATATATATATACATATATATAGTGTGTATAGTGTATATATATATGTGTACATACATAATATACACATATATACACACATACACATATATGTATGTATATATATATATATATTAACGTAAAGATGTAAAAAGTTGTAAGGCACATGTGTGTAAGTTAATCAATTTAATTATTTTACTGTGACCCAGTTAATTCACACAGCACTGTAATTATGATACACAGTAGTCACTGAGTTGTATAGACACAGCCCTGATTAGATTAATGCAAATTAGAATGGGAAAGTAATAAGAAAGTTACAAAGTACTATGACAGCTAAAAGAAGGGAAAAATTGTTTCCATCTGGTTAGTTCAAGGAAGGCTTTTTTGAAGGGGTGACATTGGAGATGGGTTTTAAAGAATGTAGAGGGAATCTGTGTGGAACTAATTTGAGAAAGAACTAGCATTATCCATAATATTTTAACAAAAACAGAGAAATCTCTTGGATACAAAATAACCTAAATCATTCATTTTAATTTTGATACAAATATATCTTTATTTTGTAAATGAAGGGCAAAGATCAACACAGCCCCTGGCAATCTCTAAAATGTCATTGCTTCTTACAGATTATGCCAGCTTTGCCTGTGGTAATAGAGAATTTCATCCTTGCCTCAGCACCAAAGTATAACTTATTTAAAATTCTGAGACAGAATTAGTTCCTCTCAGGGCTTCTTGCTTCTCACTCCACAGCTAATTTTCCAGTAGAATTACCCACGCCCATGCATAGCTAGTTTTCCCTACCATGCAGTGCTAGGAAATTTTGAGAGGAGAAACCGTGGAGAGAAGGGCCAAGGATGATGGATAGAGGAGAGGGAGGAGTGAGATATATTAACTTTGAAAGGTTTCTTTAATCTTTAAACTCCTATCTTTCAAAAAGTTGAAGAAATACAAGACATAAAAAGTCACCCTATTCCTCTGCCACAGTGAGGCATCTCCTTACTCATTCGTTCCTGGCACTCCAGCCTACTCCAGCTCACTAGACTTTAAGAATGCTTCAATATTGGGCTAACATATAAATTTGCTTTCAAATTCATACCAAAAAAAAAAAGAACCACACTATGTCATGCAACTAACTAACCTTTATATTTAGAACCAAAAGCTTGCGAAGAACATTTGCTTTTAGCTGAGAGGTTTTATATTTTCCTTCCCATATTGACATACACAAACTACAGCTGTGAATTTCTAGTTTCGTCTCCCTAATTTGGTGATTTAATCCCCATTTAGCAAACCAGTAAGTAAGAAAGAGAATGTGTATATATTTCCCCCTTTGACAGTGAGCCAGAATTAGACTGTGGTGTGTGGAAACATGACAATGCAAAGAAGGAATGACTTGGAGTTTTGAGGGTTTTTTTGTTTTTTACCTACCTGGCAGGTTGCAGGCTTACCACTAACAGATCTTTAAGATACCCACATTAATGGAAGAGTAATGTAGTTCCTTATATTTTTTATTCGTTGCCTATGACATTTTACAAAAAAATTATTTAGGATTCATGAAAAATGTTCCATACTTTGACACTAATTTGTTGTTCCCTAATTAATTTGTAATTCATTTTAATATCTGTATGAATCATTATACGATACTTCAATATGTGTTATTAAAGACCTTTCCCTCCCAATTACCCCCAGGGGAGTAATATGATTGTGAATGCAAATGAGTACATATAAATTTAATGTAGAAATGGGACAATATAGAAGCCAAGAAAATGTGTTGTTACTCTAAGTGACATTGCTTCTGTCACCAGAGGAGCAGTCACACAGCTTCTGGATACTATCTGTTGTAGGCCAGTGCCTTTAATCATGAATGGTATCATTTCAATCTACTTTGAAGTCACGCAACAAGTTTTATGAAATTGAACGTGCATCGTTGCTACCCTTTAGGTGGTGTAGATATCTGCGTGATAGAAACAGAGCGCACCCCTCTCTCAGAAGAATTATTTCAGGTGAGATCTCAATCAATCAATTAAAAACATTGACCAAGGGCCTATTATACTCTGGGCACTATGTTAGGCAATAGAGAAAGAAAAGTGATTCAGCTGCTCTGAAGAAGCTTATGCTCTATTGAGAAAAACACGTATACATGTTGGTAGATGATGAATGTATATGAAGTCAACACAAGATAAAATTGGGGGGGGCACTAGAGTCTGGAAGGACAGGGGTTAGGAATCTGTAGCCTAGAGGCCACACGTGGACCTCTAGGTCCTTGAGTACATCCCTCTGACTGAAGTTTGGACTCTGTCAAAGGGCTGTATTCGAGAACCTGAAGGGCTGCATGTGGCCTCAAAGCAGCAGGTTCCCCACCCCTGGGGTAGGAGCTGGTGCTTTAGCTGAACTTGGAAGGAAACCAAGGATTCCTGAGGTGGATATGAGAAAGGAGTGAAGTCCAATCTTACGGGACGACCTGCTCAAAAGCACAGGAGGGAAATAGAATTTGATGTATGAGAAACAGCAAGAAGATCAATCTGTCTAGACTATAGAATAAGAAAGGAGGAGCTTGCAACAAGCCTTGAAAGGCATGTTGGAACCAGGTTTGGGGAGGGGTTTAATTCCAAACAAAGAAATTTATATTTGGTCCTAGAGGCAAAAAAAAGAGTCATCAGATGCCATTAGACAGAATAGCAGCATGGCCTGATCTATGCTTTAGGAGTAACTTTTTCTAGCTGTGTGAAGGGTAGCTTGAAGAGTGGAGAGGCTTGAGGCAGAGAAACTCATCCAGTGGTTCTCAACCTTCCTAATGCCAGGACCCTTTAATACTCTTATGTGGGTGTATCTGCATGTGGGCGGACCCACCTGGAGACCGATAGAGAAGCAGTGTCTCCGTCCCTAAGACCATCGGAAAATGTGTTTTCCGATGGTCTTAGGTGACCCCTGTGACCTCTGAGAAAGCATTGTTCGACCCCCAAAGGGGTCGCGACCCACAGGTTGAGAACCACTGCTTAGGCACTATTGCATTAGTTCAGGGATTAGGTGATGAGGACCTGAACCAGGGTAGTGGGTAGGTAAGAGGAGAGAAGGAGATGAAAGTAAGAGATATTACCGAGGTAGAATCAACATTGTTTGACAATTGACTGAACTTTTGGAGTAAAGGAAATTAAGCAGTACAGGATGACTCCAAGTTGGTGATCATGGGGACCTAGATGACAGCACCCTCACAGAAATAGAGAAGTTTGAAAGAGGGGTGGGTTTTGGAAGAAAGAGAATGAACTGTGTTTTAGACATGATGAGCTTGAGATACCTTTGGGAAATCTTGTTTAAAATAGCCAATAAGCAATTTTTAATGTGGGACTGGAGCTTAAGAGAGTAAGCAGGGCCGGGTTATGTAGTCATTTTAATATGGAAGATAATTTAAAACACAGGAGTGAATGTGCTTGCCAAGAGTATAGATAAAGAAGAGAAGGACCAAGGACAAAGGCTTGGGAACACAGAAAGTAGTTTAAGATTAAGGTAGATGAGTGGTAAGAACAATGAGACGAAGACTTTGCTGGACATTGACTCATTTGGACAGGGCTTTAGGCAAGCTGTGTAGTAGGAGAAAAAATGGAGACTTTGGCTCAAGAAGATGAGGAGGGATCACATTCTAAACACAGGAGACAACCTATGCACACGAGTGCGTAAGTGAGAGACGGGATGTGTGTGTGTGAGCAAGAGCATCAGGGAGACCGAAGGCCAGGGAAAAACCAGCATCTCCTGCATAGCAAGCTTAGACTCTCCATAAATACATTTTTACCTGGATTTCTTTCCATCTAACTGATTTCTCCACAGATTTAGTTGCTCCATGCCCCTTGCTATGAATAAAAAGACTTATAAAATGCTTACTCTGTGCCAGTACTGTGCTAAGCACTTTACATAGATCTCATTTAACCCTCATAACAACCCTGGGAGGTAGTTGCACCTATTATTCCCATTTTATAGTTGAGGAAACTGAGGCAGAGGTGATGTGACTTGCCCAGAGTCACACTAGTAAGTGTCTGAGGTAGTATTTGAACTCATGTTTTCCTAACTCCAGGCCCAGCACATGAGCCACTATGGCACCTAGCTTCACCTTAAAAACATACCAGTTCCCACATGCCACCTTCTTTAGCACCTCTAAGTTATTACACCTCCCTCTCTGTCTCTTTGTCTCTGTCTCTGTCTCTCTCTCTGTCTCTCTGTCTGTCTCTGTCTCTCTCTCTCTCTCTCTGTCTCTGTCTGTCTGTCTGTCTGTCTCTCCCCACCCCCTTCAAATGACTTCAATACGCCTCTCAAGTGAGTGATAGACTAGTGGAAAGAGAATCCATATCAGTGAAAGCACTGCTCTTTGAAGTATTGGATAGCAGTACTTAGTCATTACCAGTAGGCGTTGGAGGGGAGAGGAGTCCAGGTCTTTGCCTTGACTCTGAAGCCGTTATTGGCCCTTTACTATTTAACATTTTTATTGCTGACTTGGATTATGACATTATCCAATTTTCTGATGACACAAAGTTAAGACAGATAACTAGAAAATGTTGGATAACTGAGGTAAATGTAAAATCTTACTCTTGGATCCAAAATGTCAACTTTACAAGACCAGGATGGGGAAGTCCAGGAAGGTTGTGACTTATGTTGGTGGAAAGGAAACCTCTGACAATGGAATCACAGGTCTGTATTTTAAAATCTAGAGGGTTTTGTATACTAACTGCAATTAGAGCTTTTGACAGACTCAATTTCTCTGAGAAAAGGAAAAACAATGATAGTTCCACTGTATGTTAACCCAATTAGATCGCAAGGGCAACATTTTGTTCATTACAGGTCCCCATATTTAGGAAGGATATCAATAAGCTGGAGAAGGGAAATGAGGATGCTGAAAATCTGAAAATCATGCATTCTATATTGATGCTTTTTGTACTTCCATCATTTTCCAATACAGACCCTCCTCCATCCTTTCCCCCAAATCCCCTCCTGTGCAACAAAGGAAAACATGCATATCAACAAAGGTATCATCCAAAGTGTTATAATCTTCCCCACTCTCTACTAAGAGGTTCAGATGATCATACGTTTAAAATTTAGGGAACAGAAGGTCATCAGTTCCAGCTCCTCCATTTTATGGAAAAGAAAGCTGCAGACCAAAGAATCTAAAAAGCTTGCTCAAGGCAACATGGGTAGAAGTGTCAGTCAGCATTTGAACCCAGGTCCTCCAAGCCAGTGTTATTCCTATTGGAAGACATATCCATTCATCTCTGGAAGCATTTTATTTTGAGTTGGACTGCATTTTCGTGCTTGTTTTATTTACATTAGTGAATATTCTTCTCTTAGATTTGCTTTCTTTGCTCATCAGTTCACATAACATTTCTGATTCCCTTTGAATTCCTCATAATCATGATTTCTTAATATGCAATTACATTCATATGTGATCATTATTGAATCTTCTCCAAACGATAAGGAGAGGAATTGCATTTAGGATGTCATTGGTGTAGGGAACTTCTGGGTGAGTAAACTCCCTCTACCAAATGCACGTCAGCACATTGCACTGAGGAGTTAAGTAACTTGCCCAGGGGCACACAGCATGTGTCTGAGGGAGGATTTGAACCCAGGCCTTGCCATTTCTCCATGCTGGAATGCAGAAAATACAGTCTACATTCAGAAAAACAGGCTGGTAGAATTCATAGCACCAGAGTGTTTTAAGGTTCAAAAGGGTATTAGACAAAATAGAGATGGAGAGGTGTTCTAATCCGATGAAGATAAGAGATATAATTGGTATGAGAACTGAGTATGGAACAGCTCATCCATTTAAGAATGGAAAAGGTATAGGATAAGGCTGTATATCATTACCTTATTATTTATTTACCTTATATGCCAAGTACATCATGCAAAATGCCAGACTGGATGAATCCAAAGCTGGAATTAAAGTTGCCAAGGGAAACGTGAGCGGTCTCAGATATGTAGATGATACCACTCTGGTGGCAGAAAGTGACGAGGAATTTCTTAAAGCCTCTTGATGAGGGTGAAAGAGAAGAGTGGAAAAGCCCTCTTGAAGCTTAACATCAAAAAAACTAAGTTCTTGGCAACTGGTGCCATCACTTCTTGGCAAAGAGAGAGAAGAAATGGAAGCAGTGTCAGATTTTATATTCTTGGGCTCAAAGATCACTATAGGTGATGACTGCAGCCATGAAATTAAAAGAAGCTTGCTTCTTGGAAGAAAAGCTATGGCAAATCTGGACAGCATACTAAAAAGCAGAGACATCATCTTACTGACAAAGGTCCATAAAGTCAAAGCAATGGTTTTTCCAATAGCAATGTATGGCTGTGAGAGTTGGCTGAATGCCACAGTATCAATGCTTTTTCAACTGGAGTGTTGGAGAAGACTTTTGAGTCCTTTGGACAGCAAAGAGATCAAATCAGTCAATACTTAAAGAAATTAATTCAAGCTCTTCACTAGAAGGTCAAATACTGAAGCTGATGCTTAAATACTTTGGACACATAAAGAGAAGACGGGATTAATAGGAAAAGACCCTGAAGTTGAGAAAGATTGAAGGTGAAAGGAAAAGAGGGCAGCAGAGGATGAGATGGATAGATAGTATCACAGAAAAAAGAAACATGAGCTCGGATAGACTTTAAGAGATAGTGGAAGCTAGAACAGGCTAGCAAGTTATGGTCCAGGGGCTCAAGAAGAATCAGACATGACTAAACAGCTTAACCACAATTTGGACTAAGACCTAAATTTCCAAAAAATCCAGTAGTCTTCCCAATATATCACAGTCTTTTGTATTTATAGAATGCAGAGTAATATAAGTAAGTGATACCAAGCAGGCAGCAGTACAAGGTACTCCATCTTTACCACATCTAGAAATATTCAAGTATTTTTACTGTTGCAGAATCTTTAATAAAATTAAATTGGAACTATGCCTTCCAAAGGAAAAGAAATCTGAAGTTATAATATGGTAAATCAAGAATGCTGTAAGGAATACGAAATTCATATTCTTTAATGAAACAAATAAGAAAAAACCTATCACTACGTTTAAAAAGAATTATCTCTTAAGAGTCAGTGATCTTTCCATATTTTGCTGTGAATGATGACAAAAGAAGTGTCCCTTCCTCATACAGCAATGATGCAGTGAGTCCCACAGCATCAACTATCTTCGTTAAAAAGAATAATACAGTCTTCTAAGAACCTTTGCACAATAGTGCTAGTGTAAAAGCTATCATGTTGAAACAAAAAACTGAATACTTCAGAGCAAAATGGTAAGGTGAACCTCATATTGCTGCTGGCCAAGTGGGTCAGATATAGGAAAATAGGAAAAATTTAATAATTGAATAAATTATCATTTTTGAGAACATAATTTTTTTTCTCAGAGAAACAAAAATATGCTACTAACATCAGTTTCAAATCTGTGGCAAGATAGCAGAGGTGTTGTCGTTGTTCATAAGTTGTTTCCCTATAGAATCAAGGCAAATGTGAAATTCTGTGGAAAGCCAGCTGAAAAGTGGGAAAGGTAGAGATGGGAAGTCCAAATGCCTCCTTAAAATTAAATTATATCTTAAAGAAAGCTTTATAAGTCTTCCAGTAAGCAGGTTTCCTAATCTCAGTTGCTTAAAAACCATGTTCCTTGCTTCATAATACTTTCCATGGCTTTAATTTACATTAGATCACCTTTCTTTCTAGCAATTCATATCTCTGGTTGAATGGCAAGCTTTATTAGTTTGTGCCTAACTTACTAAGACAGAAATATGCTGGGAATTCTTCTCCAAGATTGGAGTTTTATGAAAGATGAACTTAGAGTATATAAAACTGTCTATGAACGATCAACCTGATTCTCCCTACACAATGCAAAGCAATCATCTTTCTTATAAAAATTCAGTTCTCCTTTTAACACAATAAATTGCCTAAAATTCATGAAGATTAGAAACAGATTTTATACCGTTGGATGAATTTGACACAGCTGACTAACACAAGAAAATCCACAGCCTGAGCTATGCCCTAGTGAATAACACTGCCTAACCAATTTGGAGACAGCTGATTGAAGAGAATAAATAATATACCTAGGGTCCAATTTATTATTTTGCACCTGTACACCATGTATTACTATCCTATTTTGAAAACCCCATAATTTACATAATTATACACTTTGTTTCAATTCAGAGCCAAGGGTTGTCCTTTTTAAAGTCAGCAATGCCTCTAGGTATTTTGTCCAGCCATCTAATGACTAGGAATGCTAATAAGGAAAGAAGACATGTGGCCCAACTTTTGTACTCCTTAATATCTTTCTTTTAATGGATGTTTCTTTTCTCACTACAAATGACAATCAGGATCCTTAAAAATAAATTGGAGTGAACAGAATGGTGAATGACAATATAATGCTCATAACACATCTTGTTTTCATGGGTGAAGAAATGCTGACAAATCAATATGACGGCATTCCCTACATTTGCAACACAAGTACAAAAACTGGAAAACCCTCATTGGTTTGCATTTTCTAACAAAAGACAATATCATAACTCTGCTTTCCAACAAAATCATTAATGTATTTTGGACAGCATGGGAGGAAATGTTAAGAGTGTTTTATTCCTGACTTCAGGCAATAGTTTGTTCAAAAGAACATTGAAATATTAATTTACTCTTCATGAAAAATTTAACTAATCACAAATAATTATGGATAATGGTAATTTATAATATTTAATTAGAAAGTATACCTTGCAACTAGTTACTGTATTTATCTATATAAACATGTATATAAGTAGCATACATATGTTTAAGCTTACATGCATATGTGCATATAAGCATATGTACATATGTGTATATGTGTATAAACAGAGACATATATAAGTAGCCTAATACTCTTCACTGAAGTGTTACAAAAAAAAAGTTTATGGGAAGTTAGTTACCTTTCTCTTTCCATCGATCACATCCTTCAAATTTTACAGACAGTAATGTCATTGATATTATACTTTCTAAAACCATTTCCCTCCCTAAAATTTGCCTAAATGGAATAAAATGAGACCAAAACCAAAGGCAAAAACATAGGCTCTCCTGTCCCTGAATGTCACAACATTCACTGATTAAATTCATATAACATAGATATTTCTTACCCTGTGAATCTCTCACAGTTTACTGAAATTTTAGAGAGCAATAATCATGTCCTCTTGTGATCTGCTACTAATTAGGCATTGTACCCATAGCATGGAAGCCTGCTCCTCAGAATAGAGTTGATATTTCTTGTAACTGGAAGACTTAACTGTATTTTCTATTGATTTTCTATAGATCTGTTTTTCAGCTCATTAGATAAAATTATCTGTTCCTTTGATATTCTCTACTGATGTGGAAAATTGAGAGTTGATTGTACTATACTTTTTTGGGTTACCATTATAAGATTATAGTCAAAGCTATAACTAAAATGGGGTGATTAAGACTTTGACCCACAGCACTGGAATTTATATGCCCTCCAAATTTGAAACAAAGATTAAGGACTGTACAATTTTTAAAAGGGGTGTGTGTGTGTGTGTGTGTGTGTGTGTGTGTGTGTGTGTGTGTGTGTGATTTTCTCAGTACTTATACCTGGCAGAAATAACTTGGTCTTGCAAGAAAGCCACTATTGTCTTCCCACTTCCAACCCCCATGGCAGTGGACTCCCTAGTAGCAAGGTAATAGTGTCCTAAGGTTTAAACCTATGAGAGACAATGTGCGAAGTTCCCTTGTCTCTCTCCCACAGGGCAATGCCTGTGAGTCTCTTTCCCCATAAGGTCTTATGGTCAGGGATGCCCTCTGTGGACCTATTGAATTTGTCTCAACTGCTTTTTTGCATTATATTCACAATACTGATTTTTAAACTAATATGAAGACATACTTACATATATTTGCTTGCACAATTTGTCAAAATTGCTAGTCTACAGTTGCACAATAACTTCATAATATCTCTATAACATAACAATATATATATTATTATCTCTCTTTTTTAGGATGAGGGAACAGGCCTGAGCCTGTTGGGACAACAGAAAAGTTGGTAAGGGTCTAATGTCAAATAAGTAGCATTTATTGTTGCTAACATATTAGGCTAAGTCTTGTGAATGCATGTCTCATGTCTAGAGGGGTAAGTTATCCCCCAATTTTATCATGCTGCATTTCTTGATCATTCAATTTAAGGTTGGAGAAAATAAGAAGCTAACAGCAGACTTCTAACCAACATGGCTACCTAAATGGGACACAAAATATTTTATTACATTCATACAACAAACTTTGCTCAGCCATTCTGTCTCTATACTACGCCCCTCCCCAACTCGCCTCTCGAGATTCTATTTGCAATTATTATACAGTTAAATGTTCAATAATTTTTTCTATTGATTAGTGTTTTCTTTGATTTGCCTCTATCTCCAGCTTTAATTCCTGAATTGTACTTTGTGTCAAGATGAGGTTCCACCCACGTCTATGTTTTTCTGTGAGGGCAGTTATCCCTGTTTTTTCCCACCCTGGGTCCACTAGACACACACCCTCTCCTTGATACCTCAAGGTTTGGTCCTCCCAAATCTTTGAGGTTGAGAATGCAGGATTTTCTTGGCCTCCTTTGACATGTGAGGACCGAATACTGAGAAACTCAGAGGCCCTGGGTCTGAGGGATTCTGGTCTGAGATGAAAGTTGTATTGTTGCCCACTGCCATTTTGCAAGGTTTCCAAGCTTCCCATCCTGGGGATTTTGGATCACTTTTAGTGATCTACTCTCAGTGCCTTTGAATACAGAGCCTTACAGGCCATCCCTGCCCTTCTTAGACATATCTGATAGAAATGACACTTGCTGTCCTGGGAAATAGTCCTTTTTTGTTGCCTTTGAGCTTCTGGCTGACTTTTTTTTTTATTTTCACAGTTCTAGGGTGGCAGCAATCATTTAATGTAATTTCTCATTGTATTTTTTATTCAGTCAAGTGTGAACTTTAGGGTTTTTAGATTTAGTTGGTTGGCCAACTTGCCTCCCATTCAGACAGCAGTCTTGGCAGGAAGTTTGCTATTAGCTACTTTTTTTTTCTAAGTAGAATGACAGAGGAGAGAAGAGGAGAGGAGAGGAGAGGAGAGGAGGGGAGGGGAGGGAAGGGGAGAGGAG
>CM053580.1:243576540-243600073 GCA_028627135.1 Pseudochirops cupreus | reverse complement strand
GAGGGAGGGGAGGGGAGGGGAGGAGAGGAGAGGGGAGGGGAGGAGAGGAGGGGAGGGGAAGAGAAGAGAGGAGGGGAGGGGAGGGGAGGGAGAGTAGAGGGGAGGGGAGGGAGAGGAGAGGAGGGGAGGGGAGAGGAGAGAGTATTTAGGAAACAGAGTGGTCAACAGTGCCAATATCAGCAGAGAGATGGAGACTGGGTTAACTACAGTGGATATATCATAGAGGAGATCACAGAAGGAGTATTCGTGGTTTCCACAGAAGACACAATTGATAGAACAGAAAAAAGAACCTGAAGAAACAGTGATAAGTCTCCTGAAATAAAAGAGTGACTGATTGGGAATAAAATTCACAGAAGTGAAGAATAATCTGGGAAAAGAGAAGTAAAAATCAATAACATTAAAAGAGCACATGATCTTTAAATAAGGAACCATACTGATCTTGAAAACAGGACGTGTAGTCAATTTAAGGATCATAAGTCTCCCAGAAGAACACAAGTCAAAAAAACCTGAACATTATGATGTAAGAAATAATAAAACTGCTGAGAACCTCTGACTATAGAAAACAAAACGCCCATCAAAAGATTCTACAGATTGCCTCAGAAATCTATGCTGCAAAATTCAATATACATAGTGCTTACATTTAACAATTCTAATGACAAACAGTAAATTCTGCTAGCAACCAGGAGAAGACCTTCAATGCAAAGGAAAGGAAATTCAAATTGCACAAGACTATTCTGTACTCACCAGAAAATACAGAATGTGCTGGAATAATGTATTCAGAAAAACAAAGTAGATCTGTACGCAGAACAAGGTGACATGCCTTGCAAAGTTGAGTCTGGTCATCAATGAAAAAAAAATGGATGTTCAATATTAAAAAGAGGATTTTGAAGCATCCTACAAAGTAAATCAGAACTGAGCAGATCATGTGCTTTGCAAACATCCCAGAAAACAGAAGGATAAGAAAAACAAACCAAGACAACTACCAGGGAAGGCACAGGTAATGAGATGAATTATGCCAGCGTGGAAAGCAGGGGAGGGGGGAATAGGAAGAGAAAGACACCTATGGAAATCATCAATAACAACAGCAAACAAAAAGAGGATCTATTGAGAGATTGTGGTGGTTGTTGTTGTTGTTTTTTAAAAGGAGATAAAGATGAAAAGGAATACACGTACAGTGATGGAAGAACAAGCCTGAAACAATGTGGACTAAATCACACAACACTCCAGGTGATTGTAATGGCCAGCAAAGAAGTACTTAGCGCCTTGGTTCAGCTATTTGATTATTTAGCACCTTGTTTCAGTTCAAGTTTCTTTTGAGCCTTGCCCATGATTATATCAAGTCTTTGTTAAGAAACAGAACTTGTGAATCCCACAGTGGGAGGGACTTGCCAAAGACAGGAACAGGAAGGACTTAAGAGGTGGACATAACAGGGAGGAGCTAATGACCATATATAAGGAGAAGCCCAAGCTGGGAAAGAGCAGAACTGTGAAGAGAACACTTGTGGTAGCACAGTCGAAAAGGAGAAAACTTGTGGTATCCCGGCACTCTGTTTATCTATTCTTCTGTGCTGATTTGGGTTTGTAATACTCTGTACAGAATCCCTGAGATCTTGTTGTCTATTTACAGAAGTCCAGAAGGACAGTATCAGAGGTCCTGCGACTTTACTTAGACCTTGTTTGTGGGTCTGGGTTGATTTCACAGGCAGATAGTGAATTGATGAAGGTGCCAGAAATGTGTATGAATGTTGTTTTGGTTCTGTTAAGCTTTGTCTTCCCAGAAACAGAAACTGTGAAGGACTTGAGGTAGAGTGGACATTGTGAGCTTCAATATGGAACTGGATGAGGAACTGAATGGGGAGCTGGATGAGGAGCTGAGAGCTGCCTACCTGTGAATCCAGGTGACAATTGGATAGATTAGGGCAGGACCTGGACCCATGGAAGAGGAAGCATGGAATTTGGGAGCTAGCCTTAAGTCAAGATGAAAAGATCTCTCTTTGGGTACTTAGTGCTGACTGAGAAGATCATGATTTACTATGGCCTAGGGGTAGGAGAACATTGTACTCTGTACCTTGTACCTCTTAAGGATGATTGAGTTAAGAATGATTAGAAATTAATCTCCAACCAAGAAGAAAGAAGACTTTTTGACTGAGAGATTAAGACAATGTGACCTGACCCAGGGGTAGAGAACTTTGACCTTTGTACTTTGTGTCCCTTAAGGAGGCTTGCTCCTTAAGGATGACAGAGTTAAAGACTTACTGATTGATATCTTTTGTTTAAAACTATGTGGCCACTTTGGTGATAAATTGTTATGTTATAACATTGTGAATGCTGTACTTTGGTTTCTGTGAATGTTTTGCTTTAATTTACCGCTGAATAGAGAGTTCACTATACTATGTGATCAGGACCTTAGAGCTATTCACAGCAGCAGTCCTCTGGAAAGTCCTCTGGAAAGCTGCTTGTGCTTGGCTTTATAGTGATTCAATATTGTTGTGGGGTTGTTTTTTGGAGGGAGGGGTCTGGGGGGGAGATTACAATTCAGAATGAGAGTGCACATAGAAGGAGAGAAAGAAAAATAAGATAGAAGAGAATGTGAAATATACCTGAATCAAGCAACCAATGAAGGGGAAATAACCCTTATCATAGGGACTGTATTATTTGTATATATACATTTACATAGGGACTACAATACAGTTTCTCAGGAAGAAGAGGGGCATAGGAGAACAGGTGATATGGTATAGGGAAGCATTAAAACATGGAAAGTCAGGGGTAAATCTAGATTTAGTGAATAGAGTTCTTGGTCTGGAGTCAGGAAGACAAGGTCAAATTCAGACATATAATACTTGTGTTACCTTGGCCAAGTCACTTAACCTCTGTTTTCCTCAGTTTATTCCACTGGAAAAAAATGTAAAGCACTTAGCATAGTGCCTGGAACCTAAAAGGTGCTATGTAAATGTTTTTATTATTATTATCAATAAAAATTATTCCAATGGGGAATACTACCTGAAGAGATACATTTTATAATGTGTGATAAGGGCCTTACAATAAGTATAACATTACATGGATTTGGCTTAGAGAGACCACTACCTCTGAAAGGGTGTTGTGCCTCCATGGACAGCATCCTACCTCAGGAGAAAGAGGATCAAAATGCCTGAAGGCAACCAACGCCCAGAATGGTGGGAGGGTATGGACCCACCGAGGAGGTTTCAGTCCTTCTTCACTCATTCATCATCAAATACTGTGCCACTGAATCTGATTTTTTAAAAATTATCTATCTTCTACTATTTATCCAGTCAGCTCTGTGGTGTAAGTTTCCCCAGAGAATCCAGCAGCATAATGAGGCAGAAAGAGAAGACTACCCACTTCTGATGGGGAAAACTTGGTGATACAATGTGGCAAGGTGTGACTTTTGACACAACATGGGGACAAGGAATTAAAGGGTAGTCAACAGGATATAACTAAATTGGTTGACCAAATAATCAAGATGTAAAAGGTAAGAAAGAGATACCAGAGCAGAGGTGATAGACCTGGAGAATATGAAGAGATGAAAGGACTTGAGGTCGCAGTGAGGTCAAATCCTATAATTAGTTTAGGAGGAATGAGGCATGGGGCAAGATGGAAGGATAGGAGTTTGTGGTCTGAGAAAGAAATTTCAGAATTCAGGAATGTAGAAGTGAAACAATTACAGGCAATGATGAAATAATCCTCATCAGATGACCATCCCTGTATGGAGCAGAGATAAACAGAGAGCTTAGACAGTGGTTCTCAACCTTCCTTATGCCACGACTCTTTAATACAGTTCCTCATGTTGTGGTGACTCCCAATCATAAAATTATTTTCGTTGCTACTTCATAACTGTCATTTTGCTACTGTTATGAATCACAATGTAAATATCTGATATGCAGGATGTATTTTCATTGTTACAAATTGAACATAACCCGCAGGCTGAGAACCACTGGTCTATGGAATGAATTTCAGAGAAGGTGAGGTTGCTGATTAACAGCAGTAAAAGGACCATTTAGGCTTATCAGTGGGGGACCAACAGGTGCACTGATTTCCCCTCCTCGACCCAGCGCTCGAGGCATTGCAAGAAGGAGGAGAGGTGTGGAAACACATACAAATATAAAAATTTCTGATACATTTCAACCCCTATATGCAAGCAATAATTACTGTTAATATATTTTAAATTATCTGTGAGATTCACAGGGGCAGCATGACGTGGCAGACAGAAAACTGGTCTTAGAGGAGGAAGACCAAGGTTCAAGTGCCACCTCCAGCACCTCCTGATTATTCGTAAAGCCAAGCACAAGCAGCTTTCCAGAGGACTGCGGCTGTGAACAGCTTCAGGGTTCTGACTGCATAGTGTAGCGAACTCTCTATTTATTCAACAGTAAACTAAGAGGAAACATTGACAGAAACCAAAGTATAGCATTCACAATGTTGTAACATAACAATTTATCACCAAAGTGGCCACATAGTTTTAAACAAAAGATATCGATCAGTAAGTCTTTAACTCCGTCATCCTCAAGGAGCAAGCCTCCTTAAGGGACACAAAGTACAAAGGCAAGTCCTCCACCCCTAGGTCACAGTAAATCATGATCTTCTCAGTCAGCATCAGGTACCCAAGAAGAGGTCTTTTCATCTTGACTCGAGGCTGGCTCTCAGATTCCATGGTTTCTCTTCCAAGGTCCCAACTCCTGCCTGAATCCACACAACTGTCACCTGGATTCAAAGGCAGTCAGCTCTCACCTCCTTGTCCAGTTCCCATTCCATATTGAAGCTCACAGTGTCCAGTCCACCTCAAGTCCTTCACAGTTTCTGTTTCTAGGAAGAAAAAATGTAAAAGAGCCACTATAATCCTCAAACACATTGCCAGCACCATCTTCAATTCACTATCTGCCTGCGAAATCAACACAGACCCACCAACAAAGTCTGAGAACTCAACACACATCACAAACAAAACTCACCACATACAGAGGCAGAGTGCCGCCACCACAAACGTTCCCTTCTCAAAATCCGCCACCACAAGTGCTCTCTCAGTTCTGCTCTCTCCCAGCCTCACCTTCTCTTTATATGTGGTTATTAAGCTCCTCTCTGTTTCGCCCCTTCCTGTTGCATCAGCAACAGGGGTTCACGAGTTCTGTTTCTTGACAAAGACTTGATATAATCAGGGCAAGGCTCAAAGACATGAACTCAAACAAGGTGCTAAATAATTCTTTGCTTGCCATTACACTATTCCACTGGTCACATCCCTGAGCCCCTAATATGTGCACACTTTTCTAAGTCTAGGGGAGCAATTGCCAATCTACATTGATAGAGCACGTTTCTTCCACAGGGAATCATATTGATGAAATCATGATGGGTCTGTACTAAATAGTGTGTATGTATGTCAAAACATACATATACACACATACCTGCATTCACAGATAGATAGATTGACATCTAGAGGTGTTTTATTTTTCTTCTCCATTACATATAGGGGTTGAAATGCATTAGAAATCTTTATGTTTATATCAGCTGCCATACCTCCTTTCCTTTGTGCAAGTTCCTAGAGCACTGGGCCGGGAGGAGAGATCAATGTACCTCTTGCTCCTCACTGCTATTGCTAGATGCTCCTTTTGCCACTAAAGACAAATAGACGTACTTGTTCACTCTGTGTGTGTGTGTGTGTGTGTGTGTGTGTGTGTGTGCATGCTTATTAGAGCCTTTAGTAGAACAGTATAATATTTTCACACATGTAACACTTGTTCAAGCCCCATAAAGCCTAGGTAACTAATTGTTTTGAGCACCCTTAATTTCTCAATTTGTAAAATGACAGGATTTTAATGTATGATCACTAAGGTCCTTGCTGTTTTAAATTGTCTGAACTCATGAATGAGTCTCTTAACAATTATTAAGTTTAAAGAGAACCGAACGCAGCAGAAAAACTAATGGTTTGGGGTTCGACAGATCTGGATTCAAAAGCTGTCTCGGATTATTTATGTGACCATGGGAAATCTGCTTAACCTCTCCAAGACTCACTTTCCCCATCTGTCAAATAGGGATAATAATGGCATATATCTCCAGGGGTTGTTGTAAGGATCAAAGGAAACAATGTATGAAAAATGCTTCATGATGCTTTAAGAGCTACACAAACAAATGCAGCATCAATTTGGAGATACATGATAAAGCAGCAAATCAAATCTAGTCTGTGGAGAGTATGAGTAATGGAAAGAGCACTGACCCTAAATCTAGGCTCTAATGCCAAGTCTACAACTTATTTCCTATGTGATTTGGGACAAGTGGCCTTGTTTCTTTGAACTTGTTTCCTCTTTTTTAAATAAGCAGTGAACTATCTAAAACTGGGTTGTTCTTCAGTCACTTCAGTCATGTTCCATCCTTCATGGCCTCATTTAGGGTTTTCTTGGCAAAGATACTAGAGTGATTTGCCATTTCCTTCTTCAGCTCATTTTACAAATGAGGCAAACAGGGTTAAGTGACTTACCTGGAGTCAAACACTAGTAAGTGTCTGAAGCTAGATTTGAATCCAGGAAGATGTCTTTCTGACATCTATTCATTGTGCCACCTAGCTGGACTAAATAATCTCTATTATTCCTTCTCGTTCTCTAGCCTGTGATAATCTAGGTCATCCCTGTGGAGAAATGACAATGGCAGGCTAAACTCTTGAAACAACTAATCCTCCCTTCCCCTACTTCAATATTGTTCAGGATATGTCTCCCAAAGCTGAAAAAACCTGACTGAATTTGATAATTTAGTCAAAAGCAGTCATTTCAGTAGGCAAAGCCTAGTCAACTATATTATCCGGTATTACATATGCCAAAGCAACCATTAGTTGGACTAGTTTTTTTCTTCATTTTTTACCAGTCTTGTTGATATTCTATAGACATCAACTCCAAGGAAAGGTAACCTTTAGATAAACAAAATAAGAATAACTCTAAATCCCTAAGTCACTTTAAAAAGTCCAACATAGTGATGAATGCTCTCAGCAATCTGGTCAGGGAATTGTGGCTGGGGGTGGAATTGAGCCTTCTCATTGGAAATTGGAACTCAATGATGAGGAAACTCCACCTGCCATTACTGATTGCCATCCATTCTGCATCTCATAGTCTTAAAGAATTGTCTGAATATTGAAGAGGTTGCAACCTGTCCAGGGTAACACAGACAGTATGTGTCAGAGGCAGGCCTTGAATCCAGGTCATCCTGACCTCAAGGTCAGTTGTCTATCAGAAAAAAATATATCAGAGAATAAATTTTGCTAAGTATACTCAAATCCTTGATCAATCCTTCAAGTCAATGAAAAATAAGAGCCTCATAATCATTTTGATTTTAACACTTACTGTAGTTTTGAAAGGCTACAGATATAATTTCAGAAGCAGCCTCTGTGATGCTTACGCTATAATTGTTTTTTTTTAATCTTTTTCCTTAAGTTTGTAAAATGAAAATGTAAAATGGATTACTGGAAGTGCCACCAGAGCTTAAAGAGTGAAAGATGTAATGCCTGGAATAAGTAAAACACATTTGCTGCTGTAACAAGAAAAGACAGAGTGGATTTGAAAAACATGTATTCAGCATTACAGTGCCTGGAGAAGTTGGGATAGCAATGTTAATTAAACGCAGATGTTTGGAAGAACTTGCAGGGTTTCTCGGAAGACAATGGAGGAGCATTCTTATGAATCACACACATAATGGGCCTAAGATATGGTGAGAAATTTGAAAACCCTAGAAAAAAAGCTTTCACTTCAAATTTCATTTTCTGATAATGTTGAATTCAGCAGCAAGAATGTAAATTCCTTTTGACTGATCTTTATTCTATTTACATTCCAAAACTCTTTGGGAAGTTCATTATTAATAGAAGTTGTTAGATGAGTGGGTTTTTTTTTTTAATGTAATCTTCTCTAAGCCTTAATGTGCTTGCAGCTGAATCTCTTGTCAAACAAGGAAATGCAAAGAGGCTACATTGGTCCATGTCATCATGGAGGTTACAGTCAGGCAGCAGATATGACACATATACCGTGATCTTAAAGCACTACTGCAATATTATGTAATAATCACCCTTTTAGACCTGAAAGGGACCTGTGAGACCATCTAGTTCAGCCTCTAACTTCACAGAAAAGTGAGGCTAAATTATCTGTCCAAAGTCACAAAGATAGTCATGGCTCAAGGCAGGATTTGAACCCAGCTCCTCTGCTTGCAGAGTCATTGTACCACGTGATGAATCCATAAGAAAAATTCAAATTAAGTGATGACATAGGGAAGTCACAGGGGTACTTAGTATCAGAGTCAGGATTTGAACATATGTCCTCTGATTCCAGAGTTAGAGCACGTTCCACTACTCCATGTGATAAATGCAAAACAGAGACACAGATTGGGGTATGTGAGGTCTAAGGGGGAAGGTCATTACTGATTAAGATGATGAGGGAAGGCTTCCCAAAAGAAGTAGCATTTGAGATAGCACCCAAACATGCCTTTCCTTCTTGATTTTATTATTTCTATCAATGGAATCAGCCTTCGAATAGTCACTTCCTCTAAAAAAAACTTTGGAGATGTGTTTGATTCTCATCTCTCCCTCTCTTCCGTCTATCTCTGCAGCACCTGTTGTATCCATAAGCCCCCTTTCTATTCACACAACCTAGTGCAGACTCTCCTGAACACCTGTTTGGGCAACTGTTACAGGCCCCTAAAAGGTGTTGCTGCTACAATTGTTACCAGAATTAATTTATTTTGCACAGATCTGGCCATGCCGTTCCTCTGCTCAAAATCTTTCCATTTCTTCTTCTTGCCTGTTTAGTAGGTACGTGATCCTGGGCAAGTCACTCAGCCTCTCTTTCCCCCAGTTCTTTAGCTGTAACATGCGGGTAACACAGCACCTGCCTCTCCAGGTTGTTGCAAGGATTGGATGAGATGAGATTTGTGAACCATTCTGCAAACCTCAAGGCACAACATAAATACTAGTCATTATTATTGTTATTATTGAATAAATTTTCTGCCCCTTTAAGATCTGGTATTCAAAATCTCCTACAATCTGACACCACTTCACTTCTCCAGTTTCATCCTATACATCTAACCTCCAATGATTCTAAACTCTAGCCAAACTGGACTTCTCACCATTCCAGGACACACTTTCCCATTTCCATGTATTCGTTCAACCCGGTCCATATCTGTAGGATTGGACAGAATACCCATCCACCTGGTGAACTGCTTTCTATCCTTTAAAAACAAACTCCAATGCTCCTTGAAGAAGATGGTTCTCCCCCCCTCCCCACCTCTACATGATTATGGCCTGTCAGTCCTCACTTAACATTCTTCTTGCAAGTTTCTGATATGCTTTTCATGTATTATTTTGTTCTATGTTTATTTGTGTTTGTATCAAACTCTATTAGACTATAAGTTTTATAAGGACAAGAACGCTGGCTTTTGCCTCCTACCAAACACTAGCACAGTACTCTGAGAACAAGGGGTATCTGACAAATCTGAGTTTAATGGAACTGAATTAAATTGACCATAAGCTCCTTGAAAGCAGGGCCACTAATCTTTCAGTTTTGTATTCCTAGTGCCTTGCACATGCTAAGTGATCATCACATCTCTAACTGAATTGAAATAATGTGTAATGTGTGTGCTTTGGTTGACACATAACCACCTTCACTTTCCTCATCAAAGGATGTGGTGTTAAATAACCTCTGAGGTCCCTTACAACTCTAAATCTGGGAATCTATCTTCCTATCACTACTTTATACATCTATTTCCTGATTCTCCCAAGGTTCTAACAGTTGACATTTAAAGTAATGTCTTCAAGTTTTTGGTTTTTTTTTTCAACAGGCAATTTGGCATAGGGGACAAAGAATCAATCTTGGAGTTAGGCTTGGATTCAAGTTTTCCCTATTCCCTTGATGATCAAAAAATAAAATATTTCATTTGGCATTTAAAGCCCTTCACAATCTGGTACCTCCTACCTTTCCAGTCTTCTTGGACGTCACTTCTTTTGATATACTCTGCCTCCTAACTCCACTGGCTTTCTTGCTAGTCGTCACATATAACATGCCATCTCTGACTCTGTGCCCCTTCACTGGCTATCTCTGATGCCTGGAAGGCCCTCTCACTTCTACCTACTGGCTTCCATGATAACTCAGCTTTAAACGGTGTCACATTGTGGGGAACTTCAAATTTCAGTCAAAGAAATTTGAAATATAAATGGTGGACAATAGTCAGGCATTGAAGATTTTGAGCAGAAAGAGTGACATGTTGAGCTTTATACACAGAAAGATTCATCCAGTTCTCTGTTTCAAGTAAGGAAATAATTGTAGTTGAAGATCTTGGTTGAATTAAAGATTATTTACCCAGCTAAATGGAAATTAGAACCTATCCTTGGGTAGTAAGAAGAGAATTAGAGGAGAAGGAATGAATGTGAGAGATTTTGCTGAAGTAGAATTGACAGGTCTTGGTAGCTAATTAAGCTGAGAGGTCAGAGGGAATGAAAAGTCAAAAAGACTATCCAGAGTTTGACTTTTTTTTTAATTCCGGGGCTCCCTAGTTTTCCTAGGCTAGAAATGCAGCAACCACTCACAAGCCTGAACCCAGTGCCGATCAGCACAAAATCTAGCTTGTCTAGTGTCTGACTTGGGCCAGTTCATCAGCTGTGTGGCCATATTGGTGCAAGACCTAGTGTAGCTTCTTCATTGGGTTAGCTCACTGCCTGTCAGAACTCCTTTGCTCAAGCAATCCACCAGCCTCAACCCTCCCCAGTGGCAGGAAGTGTGTGTGTGTGTGTGTGTGTGTGTGTGTGTGTCTGTGTGTCTGTGTGTCTGTGTGTCTGTGTGTGTGTATGAGACTAAGCCTGAGGCAGCAAGATTTTGAACATTTGAGAGTGGGTGAATGGTGGTGCTACTGAGAGCAATAATGAAGTCAGAAGGCCTAGAAAGCCTAGAAAGAGATACTGAGTTAGGTTTTTGATACATTGAGCATGGAGCTCTAGTGAGAGACATCTAAGAGTAAGGGTTTCCAAGTAGTTCCAAAACAATGGGTCAGGGGAAAGACTTGCTCTGCTGTTCTCACATCCCAATGAGCCATGATTCAATACCTTTGAAATAGAAAATCTTTCTCACACATTGTGATGGTGGGGAGTGGGCTGTGGTTAATTAGATCTATTTATTTAAACAGAATTATAAATCTGGAAGGGACACTTATGTTATCACAATAAGTAAGCCACTACAGCTGAGCCATGGGTGTGGCACCTGTGGGCAGTTGCCCTGAGGACTGAACCAGCTCTTATTCATTCCACTCTAAGGATGCCTGCTGGCAACAAACAAAAGCAGTAAGAAGCAAGATCCCTGTGCTGGTAGAAGGCTAGTTAATGCCAGGACCTTCTTTGGAAGAAAAGGGAAGAGAGTTTGCCAGAAGAGAGGCTTTTGTGGTAAAAACTGTTTGGCTTTAGGGGACCATTGTCTCTGTCTCCTCAAATGCTCTGTGCTCTTCTAGGAAAGTCTTGTGAACTGGGCCTTGCTGAAAACTGCCTGCACTCTTAAGTCAAGAAAACATTTAAAGAATCATGTTTTTAGAGCCTGAAGGGACTTTAGAAGTCATCCAGTACAATTCCTACATTTTACAGATTAAGACAATGAGACTGCAAAAAGTAAATCATTTATCCAGAATCTATAACAAGAAAGTACCTGAAGCAGAATTCAAACTCAGGGCTTTCTGGCTCCAAGGATATCATCTAATGAATCAATATCCAAGCTAAGTATCCATGTTAGTGCTGTTGCAAAAGAAAACACACACAAAATACCAAGAATAATAAATTTCCCTCTTCACAGCCAAATTAGAAAAAGCCAACCACATTCATTGTTTCCACTTTAACAAGTTATTTAACAAATAACATTAAATAATTAAATGATAACCAAAGTTATTTATTAAGCACCTACTCCACGTAAAACCCCAAAGTAATCCCCATCCTGAAGGAGCTGACACCTCCTTGGACAACGTCTGTAAACAGACACATACGACGTGCCACAATAAATTCAAAATGGCACTCAACAAATATAATTTTAAGGAGTATAAATTTAAGTTCACACAATTAAAAACTTGGAACTCAAAATCATGTACCTTTCCCAACTATGGTCATGGGAAGAATTCGTTACAAGATATTATAAAAGCGAAAATAGCCCACTTTGACGACAGGAAAAGCTTTTTCAGGAAAATAAATTTGCTTCAAATGTCACTTATAAAAGCCTGATATTGGGCAGCTAGGTGGCGCAGTGAATAGAGCACCTGCCCTGGAGTCAGGAGGACCTGAGTTGAAATGTTACCTCAGACACTTAACACTAACTAGCCCTGTGACCTTGGGCAAGTCACTTAACCCCAATTGCCCTTTCTCCCCTCCAAAAAGAAAAAAATAAAATAAAATAAAATAAAATAAATAAAAGCCTGATATCCAAAATGTAGAGTCAGTGAAGACAAATGTGTAGTACCTAGAGACATTTTCCCAAAGATAAGTGATCAAAGAATTTGAATAAGAAGTTCTCGAAAGAACTAGAACCAGGTCAGTGGAAGACAGCTACCACTGGGATGATCAGTAAGGATTTCCTGAACCTTAAAGAAGTTACTGAGTTCCATAGAGTGAAAGCCAGGAAACAGCAGTGTGGAACAAGTGCCGCTCCATCTCCCCCGCCATGAGGAGTAAGCTGGGGGGTGGCATGAATAAAAGTACCAAGTCATCAATGAAAGGTTGGGGTTGCTTACTTGCTTGTTTGCTTGGTTATCGTTGTTTAAAGAATTGAGTGTAAGGAAAGTGGAAACAACGAATGTGGTTGGCTTTTTCTAATTTGGCTGTGAAAAGAAGAGGGAACTTTATTATTCTTGGTTTTTTGTGTGTTTTCTTTTGCAACAGCACTAATATGGAAATGTTTTGCATGACTTCATATGCATAATTGTTATCACATTGCCTGCCTTCTCAAGGGATGAGGAGGAGCAGGAGAGGTGAGAGAACTTGGAACTCATGTGTTTTTTTTATGAATGTTACAATTTTTGATGTAATGGGGAAACAGTGAAATAAAATATATTTTAAAAAGATAAAAAAAATGAGAGATAGGATGGTAACTTGAGTGGATGATTGGGTCAGTAATATCTCTGTTTTTGTTAATACCTTTTGGGTCCTTGGGCATGATGGTGTCACAGGTCACAGGAAGCAGACTCTTTAGATATCATAGGATTATAGATTTAGAGCTAGATGGGAGCTTTAGAGGTCGTCAGAGCCTTTAGAAAAGTTAAGTGACTCGCCTGAGTTCATCTAGAGACAATGATGAGATTTAAATTCAGGTCCTTTGTTTACAAACCCAATACTCTTTCTACTGCAGGCCAATGCTTCTCATCTAGTCCACATCTTTTCCTATAAATGTGATAATATTAGCTTAAGGAATTAATACTCAATAGCATCTGATACCCCTTAATAATCATAATGGTTTTAAAAGACTAAAGTATTAATTTCCTCTCATGAAAAATTCTTTAAATGATTAAAAATCTTTTAAAAATTATACATCATTAAAATGTTCAAATATCACTATTAACTTTCCTAAAGCTACTTTCTTCAATTGGAATACTTTGCCATTTCTAAAAATTTATCTAAGTCAGTTAAAGGAGAATTGGAGATACTTAGTGAACTCTGGTACCATTGGTGCCACAAATACTGTTACATTCAAGGCCTTCTTTGACTTGGAATTAGCCTCCTTTTTTAGCTTTGCCTCCCCCTATTCTTTATACATACAACTTATGTTTTGGGAAAACTGGACTGCTCATTTTCCCTGGGCATTCCTTAAGACTTACCATCTGTCTGTGGCTTTAATTATATTATTTCTTCTACAGGGAATCTTACTCCCAGTTCCCCTCCCATATCTTCAACATCTTTAGGCAACTAGATAATGTAGTGTGGATAATGTGCTAAACTTAGAGTCAGGAAGACCTAAATTAAATCCTCCTTCATGCATTTGCTAGCTGTGTGACCGTGGGCAAGTCATATAACCTTTATCAGTTTCTTTATCTGTAAAATGGGCTAATGATACCACCTACCTCATGGGGTTGTTTTGAGGATCAAAAGAGGTAACATATATAAAGAACTTCATAAATATTCAAGTACTATATAGACACTAATTTTCATATTTATCAATAACTTGGATGAAAGGAATCATCAAACTTGAAACAAAAGCCAAGAAATTTTAGTGAACTGAGAGTTCAATATGAAGTTAACAGAATAATGATGTGGTTATTGAAAAAGCTAGTGTTGTCTTATGCAACATGAATAGAAGCACAGCATCCCTGATCACCCCAATCGAAAGGCACTCCTTCCCCCTTGGTACCCTCATAAACTGCCCTCCCACTTCTGTCACTTGTCACCTAACAGTTTTTATTGTGCTGTTCTGTGTATATACTAGAAGGAATGCCATAGGGGATTTCTAAGAGGTATTAGAAAAGGATCACACAAGATGAGAAGTCAGTGTGGTTGCGATCTATGTTGTAGGAGTAAAATATAACATACAATATATTGTGCCTCCCTTAGGACACTCTCAGCCTGTGACTACATGCAATAATAGTGAAAACGAGAAGAACCCAGAGGTATGACTGCTGCCACTAACCAGGAGTGGGGACTGTATCTGTGACAGCTGCTGGATCAGTTGCCTTTGGCCCTACCCTCTGCCGATCACTGCATCATTCAACTGTTACTTCAGTCAGGACTCTGGCTTCCACCTAACCTCCTCTGAGACACTGTTTATTGCCTCATGATTGAAACGCTGGCCATGGTCCCTCATCCTTCTTGTCAGTGGTTGATGTTCTACTAATTAACTCGTGGCTCCTTTACTGACAAATATCTGGTTCTACACACTAGTACAGCTGACAGGCTCCCATTCTCCCTCTCTCACTCCAAAGCAGAGATGTTCCTTTTCCCCCTCCCTCCCCATGGAGGAGTGGTAAACAGGCTTGCTGCCCTGTCCAGCAGACCTCCCCCCCACTGGGTGGGGCCAGATGGGACCAGATGGTTTCTATTAACTGTACTAATTCCTTGTGAGACTTGGACCAAGCTGCCTAAAACACGCTGTGCTTCTACTTCCCAAATTGTAAAATACAGAGGATCCACTCATTTATCTAATTCATATGGTTGGGAAAATAACCAAAAAGACACTTTCCATAGAAAAGAACGTGCTATGAGAGAAACACTCTGATTTCTACACATTCTAATTTGCATTAGGACTACATAACTTCATTTCATTACAAGTAGCAAATAAAGATGCTCTCAGATCATGATTGCTCTAGCACTTTTCAAGTTCTATTAGCCACGTGGTGCAGAGAACTGGCCTCAACATACTTCATTTGTGCAGACCCTGCAATAGAGATCAATGGGAACAAGACACAGAGGTGAAGAAAAGAACTAGACAATTTAGCTGGATGTAAGGGAGTCTATATGCACCCCAGGCATTTATTTCTGAAGCCTGTGGAAGCACTGTTTATTGAGAGTTGGCAAGAGTTGGACATATTGGAGAAGCATATACTGTTGCATTATTTTCAATGTGCAATGAAGCAAAGCAACCATTTTGTGATATGAAAACAAGTGAACCACCACAGCAGCAACAATAAAAAGGCTCGAAAATTAAATAAACTAAGCCTGGCACTGGAGGCAAATCTTAAGTGGCTCAGAAAGGGAAGGTGGAGCTGTACATCATATCAATTATTGTAACGACCAAGTACAGTGGGCTACAGAAAAAATAAAAGAGAACTTCTCAACCACAGGGAGGCCTTTGATTTTTCAACCTCCTTAAATAATGATATAGTTGCCAATTAGAAGGCGATAGTGGTATATTGGCTATGATTTATTCTAGGTCTACTATTCTTGTTTGTTTGTTTTAGACACATTTCTAAGTTATCTTTTATCCCCTTTAGATGCCTTAGGCCATATAAAGAAGGGAATAGTCAAGAGCAGACCAGGGTGGTTGGTTGGTGTGTGTGTGTGTGTGTGTGTGTGTGTGTGTGTGTGTGTGTGTGCGCGTGTGTGTGTGTGTTCTTAGCATTAGCTCTTTATGCATGCCTATGAGACACCTCAATGTGAATGGGTCTCATGTTGGAGAGAGAGGCAGAATAAGCTGATGCAGCTAAGATTTGTATATTGATAGCTTCTGTGCAGCATGAACTGGTGAAAGAATTTCCAAGAACCAGGCATAACATCATGGTGGATCTCATGAGATATTTTTGCTCTTTTCAGCATTATTCCTGAGAGAGGCATCATATCCACCATGGAAAATATGGGCATTGAAAATAGTCAATACCTAAAAAGCAGCAAATGTATACATAGAGCATGTATCTAGAATTTCTACCCCTAAACAAGTAATTGAATCAAAATATACAGAAAATCGATTCTTGGACGGGATAGGAATAAGCTACTGAGGCTCTTCTTTTTTTTTCTTCCTATTGCAGAAAGAGATATGGTTCTTCTGCAAAGTGCTATCTGTGCCACAAATAAATTTACATAATAACCTAGATGAACAAAGAGATGAATGGAAGAGAAAGCTTATATTTATCTAGCCACATAAAGGGGTGCCTTTCTTTCTATGGCCAGGGCTGAGCACAGTGCCTGGCACATACATAATAAGTACATAATAGATGATTATTGACTAAAGATAGATGAAGATGAGTTAAGAAAGAAAAGGAAAAAATGTTAAGCCTTGGGCTCAATCGCTAGAGGTACAACAGCCAGGATCTTTCCTTAAGTCGATTCTCCTTTCCCAGCTGGCTATTTTCCTCTATCTCTCTCTCTTTTCTTAGCCAGACTTCCCAACTTTCTTGGGAAAGTTATCTAGATTGTGTCACCAGTTTTTCTCCATTTATTTTTCCTGAACCACATGCAGTCTGACTTTCTGTCTTATTACTCATGTAAAATAGCTCTCTTCATGGTCATCAGTGATGATGGCCAAATTTAATGGCCTTTATCTCAATCATCATCTTTCTTGACTTCTCCAGAGTATTTAACTCTGTTTACCAACTTTTCTCCTCCTTGATACTCTCTCAATTATCTTCCCATGACATTAGTTTCTCTGGGTTCTCCTCCCTCCAGTCTAAACTGGTCTTCTTAGCACCTGCTGCTGGATCTTCATCCATGTGGGTATATCCCCAAGGCTCTGTTCTGGACTTCCTTCTCTTTCCTCTCTATCTTTCTTGTTTGGAGAGCTCCCTAGCTCCCATTGATCAAATCACCATCTCTATGCATTTGATTCCCAGACTCATGTATTCACTCCTAAGCTTTCTTATACACCCCCTTGCTGCATCACCAATTGTATTTTGGGCATTTCATACTAGATGTCCCATGGTCTAAAGGAAAACTCATTATCTTTCCCCTGGAGTCTATTTCTCTTCAGAACTTTGTTACTATTGTCCAGAGCACAATCATTTAGGTGGTGTAATAGAGAGAGCCCTGGACCTGGAGTCAAGAAGACTCATCTTCTGAAATTCAAATCTGGACTCAGATACTTACTAGTGTGTGACCTCAGGCAAGTCACTTAACTCTATTTGCCTCACTTTCCTCATCTGTAAAATGAGTTGAAGAAGGAAATGGCAAATCACTCTAGTATATTTGCCAAGAAAACTCCAAATGGGGTCACCAAGAGTTGGACACAACTGAATAGCAACTACAATCATCCTTTCAGTCACCCAGGTTTTAGAACATGATGGTGTTCTTGATTCTTCCCTCTCACATACCACAAAACTAGTTAGTTGCCAAGTTTTCTTGTTTCTATCTTAACATCTCTTGCCTGCATTCTACTCTGCCTACTTATTCATTCTCTAAACTACCACCAATGTTATTTTCCCTAAGCACAGGTCTGACCATTTCCCTCTACTCAATGCATTGCAGTGACACTCTATTAATTCTAGAAACAAGTATAAGCTTTTCTGGCATTAAAAGCACTTCATAGCTTAGCCTTTCTTTCCTTTAGAGGCAGCTGGTAGTGAAGTGGAGTTCTGGATGTGGAGTCAGGAAGACCTGAGTTCAAATCTGTCCCTAGACACCTACTGGTTTAGCAAGTCATTTAACCTGTTTGCCTCAGTTTCCAGAGCTACAAAGTGGAGATAATCATTACCTATCTTACCAGGTTGTTGTGATGATCAACTGAGATAATATTTGTAAAAAGTACTTAGCACGTGGTAACTGCTTATTCTCTTCCTTTCTTCCCCCTTTACCTGCTTCTTTACAATCTACCTATCTGTCTGTCCAAGTTTTCTCAATGAGGACAGTGCAAGCTTACTTCACAGGGTTGTGGTAAGAATGAAATAAGATATTTATAAAGTGTTTAGTAGAGTGCCTGGTGCTTTATAAACATTCATTTCCTTTTTTTTTCTTACTACTTACATATTATTCACACGCACATTTCTTCATTGTATAGCTATACTGGCTTATATTTCTGCTTCTTACACTTGAGTCTCCATCTTCAGTACTCATGCTTGTTTTCTAGGTGTCCCCTATGACTGTGTAATATCTTCCCTTTTCACCTCTTCATCCTGGAGCACCTGGTTTTGTTCAAGCCTCAATTCAAGTCCAACTTTTATGGGAGTTATTCCTCATCCCCCAGGTGCTAGTTCCTTCCCCCCCATTTGTATTGTATTTGCCTATGTCTTCTACATCCCTCTAAATGCATACATTGTCTTTTCCCATTGGAATATCAGGTCCTAGAGGCTGGAGTCTGTTTAATTTCCATCTTTGTATCACCAATGCTCACCACAGTGCTTGGAAGTAGAAAGCACTTAACCCACGTTTTAAGAAGCAATGAAGAAGTCACAAGTGGAAAAAGTTTAAGAAGCCCTGGACTAGATGACCTTTGAGCTCCCTGCCAACTTTAAAAAAGTGTGTTTGTACGTGTGTGTGTGTGTGTGTGTGTGTGTGTGTGTGTGTGTGTGTGATTCTCTGTGTGGAAACAAAACTGGATTTCTAAAATGACCTACTGCTCCAACACTCAAATGGATCTGGATCTAATGATTCAGGGATCCAATGATTCAGATCCCAACTTCTCTACGCCTATTTAAATTCTGAGCCTCTAGTCCATGTACTCCCATAGGCGGGCCTTAAAAAGACCACCAAATGCACTAGCGGCCTTCCTAAGGTTCCCTGTTGTTGAACAGTGACCAGTGGAGCACTCTGAGTACACACCTGTTATCTCTCCCTCTTGCCCCATGGCCAGTCTACATTCCCTTCCTGCCATACAATTCTCTGATGATCTCCTTTTCTCCTGATCTTCTTCAGCATTCCTCATTGGTCTGGGTTGCAGTCTGCTTACACCCACCATTTGCCACTCCATCGCCCTCTTTGTGATGCTTATTTTTATTTCTCTGGAGGCTGTGGTGATCCAGGTCTCACTGACATATAGCCATGGTGGTAAAATCTTCACATGGGAAAGACAGGCCTTCGTTGCTGGGAGAAATTTATGGTAATAAAAATGCTTTGCAATTTCCTAAAAGCCATTCAACCCATTCTCCTCATCCTTTTCTACTCAAGACCGGCTATTTGTTCATTTGTATTATTGGTCCCAGAGACTGTTTCCTCTGTTGATCGTTTCCAATTTATCTTGGTTGTACATTTAGCATAGTTGTACATGGTTGTTCACATATTGTTTCCTCAATTAGATCATAAGCAATTGGAGAGCAGGCACAACATTTTGCCATTATTGTGTGAGCAGGGCTTCACACACTACCTGGCACATAGGTGCTTAATAAATGTTTATTGAAGTAGTTTAATAAATATCTATGCAGCAATTAGGCACTCTACATTGGGTAGAGTGTTGGACCTGAAGTTAAGAAGTCCTAAATTCAAATTCAACCTTAGACACTTAGAACTATGTGACTCTGGGCAAGTCACTCAACCTCTACCTCAATTTCCTCCAATGTAAAATAGGTATAGTAATAGCACCCACCTCTCAAGGTTGTTGTAGGGATCAAATCAGATAATTTTTGTAAAGTGCTTAGCACAGTGCTACTAGTAATCACTCAAAAATAATTATTTCCTCCTTCCCTTTCTTCTTTCTTCCAACTTTCCCTTCCTTCCTTCTTTTTTTCCTTCCTTCCTTCCTTCCTTCCTTCCTTCCTTCCATCATAGTTGGAAAAGCCCTATAGTAAATCCATTGATATGCATGTTGAAATCTAGCCTTTGTACATTCTTCATCCATTTGGTCTTTCATTAATGTGTGATTGGTCCAGACTCCTTTAGGTGATTATAGATCTCTACCAAAAGGCTCTGTAGTATCTTAGGGTTTTATACAATCAACAAAATGCCATTTAGAAACAGGAGCATCTGGAGGACCTTCCCCTCCAACAGGGAATATTTCCTCAACCTAGACTCTTAAAAAAAAAGTCTACAAAATATGCATTGGAAAGTTGACACTATCGGGGGATTATTGTGATTTTCCCAACTCATTACCTCATGCTCATAAGTCATCTTTCTCATCAATATTATTCTTTATTCTACAATGTTATTCTGACAGCAGATAGAAGAATGTTTTCGTGCAAGCAACATCCAAGCTCCTATCATATGAATCTTTTCAACTGACTTCCTTGGTTCCTGTCACAGGGGCTGTTGGAAGTCATGCATATCTTGAATTTTCAACAGCATGTCAAGATATAATTCTTAACATTGGTACAATGATCATCTCCTTCAAACTATAAAGATATAATAAGTTCTGACACTAATACACCCAAATTTTCCTTTTCCCTATGCTATCAGATGTATTTGGACTTACATGTCCTCAAAAATAAGAGGTTACTGAAATTAGAGAAGTCTATTGTAATATAGGAACAGTGCTTTATAGATATAAATATATATATGTGTGTGTGTGTGTACATACATATATACACACATATACATGCATATTTATTAATGTGCATAGATATGACTCTATGCCTGCATGTAAGAATGAATGGATCTGTGTTTATATTGTAAAGGAAGACACAAACTTTTCTCTAATACTCCTGGGGGAAAAGTTTGATTATATGGAAACAAGTATACTATAAGCATAATAAAATCCAGTTGTATCAATCATTGGAAAAGAAATACTTTTGTGGTTTTAAGTGACTCTGTACAGACAGGCCTTCACATGCAGCTGAAGCTGCCCTTTTCTATCGAAGGATGCCTGCTGGAGCCCTGCCTATGCTACCTAACTATGCCATAATCCAGCAGGGCTCTGTGTGCAGCCAGAATGAAATTAATTCCACATTACAGCAAACACAAAAGAACAAAAGCCTTATTAAAACACAGATTAAGTTCATTATTCTACAAATCTCCTCTTGGAAAATGAAGGTAATCCTCTGTCCCTAAAAATTATTTAATAAAACACTGATTTTACAGACAAGGGAAAGAGATAATACCTTTGTCTTTATCTTGGCTAGTCATTTCATCTTAAGATAACGCGTGCCATAGCACTGGTCTGTCCTAGCAGATGAGAGAGGCTTTGACTCGTAGATCAGGAGTCAAATTCCTCTTTCTGCTTCACTGTACTCCCCTTTCAACAAGTCAAGACAAATCAATAAGCATTTGTCAAGACCCTGCTATATTTCAGGCGCTGTGTCAAGTACTGGGAATGCAAAGAAAAGCAAAAAAAAAAGTTCCCATCCTCAAGAGCTCACAATCTTAAGAGAGAAGACAACAAGCAAACAACTACGTATAAACAAGACATAGCCAGGCAGCTAGGTGGCACCGTGAATAGAGCACCAACCCTGGAGTCAGGAGGACCTGGGTTCAAATCTGACCTCAGACACTTGCCACTTACCAACTGTGTGATGTTGGGAAGGTCACTTAACCCCAATTACCCTGCCTTCCCCCCTCCAAAAAAAATCATGAACAACAAAAAGAGACATATATAGGAGAAACTGATGATCATCTAAGGAGAAAGGCACTATTACTAAGTGGGGACTGCGGAAGCCTTCTTGAAAAAGGTGATATTTTAGCTGAGACTTAAGGGAAGCCAAGGAAGACAGGAGAGGAAGATGAAAAGTAAGAGAATTCCAAGCATGGGGGGACAGTCAGTAAAAATGCACGGAGGTGGAATAAATTGTTCCAGGAACAGCAAGGAGATTCCTGTCACTGATCATAGATGTGAGGTGTAAGAAAACTGGAAAGAGAAGAAAGGGTCGGGTTATCAAGGACTTTAAAACCCAAAGCATTTTACATTTGAGATAATAAGGAACCAGTCACTGCAGTTTACTGAATAGGAAGTCACATAGTCAGATCACATGGCATATAAGAGAGAAATGGGGCAACTATGTGAAAGCTATCATCAGAATAGCTTTGCCTATTCTCTCTTCTAGAAGAGCTGTCTCTTCTCCTCGCTACTATTTTACTTGATGAGTTCATCAGCTCCCATGGATTCAATTTTCATCTCTATGCTGATGATTCTTAAATGGAATTATTCAGCCCTAAATTCTCTGCTGACCCCTAGTCTCCTACTGCCTAATAGATATAACAAGACATCTCACCATACGTCCTGTAGACATCTCCAACTCAACATATCCAAAACTGAACATCATCTTTCCTCCAATTCCTTCCCTCTTTATACTTCTCTATTACTGTAAGGGGCATTATCATTCCCCCAGTCACTCAGGTTGGCAACATATAAGTCATTCTCAAATCTGCACTCATTCTGTCTCACCTGTCATAGCCAGTCTATTGCCAAAATGTATCAGCTTCTACCTTTGTAATATCTATTGTTTATGCTTCCTTCTATCTCCAGACCCTGCTACTGCCCTGTGGCAGACACTAATCATTTCATACTTGGACTATTGCAATAGACTGACGGTTTGCCTCCCAGTTACAAGTCTCTCCCCACTCCAATCCATCCTCTAGTCATTTGTCAAAGTGACCTTCCTCAAGCACAGTTGTGACCATGTCATCCCCACGCTCAAATTCCAATGGCTCCCTATCACCTCCAAGGTCAAATAAAAACCTTCACTGTTTGGCATTCAAAGACATTTCTAACTTGTCCCACTCCATCCTTCTAGGCTTCTTACACCTTACTCACCCCACATATTCTTCTAACCAATGACACTGGTCTATTTGCTATTCTTTGAACAAGATAATCCATATCCTAACTCTCTCTATTTTTACTAGCTATCTCCCAAGCCCGCAATTCTTTTCATCTTATATCTACCTCCTGCCTTCTGGGGCATTCTTCAAGCCCCAGCTAAAATACCACGTTATGCAAGAAATCTTTCTCAGTTGCTCTTAATTCTGTTGGTTTCCCTCTGTTATTTCCAAATCAACCTATGTATAATATGTTGAACATAGTTATTTGCAAGTCTCCCCCATTAGCCTGAGATCCTCAAGAGTTGAAAGACTTTTACTCTTGAGGACGCCAGTGATTTGGTGGAGAGCTTTCCCTTCTAGAAGCAGAGCCCCACAGAGATTAAAAAAAAATCACAGACTGACCAACCATGAGTAAGAATAAGCATAAGAAGCAAAGTAAGAACTGCAACCAAACCCTAGATTCCTTCTTTGGGGAAAAGAAAGATCATGGGAGAGAGAGGGAGG
>CM053580.1:243537983-243576040 GCA_028627135.1 Pseudochirops cupreus | reverse complement strand
AAGAAAATAACACCTTAAAAAATAGATTAACTCAAATGGCAAAAGAAGCCCAAAAAGCTAATGAGGAGAAGAATGCCTTAAAAAGTTGAATTTGCCAGATGGAAAAAGAATCTCAAAAGCTTTCTGAAGAGAATAATTCCTTTGCAATTAGAGTGGTGCAAATGGAAGCAAATGACTTTATGAGAAATCAAGATACTATTAAAAGCATCCAAACAAATGAAAAAATAGAAGACAATGTGAAATATCTCCTTGAAAAAACCACTGACCTGGAAAATAAGTCCAGGAGAGAAAATTCATCACTTATATCTGGAATGGAGTTACAGAAGACAACTAGATACTTACCCAATAGAACATACCTTTCTTATACTTGTAAGGGTGGGAGTCCACTCTACCACTATTAACCCAGAAGGCCTAGAAATCAATAGTTACATTAATCAACAATAACTGGTAACAAAGAAGTCCTTAATCAATTTGAAAGGATCTTAGGAATTTGAGGGCATTGGATAAAGATAGATGATGTCACACAGGAAAAATCATGTGATTTGATGAGGAAGATCAAAGTCAATCCTCCTAAGCTACACTTAAAAACAATAAGGTAGTTTGAATAAGTCAGTCAACTAAAAGAAAGTTCTAAATGTGGGAACTGAGAATTTCAGGTCCTGGACAGGGAATCACACTTGGGGGAGTGAAGAAGGAATATCTTACTCTCTATTTTCATTCCATTTCCCTGACCATATTAATAAAGATACCAGGAGGAGACAACACATCCAACTGGGAGTAGAGAGGCTCATGACAGTGCTATTGCTACTTGCAGGAAAGTGCCATGCCACCATCATCAGTGCATATGCTCCCACCAAGACAAATCTTGATGAGGTCAAAGAAAAAAATTATGAAGATCATCAATCATCTGAAAGAGGACAAGCTTCTAATTCTGGGTGACTTTATTGCCAGAGTAGACATATGTCTGATAGTCATGGTAAGGAGTCCTTGGGAAGAATGGAGTCAGAAACAGCAACAGCAGTGGTCACTTACTACTGAAGACTTAAGCATCTCATGAATTTCTCATAACCAACCCTGCTTTCTGTTTATCTAAATGCAAAATAACTTTGTGGATGCACTTTCACAATAACTAATGGCATTTAATAGTCTACGTCATTGTAAAGAGAACAGACAGACAGGATGTGAAAGTGATGAAGGTGATATGTGGCACAGAGCACTGGACCATTCACAGACTTATCCTCTTCAAGCTAAACACTCACATTTAACAAAAGTAGCAGCCCCAATGTAAGATGACTACCAAAAACTTAATGTCATCATGCTTCTTTGAGCATGAAGAGCCTATTGCTAACTTGGAGGGGAAAGATGAGCCAATACGCAATTGGCAACAGTGAAACAGAAAAGGAGTAGGCAGCTTTCAGAGATTTGGAATACGGAACCACATTTACTCATTTAGGCCCAAACACTCACATATATCAAGATTAGTTCAAGGGCCAGATATGGGAATTGAATTCAGGTGTTCTGATTCTAAAGCCATTCCCTTTTGCATTAAACCATACTGTCTCCACCAATAATCATAATATGGTCCTTTGGCATCTCATTGGCTAGCCTTAGGCAGAAGTCCTGTATTCTTCTTATTTGTATCCTCTACAAAGATTTGCAGTGTCTTGTACATGTTTAATAATTACATAATAATTGATTTCTTGATCACACTATCAGGTTGATAGACCACAGCTAATTGGCCTTCCATACATGGTCTGTAAGTAAAGAACATGTAAATAGCACAAAATAGAAGAAACACAACAGATGCTTGGTTTACAAAGAAACAACTTACATGCTGATTTTTTTCCACTAAATTGACTAGTTACTTTGGTACGACAGAGACACAGCCTTGAACACCCATTTTCAATTAATTCTAATTTTTTCTAGGAGGTACTAAACAAAAAGTTTTTAAGAAAATAGCACCAGTCATAATAGGAATAGTAAATCCCATGAACCAGCAAATCTTATAATTTGAATAAAACTTTTTTCCAGTGTCTTTCAAGTTCTTTCTATTACCTAATTCATTCTCCCAGCATTCTTGTAAGATACTAAAACTAAGCCCTTTAATCCTGACAAATTGAGCCAAAACATTTCACTATTTATTCTTGGCAGAAAGCATTCACTGCAAAATAAAAATTTTGTCACCTGGACTTTACACCTCCAATGTTAAACTTGTTAACAATTTAATCATTCTTCCCTGCTAAACTTGCCCTGGTAATTAATGACTTTTGATTTTAGTGTCAGTTGAATTTCTGGAAATGTTAATCTTATTGTGTATATGTGTGTGTGTGTGTATGCATGAGTGTGTGTGTGTGTTAGTATGCATGCATGAGTGCATATGTGTGCACTCATCAGAGGAAAATACTTTACTAAAAAGCTGGACAAATCACTTGAATTCAGTTTGCCTTGGTTTTCTCAGCTATAAAATGGGGATAAAAATTAGGACCCACTTCTCAAGGTCATTAGTATCAAATGTAGCATGAAATAAGCTATTTAAAAACTAGCATCAAGTTTAATATTATTTGTAAAAAGCACAGTGCCTGGCTTGCAGAAGGTGCTACACTAGTGTTTATTCCCTTCAAAACTTTGTCACTTTTTTCCACTGGAAGAAATGTGATTGCAACGGGAAGAAATATCCAGAAATCTTCTTACTGCAAAAGTACTCTCACCACCATCAAAATAGACCTTTCAATTCTTTCACATTTTTGTAGATGGCTTTAGTGAGCTGCTATTGCCAAAAAATACAATATTCATTATCTGCTCAATGGCCTTTTAGTGATGGTCTGTTCTGACCTTAGCTACTCTGGTCCTGAACAGGTCACTTTCTGTGTCCAACCCTGGGTTCAAATCCTAACCCTCCAAGGTGGTAGGACATTCCTGATATTGGCTTTGTTGACATCACCTTCTGTTCAGTACTGTCTTCACTACTCCTACTCAGATAAAAATCCAGAGCACTACAGAGATTGAAAAGAAACGTATCTAAAACACTGTATCAAAATAAGATATAGAACAATTTAAAATTATATATATATTTAACACACTCTATTGTTGAAGTTTTAGTGAAGTTTAATGCAAAAGTGTTACATTTTGGGGGGAGAAAAATCCTTAAATAACCCATAAGGCACAAAAGTTATGAGAATGCAACAGTGAATGATTTTACAAAAATGGGGTGTACAGCCCCTCAGAGGTAAAGGAGATGTCAGAAAGCTAGTCTACCTAAATCTGACCTCTGTTTAAAATTCCTCTCGGGATTTACTAAATGCTTCCTCAGAGCTAACAAGTGAATAATTCATCCATTGTACTTCCTCCTACAGTCAAACAAGAAAGAGGAAAGGGTCTTTGAAAGTTCACTGGTTAGTGAATAATGAAACTGCTCGCAAATGCAGCAATGATTATCAATGATGTGGTAGCAATGGCCTGAGTCTAATTTGGTTTTACCGTGAGTTGTTTTGCTGGCTTGTTGAAATCTGAAGAGGTCTATGCTAAAAAAGAAAAAAAAATAGACATGCTGGATTTGCATAGACTTTATTATTTCGGGAGAGAAAAAATGAAGGGCTAATGCTTTTCATAAAGTGACATTTCACTTTTGAGCAATCAGTATTAATGTAATAGGGAACTAGAAGTCCACATTAGAAATGAATAAATACTTAAGAGATATTTGTGCAAAATAATGAGTAGTGTGGGCGATGGGAAGTGTGTATTTGGTATTACAGAACAGACATTTAAAAGGCTGTGAATGTAGTATGGAATTATTTTATGATTTTATCATACCCACAAGAAGCATACCATAATATATAAAACAACAGCCTTGAGGTTAGGAAGACACTGGTTCAAGGTCTGCTTCTGACACACACTGGCTATATGACCATGGGTAAATCACTTTTGCTCCAGGTAATTTTCTCAAGTGAATAAATGTGTTGCTGATCTTTGTAGTAGAGGAAGTTTCTCCCTGGGAATTCTCTACATTAATAAAATCGTAGTGGGGGGAATGGGAATCACACAGACAAGTAATGTATTTTTAAGTGAAACTAAATAGAACATGATGTACAGTGCAAACATGAATATTTACAAGTATAAGGAAATTCAGTCACTGTTAACATTTATTGAGACTTTCTCTGATATTTGATTTTTGCACATATGGTTAAAAAGACTTACTTCTGAGACAACTGGAGATGATTCCTTACTGTTCACTACTCTAAATAATATGCTATTCATAAGAAGAGCTGAATCAGAAATGTCATAAAGCTGCCTTTTATAATTTAGTGTCCAATTATGCTGATAACAGTACCGGGAGAGGGAGAAAGAAAGATGGAGGGGGAAAGAGAGAGAGAGAGAGAGAGAGAGAGAGAGAGAATAAGCATATGGGCCAGTTAGGAGGCACAAAGAGAGTGTAAATCCAAGAATCAAGGAGACCTGAGTTCAAATTTGGCCTCAGATACTCACTAGCTATATGATACTGGGCAAATAACCTGATAGTTTGCCTCAGTTCTTCATCTGTAAAATGAGCTGGACAAGTAAATGGCAAACAAGTCCGGTATCTTTGCCAAGAAAACCCCACAAAAGGAGTTGCAAAGAGCTGAACATGACTGAAAGAATGACTAAATAATAAAAAACATAAAATACATATCTTATAGGTAGGTGTCACCCAGTCATGGTCAATCCATTCCTCCCAACTTCATTCATAATTGATATCGATCAGTATAGCCAGATCAAAGTCTTATAGAACTACACTGATTATTAGAGAAAAAGATAATGACTAGATTCCTTACACTATACTTTAATTGGTTCATGAACAGGATCTACTCTAATCTGTTTTTGCCTGACAAAACTCAAAGTCTACAACATCTGTATTTTACTGAAGGGCTATATCCATGCCTCAATTTGGACAGTTCTCACATTTGGCCACTACTACACGGTATTTCTTTTAGTGTTGCCTAGTTTAGAACTCCATTTAAACCAAATGAGATTACATTTCTAAAGCACTGAGCATGTAGCTGGCACACAGTGGGCACTTAATGTTTATCCCCCATTTTAGTTTTCTTTGCCTTTACTGACTTGATACCAAATAAATGTAATAAAAAATTATGAATGAAAATCTATTTCCTAGGTCATATCACCAGCAAAATGTCCAAACAGTTCCCTTTGACAAACTTCTCATGCTCCAGTTATAAGCACAAAGTCATGTCAGGTCAACAGCACTTATGAAGCACTTCCTATGTGGCCAGACACCATGCCAAGAGCTAAGAATACAAATTCAAGTACAAATCATGTCTGCCCTCAGGGAACTTACATTCTAAGGGAATAAGACAAAGCATAAAAGGAAGGTGATGGGACTGAGTGCATAGGATGGGAGGAGGTGAAGGCCACAGTCAACCTCATGGATGAAGAGTGTACAAGTTTACGGCTCAGAAGTTTTATTCAGCATCCCTACCTCACTCCACTCCCAACAATTTCCACACAGTCACTGCAAAGAGTACAAGTAAGTTAACAGGCTGGTGGTTCAGAGCACAGCCATAAGGATCCCCCATAACAAAGATACTGATTCTAAAAAACCATGAGGAGAGGAGCAGGGAGAATAAAAGATTTGGGTCTGGCAGGAAACATGCTATGTACAGTACTCAAAGCCACAGATTAAAGGAGGACAAAATGATGAGTCTGAGAAAATCCAGATGTGATTATTCTTCTTCCCACAAAGATTACTCAAAGCAGAGGGCCAGACCCAGTCAGATTCTATATTCCCAAGCACCAGGAGGCTGCCCAACAGCCCAGTTTCAAGGTTTTTGCAAAGTAGACAGAGGATTGACTAAAGATAAGAATTTCTCAAAATTAGTAAGTTAGGGGAAATGTGAAAGAAAAGCAGAAAGACTAAAAAAGAAAATCAAGAGAGAAAGCCTAAATTAAAACACAGCCCACAGACTAGTAGAGAGGATCACTAAGATATAAGAAAGAACGTGTAAAACATCAAAAAGAAAAGTAATTTGAACAAATGTTATGAAATGAAGAAAAGTGAATCAATATTACCTGGAGAAAAAAAGAGAATCCTCTGAGTCCACAGAGATCATGACACAATAATAGCAAAGAAAAAAAGCTCCAGAATACTTCAAAAGTAAAAAAAAAAAAAATTAGTCGCGTATTTCCAAGAGGAATTTGAATTTTTAGAGAAAAATTTAAGAACACAAATAGCAGCAGAGGAAAAATCAAAAGCAAAATGGAGAATTTTTCTAAAGAAGAACAATCTGCAAGGGAGAGATTAACAAATTTGAAAAACAAAAATATTCAAGTGAAAAGAAATTTGGTAGGAGAAAAGCAAAAGACAACTATGTTAAAGGAAGCATGACAATTATACAAACCAAAGTGACTGTAAGGGAGGATGAATACATATATCATAAAGAATGCTGCTCTCCCAAAATAACATGACCAAAAAATGAATAAATACCTTAACTTGAGAAATAATATAAGAAAACTATCCAAAATATTGAAGACAGTCAATAAATCATTGATCAAGAGAATCTACAGATCAAGATTTAGGGCAGGGGAAGGGATATCTGCACTTTAAATTATTTAAAAAACAACATATTTTGCAAATATCCATTCAAAGATGAACAAAAGGCAATCCAAATTCTTCTACATTTATAAGAAATAGCATGAATAAGTATAATATTATTTTCCTAAAATAAGAAACTCAAGGTACAACCCCAAAGAACATAGCCTACAAACCTGAACATCATCATCAATGAGAAGAGATGAAACTGTGACAAAAGAATCATTTGAAGACTTCTTTTCTTTTTTTAAATCATTTTGGAGGGGGAAAGGCAGGGTAATTGGGGTTAACAAGGTCACACAGCTAGTAAGTGTTAAGTGTCTGAGGTTGAATTTGAACTCAGGTCCTCCTGACTCTAGGGCTGGTGCTCTGTTCACTGAGCAACCTAGCTGCCCCAAGGACTTCTGAGACTAACAAGTAAATGCAAAATTGGTGAACAAATTATTTGACCTGCAACCATCTTCAAACAGGAGAAGCATAGGAAAGATAAATAAATTGAGCTATCAAGTATTAAATAAGTCATTTGCATTACACCATGCTAAGTAGTAGGTATAAAAAGACAAAAACAAAACAGTGCCTGCTCTGGGAGGGAGGTAAACATGCATATGAAGCAAGTCAATGCAAAAACACAAAGTACAGATACAAAGCAACTGAGATAGATAAACTTACAAAGAGAAAGGAAGAGAGGGAGGGAGGAGGAGGAGGAAAAGAAGGAGAGTGAGGGAGAGAGAGACAGAAAGAGACAGAGAGATAGAAAGACAGAGAAGGAGAGAGAGAGACAGAGATCGACAGAGAGACAGAGGAGACAGGGAGAGGGAGAGGGAGAGGGAGGGAGGGAGAGAGACAGAGACAGAGGGTTCATTCAAACTGCTAAGATAAGCAAAAGGAAAGTAGTGGTACTTGAGCTGTGCTTTGGAGGAAACCAGAGATTCTAAGAGAGATTGGTTAGGCAGAAGTGTATTTGTGGATTCCAGCATGGTAGACTACCTGTGCAAAGGCCATTCCCCACTCAAAAATCTTCACAGGCTCCCAACTCTTGCTATGTCAAAGTGTGAAAGTATAAAAAGTACAAAAGTTTCACCTGGAGTTCTGAAGTACTATACTTCCTGACTCTCACCTACATTTACAATCATATTTGATATCCCTGCTTTTCATGCACTGTATTGTGGTCAAGCTGGCCTCCTTACTGTTCCTTGAACTTGCTGGTCAATCTCCAGTTTTCATGCCTTAGCACAGGTAGCCTGCCATGCTGATAGAGACCATAATTAGTCATCGTTAGGAACTGGAATCGACCCCCTTAGTTTGAACAGCAATATCCTTAACCCTCCTCATTTTTTCCCTATCAACTAGACAGGACAGGAATTATTCACCTTCATTGACCTCTGCTGACATGCCAAGATGTCAGGAGAAGCCTCTTATAGCTCTTCTTGCTGTAGAAAAGATTGTGCCCACCACAGTATGTTCGACCTTATTTCCTCCCTTCATCTTCAAAAGTTTGTACCAAGTGATGTCTGTGTGTCTCATGTTCGCCTCTAGGATACCACTTGCAGGACTCATTATTCCTTTTACACGAAGCTTTCTAGGACATATCCATGGGGAGAAGTTCACAAGGCCCCAGATGTAGGTTCATTATACATAAATACATCATAGACCAACTAACTCACAATGGTGGCTTCTAAGGAAGATAGATAGTCCCTCGAACAAGACAGAAAAGTGAAATGAAGAGTATGTTTTAACCACTGGAAATACAGGATGTCCAAAAGTCCTGGTTTTGAAGTTTCAATAACTTAAAACTTCACTAGGACTTTTGGGACACCCTGTATTCAATGGAAAAGAGTTGTTAATGAAAATAAATATCTTGGCCTATGGTAATCCTTACCTATTTAAAGAAAGGTTTCACTCTCTGTTCTTGAAGGGTCACCATAACATAACTTAGCCAACCCTAACCCTCACTATCCCCAAATATTCATTAATGTTATGCATTTGAAAGATATCAAATGGTTAAGGAAAAAAATTAGATAGATAGATAGATCACAATTTACTGTGTGAATTCAGTATTTGATTGAGAATGTGGGCAAGTCTTATTTTTTCTACTCAAGAGGCATATTCTGTGAACTTGTATTTCATTGTTGTCACTGAAAAGAAAGATTAATTTTCACATTTGTACATTTTTGTCATTATTGGCAAATATTATTCTCATTTTCCAGATAGTACAGGGAAACAGTTGTCGTAAAAGCAATAAATTATCTGTATATCTTTTACCCTTGGTGATATATTAGTGTAAAAGACACTATTAAAACATTTGTCAAGGCAAATAAAATGAACATCCCAAGGGAAAAATTGCTCATAATGCAAACAAAAATTGTCCCAACACTATATCAATCACTTTACAAATTTCTACATGCTGATCTGAATATTTAAAGTTGATACTTTTCATTTACAAGTCTGCCTGTGTCTCTAATTTTCATATCCTTTTCAACTGTTTGAGGATATGTGAAGTATGATTAGGTGCATACTTAGATGAACCATACAAGAAAGTTTGATAATCTGGAGAGTTATAAACCCATTCTACTGAAATGTTTTTAATCAAACTTTACCATTACGTAATCATTTCTTTCCCACTTGAACTCCTTCCAGTTTACCCTCATATTTTCTAATGTTGAGGCCTTCCCAAAAGAATAGAATGTTACATATGTGATTTACCAAAATAATGAAGAAAAGACCTATCACTTTCCTCACCTATGACAAACTCTAGTCAAAACTCACTTTCTGAGGGTGGGAGGTGACTTTCTTATCACACAATAAAATAAGTCATGCTCCACATACAAAATCTTCTCTATACTTGTTCTAGGTCAGTCTTGACTCAAGTTCATCTAATAGTTCAGATTTTGAATTGGAATTAAATAAGATATTTATAAACCTTCAAACAGTTAATAAAAGGGAGTTGAATTGCATGGAAAGGATATTCAGTAAGGATACAGCACTAAGAGCATTTTCCTTGCTTCTGCATTTGACACAGTGGTTAACTGGTGTAGAGTCATTGTAGCATCAATGCAATATTCAAAGCCTCCATGATCACTATAAATATACCCACATAGTGTTCAATCACAAAATATAATAGACTCTCCATATAGAAGACAGAAGCAAAACATTCATTCAGACATCAGAAAACCACAACCCAAAATCAGTAAGCTGATTTCATCATAGTAGCAAAGAAGTTAATAAGCCACAAAAGCACAGAGTGCCACAGCATCCTCTTAGCCTTCCCACAAACCAACATTTACTCTCAAGCCTAACTGTCTCCTTGCCTGCTGTCCTCTCTTCTTCCACTCTATAGCTGTTCTGACTCCCAGCTTCCTGTGGTCTCTGCTCTACCCTCCAGCAAACTCCTCCCACCACAGGCTCCATGTGATTACATTCAGCCTCTTAGGGGACAGGGTTTATTTTCAAAGCAGGGAAGGTCTTCAAATTCCCTTAGGCTTATTAAGGGGCAGGGAAGATCTTAAAATCCCATTACCATTACACAAGTCTAAGGGAGGATCTCTGAATCCTTCTAGTGTTGTACTTAAGTACCCAGGAAGCTACAGGATGATTCAAACCTTAGTGCCCTGGACAAATTAAGTCCCAGAAAGAGTTTCAATACTTTTAAAAGAAGAACTAACCTCCTCTGCACGTGGGTAAATGTTACTACAATATCTAAAACTTTCACTACCTCAACTTGAATGCTTCTTTAATGTCAGCCTGATCTGCTACATGTAGCTTCCTATAGCATGGAAAAAATATCATATGTGATGAGCTCATGAAATTTTTTGTTGTTATTTTATTTGACATTTTGTAGGGCATAATTCCATTAGGAAGGTAGGTTTGAATTCAGCGTACTTTTGCAAAATAGTTGTTTGTTGTGGCATAATTATAGGATTAGTGTTCTTTGAAATCATTTTTAAAGCCTACTCCCACCCACACAAGAGCAATGTTGAGGTTTTTTTTTTCTCTTTTATTTATAAACCTGAATTTTTCCAACACAATTCTCATGTTTTCTCCTTCCTGCTTTTTATTGAAGATATTGGCCCTCACTGCTTCTGGGTCCTCTTTCTACAGACAAAATTCACAAATTCAATCAATCAATAAAAATTTGTTGAGCATCTGCTATGTACACGGCACTGTGCTAAGCACTAGGATACCAAAAGAGGCAAAAGAGAGTCTCTGCTTTCAAAAAGCTTACAGTCTAATGCAGTGAAATGGATGAAAACCCTGAGAAAGATAGAATTTCTGAGTAATTAATAATCAATGTATCATTAGGCTAGGCAGCAATCAATAAATTGATGATCGTTGGTTTCTCTTGATAACCAAAGATGCCAATGGAAACCCTAAAAAGCCTTACATCCCTTCTGAAAAGGAACTCCCCTGAGAAGTGAAAATCAACCACAACTGGCAGACATTTAATGAGGAGATGGGCTAAAAGTCTTCAGCTCCTCCTGCCAAGAATAGGGCTTGATCAAATGACTCAGCAGCCTCAAGGCATTGGGGCAAAAGGAAGTTATCTCCATCCAGACCTTACTAGCTAGTTTTCTCCTTCATGAACTGGGTTGCACTGAATCTAATGAAGGGAGCCAAGGATGAGGGGTTCCTCCTCTAGGCAAAGGCTTGCCCAGACTTGATTTTGTTTACACTCTAAAAAGAAATTAGATATCCCAGTTGGGTGGGGTCCTGCCCAAAATTTAGGAGCATGTGCCATGAGGGCTAGAAGCAATCTCATCAGTCAGTCATGCTCTACAGAGACTAACTAACCTTTTCAGGAGTTTGGGTATTAACAGAAATAAAAGGAAAAGAGTGGGTCACAAATTAATAATTTGTCATTAATATAATATTAATTTTTCTCAAAAAGAAACATGCAGACAATTACATACAAAGCAAGCTAAATACAGGATAAATAGGGAATAATTAAAAGAGTGAAAGCATTGAAATTAAGAGTAGTTGAGAAAGACTTTCTGTAAAAGGCATGATTTTTGACTGATCTTAAAGAAAATCAGGAGGGTCAGTAGTCCAAGTGGAGGAGAAAGCATTACAGGCAAGAGGGACAGCCAAAGAAAATGCTTAGAGCCAGGGGATGGAGTGTCTTGTTCATAGAATAGCCAGGAGGCCAGGATCACAAGCCATCACAAGTATCTGCTTCTAAAGGGAATAGGGAATGACCAGAGTTTATTGAATTGTGGAAGTGGGATGACTGGACTTGTGCTTTAGGAAAATCACTTTAGTGGTTAAATGGAGGATAGACTGGAGTGGGGAGAGATTTGAGACAAACAGACCCATCAACAGACTATTGCAATAATCCAGGTGTGAGGTGCTAAGGGCCTGCACTGGACCAATGGCAGTGTCAGAGGAGAGAAGAGGGTGTATTAGAGAGATGTTAAAAAGGTGAAATTGATAGGTCTGCACATGTGGAGGGGATGGGATGAGGGATAGTGAGGAATCCAGAATGCCTCCTATATATTCTCTCTGGTAACTTTCTTAATTTTTTTATTCCTATGAAAAATGGTAAAGAATATAGAACATCTGTAGAAGTAATGGGAATTTTAATATCTTCCCTTCCCCTTAATAAGCCTAAATTGAACTTGAGGACCTTTCCTAATTTGAAAACAAACTCTGCCTCCTAATAACCTGAATGTGGTCACATGGAGCCTGTGGTGGGAAGAGTTGCTGAAGGGTGGAGCACAGCCCACCAGAGAAGCTGGCTTTAAGGGAGGCTTGTTTTTTTCAGAAAGGCACAACTTTTGTTACTTTGTAGTCAAGTGGGTCATGAGGGTTGCGATGTTCTCTGACCCTGGAGAAGGCTATATATACCTCTGAAGCAAGGTTTTGCTTTGGGGCTCGCTTTGGGGCTCACTTTGGGAAGAATTGTGTGATTTGGCCAGATGAGACTCTGGGCAACCATTGAGATCCCACTCCTCCCTCCCCAGCCAGCTTTGAAAACCCAGATGTTGGTGCTTCTCTCTCTGGTCACCAACTGGGTACGGATGTAATGGTCAGACAGCTAGAAGCCCTGTCTGTTGGTCTGCTGAATTGTGTTATTTTCTCTGTCTGTATTTTTGTCTGCTTGTAACTTCTGTTTGTATTCTCTGAAGTTCAAGATGCTGACTTTTTCCCCTAAATTAGGTAAATGATATATGCTTGTTTAAAGTAATATTGTTAACCCTTTTTGAGTTGCTTTCCTTTAGAAAAGCAGATCAAAGAACCTGTGCTAGCAGCCATCCTGGGTATGCTAGAATGCTTGCTACTACAACATCCTGAGGCAGTTCATTTACCTCCCTAAATAAGAAACATTATTATTCACAATATTTGTAATTCACAGTTGTGTGGGCACTTTTCATTTAAGAATTATGAGGCACTGTTTAGATCTAATTAATTCACAAATATTCACTATACTATAGCCACAGTTACAGAATTAGAGCTGAGGTATAAAGATTTGGACTTATTATTGCACATTATAGAGAACTCCCAGTTGTGGAAATTCCCTCCAGTAATACAGATCAGCACCTTCTCTGAAACTTAGAGAATTGTCTAAAGAAGCTTTATTTTCAACAAAAGAATTAAAACTCAGTTTCATCTATTATATGTGTGTGTGTATGAAAATAAAGAATGTGTGTGTGTGTGTGTGTGTATACAATTTTAATGGAGAGCTAAGAGTCACTTTTCCCCAGGACAGGACTAAACATCTCAGAAATTAGAGCTTCCTAAGGTGGGGAAAGAATAATCTCCATTCTTTGAAAATAGTCATAATGACTTTACTTAAGATGGAAGAGTCCAGGTTTGGAAGGGAGCAAGATTAAATACAAAATGCTAGACTGAACTGATACAGAGAGACACAGAATATTGATAACCAAGAAGCTGAGGTAAATGAGAAATTGGTTGTCAAAAGTAAGATTCAGAATTGAAAAAAGATAGTAGGAGACTAAGATACACATAGCAAACATTTTTATTCAACTTGAATTTCTAGTTTGAGATTTTTTTATTATGGTTTTTGTGTGCTTGACACCCCAGGCCACCTCAATGTAGATTCACCCAGACTCCTCTTGTCTCAGTTGTCCCCTGCAGAGTATGGGCTGATGAGGTATCAAGTCTCATAGAAGTTAACTGACCTAACAAGGACATATGATAAACAGAAGCCTTGTTGTTGTAATTGTTTTCCTTAAAAATAAGGAAAGTAAGTGCATAGTGCTGCACCTGGAGTCAAGAACACCTGAGTTCAAATCCTGCCTCAAATACGTACTAGCTGTATGACCCTGAGCAAGTCATTTAACCTATTCCTCATCTGTAAAGTGCAAATAATAATAGCACCTACCTCCTAGGATTGTTATAAGACTCAAATATTATAAGAATCCAGCAATATTTGCAAAGTCCTTTGCAAACTGTAAAGCACCATATAAATACTATTATTACTCCTGCCACTACTGCTGCTACTGTCATTACTACTACTACTACTACTACTACTACTACTACTACTACTACTACTACTACTACCAACAACAACAACTACCAGCCTTGTGGAAATAAACCTCTATTAATTTTGGGAGGTCAACACACAATCTCTAAGATGTCCATCATCAAAACTGTTTATAGTTTGATAGCATCTTCAGAGCTTAAAATCCATTGACATTGCTTATGATAAGCCAACATTACCTCAACATTTCAACACTACTATAAAAGTTTAAAAATGTGTCCTGATTCATACCATTAAATTATTTGCTAAATCTTTAAAACAAAGGTTTCAAGTATAACTCTTCCAAGTTTGATCTTAATTAATGCATGAATTACCAAAAACATTATCAGTTTCTTCTCCATATCTGGAATATCTTAGTTCTGGGAACTATATTTTAGGAAGAGGAATGATGCTCACTTACAACTAAAGACAACCGGGGAAGTAACAGAAAACTTCTATATGAGGATTCATTAAAGGAACTAGGAGTATTTACTCTGGGGGAGGAGGAGTAGAGATTTAGGAAGGAACATGATAACTTTTCAAGTATTTGAAAGCCTGGGAGAAGAGGGATTGTATGCTTTTATGTCCCCAGAGAACTGATTGAAGACCAATTGCTGGAAGTTATTCTGAGTCATATTTTGCTTTGATATTAAGAAAAATTTTCATCCAAGGAGAGCTATGCAAAAATAAAATGGGGATCTTCCACCAACAGCTCTGAGTAATTTTGTCTAAACCTTCATCACTTCAAAGAACAAAATAAAGAAAATCAATAGCAACAGCAAGAGGAAAAAAATAATTCATCACAAGAAAACCTCATGGGAAAAGTATCAGAAGAAGGGGGGGAAACGAGTAAACCTAAAAGCCCCAGATACTGAATAAATCTTATGGTGTTAAAGAGAGATAAAACATCCAGAGGAGAGCTACAACTCAGCAGCAGCAACAACTAGTTCCCCAGAAATGATAACTGAGCGATCACAAGGACCTACAAATCGGTTTAGAAGCTCAATAAAAGAATTAAAGGAAGAAATAAGAATGGAAATTAGGACATAAATTTGAGCACCAAAGAATTTAAAGCAACAAAAAAGAGAATTGCTAGAGGGCAATCCATGGAAAAAGTCATTGTTGGAAGGACTGAGGGAAACTGATACACTTGGCTCCCATGGTAAGATGACAGAGTTTATATCATACAGAGGTAAATGATGAAAAGAATTCCCTGTATCCCAAAATATGCATAACAATAAGATTTGTAATAGCAAAAAGCTAAAAAGAAATTCTATGGCTAATAGATGACAAAATTGCCAGATAGGAATGTGATAGTATATTATCATGGCCATGTTTCCTGCCTCTCTGGCTTCTCCTTGGTCTCCTTTTCTGGATCATCATCCAGAGCCAGACCCCTACCCTAGTTTGTATCCAAGTGTCTGCCACCCTAAACTTTCTTTTCTTCTTTCTCTAAATTGTCACTTTTAGTGACCTCATCAGCTTCTAAGAGTTTGATTACAAGCTCTATGCAGATGACTAGCAAATAAATACATCCAGTCCCAATCTCTGATTAAACTGTAGGTCTGGGGGATGGAGTCAAGGTGGAGGAGTAGAAATAGCACTTCTATGCCACTCCAGCCTCAGCCTCCTCCAATACACGTAAAAAATGTCTTTAAACAAACTTTAGAGCTACAGAACCCAAAGAATGACAGAGAGAAACAAATCTCCTGCTGACAGAAGCTGGCAGGCCAGCAGGAAGGGTCCATTGCAGCGTGCTGGGAGCCTAGCAAGCACAGTCCCTCCTCAGCCTGATTTTAGCCCCAGGGCAGCCCCTGCAAGCTGTGCTGGCTGAAGCTGATTTCACAAGAGTAAATCACCAGCAGCTGTGGCAGTTTCCAGACTTCAAAATCCATAAATGCCAAAGACAAAGTAAAAGGTTAGTGTGGAACTTTGCTAGAAGAGGGGTGGAAGGAGGAGTGTGGTCTGGCTGCTACCCCCAGAGTGAGAAGCAGGAGAAGGCGCAGCAGCTACAGCCGCTGACATGTGGTTGCTTCCTAGAGCTCCTGGCCTGAAGACTATAGGGGGACCAAGCAAAAATTCTGAGGGTAATTGCTCTTGCTTTGACCTACTTGGATCTGGATCACTGTCTTGGGTGGTGGTCCTGGGGTGTGTGACCAGTGAGCTAGAGCATGTGGGAGCTGTACAGAGGGCACCCGTCTAACAGCTCCAGCAGCTGCAAAAACCCCAGCAATATGATTTGGGACATAGCTCTCTCCATTCTGGAAGCAGAGTTCTACTGTGGCAAAGAGCTCAAAAGGCAAGTCATTGGCTGTCAATATGAGCAAGCAGAGGAAGCACAAACAGATAATAGAATCCTTTTTTTGTGGACAAAAAGGATTAAGGCATGGAGTGGGAGGAAGACAGCAAAGTCAGAACTCCTGCATCAAAACCCTCCAAGAAAAATATGAACTAGTTACAGGCCATAGTGGAGCTCAAGAAGGATTTTGAAAATCAAGTAAGAGAAGTAGAAGAAAATTGAGAAGTAAAATGAGAATGATGCAAGAAAATCATGAAAAGTGAGTCAACAGACTGCTAAAGGAGACCCAAAAATACACTGAATACACCTTAAAAAATAGACTAACTCAAATGGCAAGGGAGGCCCAAAAAGCCAATGAGGAGAAGAATGCTTTAAAAAGCTGAATTTGTCAGATGGAAAAGGAGTTTTGAAAAATCACTGAAGAGAATAAGTCCTTCATAATTAGATTGGATCAATTGGAAGCTAATGAGAAATCAAGATACTATAAAATAGATCCAAACAAATGAAAACATAGAAGGCAATGTGAAATACTTCATTGGAAAAACCACTGACCTGGAAAATAGCTCCAAGAGATATGATTTAAAAATTATTGGACTATCTGAAAGCCATGATCAAAAAAAAAAAAAAGCCTAGACACCATTTTCAAGAAATTATCAAGCAAAACTGCCCTAATATTCTAGAACCAGAGGGCAAAATAGAAATTGAAAGAATTCCCTGATCGCCTCTTGAAAAAGATCCCAAAAAGAAAACTCCTGGGAATAGTATAGCCAAATTCCTGAGTTCCCAGGTCAAGGAGAAAATACTGTAAGCAGTCAGGAAGAAACAATTTGAGTACTGTGGAAACACAATCAGGATAACACAAGACCGAGCAGCTTCTACTTTAAGGGATCAAAGGGCTTGGAATATGATATTCTGGAGGTCAAAGGAGCTAGGACTAAAACCAAGAATCACTTAACCAGCAAAACTGAGTATAATGTTTCAGGGGAAAATATGGTCATTCAATGAAATAGAGAATTTTCAAGCATTCTTGATGAAAAAACCAGAGCTGAACAGAAAATTTGACTTGCAACTACAAGAAGCAAGAGAAGCACAAGAAGGCAAACAGGAAAAAGAAATCACAAGGAACTTATTAAAGTTGAACTATTTACATTCCTACATGGAAAAATGATAATTGTTAACTCATAAGACTTTCCTCAGTATTAGGATAGCTGAAGGGAATACATATGTATATATGTATGTATGTATAGGAGAATGTGTGTGTATATAATTATATATGGGAATGTAGGCATTTGTATGTTCATGTATACATAGACAGAGGACACAGGGTGAGTTGAACATGGAGGAATGATATCTAAAAAATACAATTAAGTGGTGAGAGGAATTTATTGGGAGAAGAAAAAAGAGACCAATAGATTAGGGTAAATTATCTCATATAAAAGAGGCAAGAGAAAACTGTTAAAATGAAGGGGAAGAGCAGGAAGGTGAAAGGGAAAGGGCCAACCTGATTTTCATTGAATTTGGCTCAAGAAGGGAACAACATACACACTCAACTGGGTATCTTATCCTACAGGAAAATAGAAGGGTAGGGGATAAAAGGGGGGAGGATAGAAGGGAGGGCAGATTGGGGGAAGGGTAAATACTTTTGAAAAAGGGACAGGATCTAAGGAGAAAACAGAATAAGTGGGGGGCAATAAAGGATGGAGGGAAATATAGTTAAGTCTTTCACAATATAACTACTATGGAATTGACTTGGGTAACTATGCATGTACAATCTATCTTGAACTGCTTATCTTCCCAGTGGGGGTGGGCAAGGAGGGAAGAAGGGGAAAAAACTGAAATCCAAAGTTTTAAAAACAAATGTTCAAAAAATCTGTTTTAACATGCAACTGGCAAATGGGATATACAGGTACTGGGTATAGAAACCCATCTTGTCATCCTAGAAAGTTGGGGGAGTGAGGGGGGAGGATGTAAGAGAGAATTGATTGGGGCAGGGGTATTCAGTGGGCTTGCTGTTTTGGGGTGGAGGTTGGGGAGAAAAAATTGTAACTCAAAATCTTGTGGAAATAAATGGTGAAAACTAAAAAAAATAAAATATTCATTTAAAAAAAATGAAATAAACTCTAGGTCTGCATCACCAACAGTCTACTGGGAATTTTGAACTAGGCATCCTATAGAAACTACTACACTGAGCATTCCCAAAATAGAGTTCATTACCTTTCCATCCAAATTTCTCTATTTCTGCAAAAACATGACCCTTGGTATATTAAACGGCAACGTGAGCTCCTTCGCAAGATGACTGCCTGAAAGGGAGGCAGACAAACTAGGTGATACATACCTACTACAACAAAACTGTGAAGTTTGTGACTAATGGAATAATGATCAAGACATCCAATGAGAAACATCAGAAAGTTACTTTTTCTACCAGAAAATGCACAAAAAGTCATCAAGAAACCCATACTCTTGGGAAATAGGTTAAAATAGGAAATAGAAATTTGGAAAGGGGTTCTCTTCAGAAAAAGCACGTGCCAAGGAGATAGGAAATATATGGTCTATACGGCTCTATATTAGAAGCATCAGGAGTGGAAAGCTCTCCAGAGAAACAATCAGGGTGATCAAAAAAAAATCCTACAATGGGCACCTTGGAAGCCCTGGGAAATGGCACTGCAGAGAGGCCACATGATGCCAATCAGCATAGTCTGATAATGTTCAGACTGAGTCCACCCAGGATGAGGGACTCTAAGGTCCTTATTGCTTTCTGAGCTTCATCTGTCACAAAGATCCAGGAGATCCTGGGAAGTGCAGTTCAGTGCAAGAAACTAAGAAATCCAGGGTGAAATTAAGCAGGACTGACAAACCTACTGAAAAGTACATCAGGAAACAAAATTTTTAGCTCTGACATGAAGCCCCAGATCATGAACTAAAACTGGAAAGATAAGTAAATCAAAGAAAACACCATCCAGTGTTGAAAATTATTACCAATCTTGAGATCCCCAAAAAGAAAGGGTACAAGCATCAGTCATTTTATTCCAACTTAGGGCACGAGCCTGAGTGAGGTGGCCAACAACACATTATGACCCAATTTTATTCCAAGGTCTAGGCACTGGGGATCTGTAAATTTGGCTTCTTTCTAGTTCTGACTGACAACTATTCAGTTCTTTTTTTAATATAAATTTTATTTTTATTATAAGCAGACATCAATAAACATGAAGATTTCAATATGTAAAAAGAACAAGAGACTTGTATAAGAAACTTTGAACTTCTGTTGTATCTAATTTGTTTGGTTTTTAATTTTTTTTTTATTTTAAACTAAAATATCAAAAGAGAGAATTTGCATTCACACAAGTAGAATTTTATATGATTCTATAAATTTCAATTTCATGCCACTGGCTTTTTAAAAAGTATATAATAATTTTATATATAACTTTCAAAACTGTCTTGCTTGTCTTTGCTTCCTTCTGTGATCTTTTATGCATTAAAACATTACAATAGCCATCTTTTATGGCATCAATATTGCTAGCACCCTATAACTCTTTCCTCCAATTAATGGGAAAGAAAAATGAGAAGGAAAAAAAACCACTGTAACAACTAGGTGTAATCAAACGTGTGTGTATGTGTGTGTGTGTGTGTGATAATCATGTCCAAAAATCCCATATCTATACCTCTTGTTCATTATCACTGCCAAGATGTGGCAAACACATTTGATCATAGGTTCTCAGGAGTGGTTGGCCATTGCTTTCATAAAGTTCTTATCTTTCAAAGTTGTTGGGTTTTGTTTTGTTTTCATCACAATGTTGCTGTCCACGTATAAACTATTTCCCTGCTTCTACATACCCTACCCTGGCATTTTCTAACCACTCTCGGGATTTTCCTAGTAAGTCCTCCACTCTTGCTTCCTCCAGACAGAAAACCTTGCAGGCTATTTGTGTTCCATCCCTGGTTCCAATGGCAAACACCTTGCTTAAAGGGGCCCGCTTTCCTGTTGCCCCTTGGCTTCTGACTGAAACTTTCATGCAGTCCAAGAGTAGGAGATGTCACTACACATAAATGCTTCTTTTTTCCACCGACATAAAATGATTTTTTAAACAGTACTATGTGCCTTGAAGCCTTCAGAGAAAGTATCCTGATAAGGAAGACTGTGGACTTTGAAGATTTCATGAATTTATAAAACAAAATTTTGTTTCAATGGTGTATTTCTGAATTTGGATCAGAAGAGATACTTTAATGAATGGTTAAATTAACGGGCTGACCAATTCATAGGTAAAGATATATATTTCAAAGAACAAGACATCTTTTAAGTAGATTCAAAGTTTTCTAGCGCTTCTTCAAATTTAAATTAAAAATAGTTACTCTCTACCTAAATATACTCATCCTCATTCTTTTACTTTCAGTAACTGACAGATGAATTACTTAGAGAATGATCTAAATAAATAAGAAAAAAAGGAGAAAAAAGAAATGTGTAGCTAAATGTAAAATCTTGGTACAAAAAATAGGTCTGTATGGTGGTCTGTTCTTAGATATGTTGCTTTAAAGAGTTTATATCAAACAAAAAAGTAAGGAGTACAATCAAAATTGCACTAAGCCCTGATTTAGGAAAATTCATGAATTTTACACATAGGTTCAAGTCTCTACCTAAATTTATACTTGAGGCAAAGTTCAGGTTACCAAATATAAAATGAAACTTGAGAGTATTTCTCTTTTATTACCTTTGTTACTTAGGAACATTCTTGATTGAATCATTCAATCAGAACGAGGTGTAACAAGGCTGGAGGATGTCTTCTGAAATTACTCAAAAATATTTCAATTAGTTGTCCCTGGATATCTGTTTCAGTTGGTTGATCACACCTTAACTTATTGCATTACAAACAAGATCTAATTCAGGGAATCTGACATTTTCTGAAGAAGATTGGGAAGGTAGAAACAGCAAAGGACAATTGGCAAAAAAGAAAGACCAAGCTGTAGTAGAAATGGGAGGTATTGGGAAGGGTCATTGATTTTACAAGCATCCCAGAGCAGAACACTCAGGCCAATCATGAGGACCTCTTCAAAGGGAAGGACCAAGGGGAAGTACTGCTCTTTGCTCAACCACCGCCACCTTCATTGCTTGTCTAGTAACATTATTTTTACCAAAATATTTCTAGTACCATGAATAGAGGAACCCCTTCATGGGAGAAAAAGAAGGATGGAGAGAGGGAGAGGGGGGAGAAAGACAAAGAAGGGGGATGAAGAAGAAGAGAAAAACAAGGGAGAGGGAAGAGAAGAGGGGAGAGACCTTGGAACTATCTAGGAAAAATCAGCTTGGTTTCTATACTAAAGGATGAGATGAAATTCTTGACTCAGGCTAGTCCCTTTATAGTTTAGATTAGATATCAGAACAAAATGAGATACTCATATGTCACTCAACAGTTAATAAAGAGATTAATTTAGATATAGCAGAAGGATATTCAACAAGGACAGGCATTAAGGACACCTGGAATTTATTCATCTGAAGGAAGTTCTCTTGTCTGAGTTACCCAACACAATCCATCAGCCAAGCATTAGCATGTGCCTAGAGCTACATGTAACTGTTTTGTACTCAGGCAACTATGAAGTAGTGCCAAAAGCCTGAGCCTAGTATTCTGAGCCAACTAAGTCTCAAGGATGGTCTCAAAAACCTTTTAAATAAAAACAATGCTAACTTCCATGGCAACAGGAATTAACATAGCCCTCCTATCACACTGTAATCCTGAGCCCTGGGAACAGAAGCCTATGTTATAATGACTGGAGCTCTAATGCCATAGTTCTCTCCCCTTCCATTAGGCAGAATGCACCAGTCATTCCTGATTTTCCATTTTGGAGAATAGGTCCTCAGGCACAAAAGATGATAGATTTCTTTTTAAAATCTAACTTGATTGATATATTCTCTTGTATTGACATTGTTCTCTTCAGATAAAGTCCATCTTTTCTTCTCATTGGTTTTGTTTCCCTTTGGGTCTTCAGATTTCACTTTTGAAGGAAGGACCATCCCTCCTGAATTTGTTCTTCATATATCATTTTAGGCCATGGGATCCTACCTATCTTTTTCTCAGAACTTAACTATTTACTGGTAAATGATCTAAACTTGTACCTCCATCTCTCCTATAATAGCAAAGTCTAAAAGCAAAATATTTAAAACTATATTTTGATGGTTTACCAGATTTCCTTCTTTATGTTTAGTTGTAAGTTTGTAATATTGTCTTAATTCCTTTAAGTTCTATGTTTTCTTAGTACTTTTTATGATATAATTTCCCAATATACCACCCCAAATTAACACCCTCCTTAAAAAAAAACAGGCAAAATTTAATGAGAAAATGACGTCATCTTTCAACATTAATCTGACCTCTCTACCTACAGTAGGGAAGTGTGTTTCATTTTCTGCCCTATAGAACTATGATTGATTATTGCAATAACCTGAATTTAGTAGATTTTTGGTACTGTTTTCCTTCACATTATCATACCAATTGAATACATTATCCTTCTGTTCTGCCTACTTTGTTCTGCATCAGGTCACACAAGTCTTCCTATGCAAGTCTTCCTATGTTTATCTGAACTATGCACATTTATGGATTCTTGTAGAGCAATAATGTTCTGTTATGTTCACATGCTGCAATTTGTTCAGCCATGTCCCAAATGAAGAAAACCCACTTTTTTTCCAATTTTTAGCTACCAGAAAAATGGTTGCCATCAACATTTTAGTATACAAAATACTTTCTTTGTCTCCTAGATGTCCTTGGAGCACATGCCCCACAGTGTAATCCCACAGTGTAACAATGGCAACTTGTGGAATCAATGGGAAAAAAGAAGCTTCTAGATCCATGATATCATTCAGTTGTTACTATGTACCTGGTTATTCACTTGTATATAAGACATGTATTGGTATAGCAGTGAACACTTCTACCCAGAGTTTCACAGTAATCACATAATTGATCTAATCAAACCACACCATAATATCTCTTACACTTTTCTTTGATATTTGGCCAACACCTGAGACCAGCTCTGCTCCATCACACTAACAATGCCACTCTACCTAAGCAGCCTCTCTGCTGACTTGGCCTGTCTCTGACCCAGGCAACTCTAGCTAAGCCAGGGAAGTTTCCTTGAATTCCATTTCTATGGGACTGTACCTAGAATACTATTTTGCCTTATATATGAAGTTTCCACAGAACCAGCGAACAATATTATGAAAGGTAGGTAAATTGGAGTCTTAAGGTTGGGGAAATTCTGAATCAAGCAGTTGAGTTTTGCCTACTCATTGAGGAAAACAACAAAGTCATGAAGCTATTGGAAAAAGGAGACCTAGGCCAGAAGTGGTGGTGCATGGGAAGAGAGAGCAATGAGGGTGTATTAATCAGGAAACTTGGTGCTGAAGGAAAGAAGAACATAAAAGGTATGGAGCAACCCAGGCATCCCACTGTCTTTTATGACCCAATATCACAATTATCCTACAAATGACTAATGGAGATTGATCTTCAAAGCCAGACTTAAGCACAATACCATTTCACAGAAAAGCTGGATGGTCCAATGGAGAAAGGATGGGACTAGAATGAAGAAGAACTGAGTTAAAAATCCTGCCTCAGTTACTAGCTATGTGATCCTGGGTAAGTCATTTAAACTATGCCTCAGTTTCCTTATCCATGAAATGGGTATAATAATAACACCTGCCTCACAGTGTTGTTATGAAAATCAAATGAGATAATAATTGTAAAGTTCTTAGTACAGTGCCTAGCACATAGTAAGCACTATGTTAGCTATTATTATTACTTCAGGGACACAGGAAAAGGATTTCCTGCCCTACAAATTCTCTCTTGACATTTTCCTTATTGCCTGAAGCTCTTCAGAACCAAAGATAAAACCTTCTGCACCCAACGTCACTCCCTTATTTCTGGCCTTCATCACTTCTTACACAGACTAATAAAACAGTCTTCTAACTGGTCCCCTTGCCTGTAATCTCCCTATACTCTGAAAGCTATCTTTATATCACTGCCAAAATAGTCCTCCTAATGTGGTGTTCTGATTTATGTCACTCCCTGCATCTAAAACCTTTACTGGTTACTCATTGTCTTTGAAAATGACTATCAACTCCTTACTCTGGTTTTCAAGGCCTTTCAAAGTGTGATGTATTACAGCTTTATTTCACACTGCAAAAGATCAAGGAGCCAGCCAAAGAAGATCGTGCTGTATTTTTTCTCATTTAATTTTTATTTTTTCTTAATTACATGTAAACAAAATTTTTTAACATTTTTTAAATGTTTGAGTTTCAAATTATTTCCCTCCGTCCTTCCCCTCCCCTCTCCTCAAGAAGGCAATTTGATATAGATACAGTCATGCCAAACATATTTATATTAGCCATGGTGTAAAAGAAAACCAACAAAAACAACAACCCCAAAATAATAAAGTTGTGGGGGTTTTTTAAAATATGCTTCAATATGCATTCAGACTCCTCAATTCTTTCTTTGGAAGAGGATAGCATTTTTCATCATAAGTTCTTCAGAATTGTTTTAGAACACTGTATTTATGCTGTTTTGTTTTGATAATATATTGACTAATAGGCCCTAGAAGATCAGACATGTGTCATTCAAACTGAGCCCCTCTCTCCCCTGCAAAAGACATAAAAGATGTGGCTATGCCAACTAGTATATCAACGAGAAAGGCAGCAATAAAATCCTAGGCCAGGGCCACCAGGACACTGCTAGTACTTCCCCATTCAGGTTCACTTTGGGATATAAAATTCTTCAAGCTTCAGAGAAGGTCAGATTTCTCATCTTTGAGTCATTGTCCTAAATGAAGCTGAGGGGGAAGAGGGAAAGTCACTTAACATTTCTGTGCCAAAAATAATGCCAACAACAACAGACAGCAAACAGATGAGCCTCATTAGCATCACACACATAAACTGATAGGATGTATGGAAAAGAGATTAAATACTTTAAACTTCAAGAAGTTGTCTTAGAATTGGGCCAAACAAGGACTTACAAACCACAATCAAGGCAGTGTTTGGATAATACTTGTCCTATATAAACTTGCAATAAATGTCACCCCAAAATTACAATGTGCCTGTTTCATGTGGTCACTTACTGTGTCTTGGGACTAGATAAAGACTGAGACAGCAAGCAGCAGTGGACAGCACCCTAGGCCTGCAGTCAGAAAGTCCAGAGTTCAAATACAGCCTTACACATTTACTAGTATTCAGGAGAGAGCAGATTGGGGGAGGGGGTATACAGTGGCATTGCTATTTTGGGGTGGTGGGTAGGGGAAAGACAGGGAGAAAATTTGTAACTCAAAATCTTGTGGAAATCAATGAAGTAAACTAAAAAATAAACAAAAGTTAATTTAAAAAAAAATTTACTAGCGAGGTGAGCCTAAACAAATTTCTTTTACCCTGTTAGCCTCAGTTTCCTCAACTATAAAATAGAGACAATTATAATAAGCACTTACCTCCCAGGATTGTTATGACAATCAAATGAAATAACATTTGTAAATTTGTAAAGTACTTAGCTCAGTGTCTAGGATCTATTAAATGACATTAATATATTGTTGTTGTTGCTGTTGTCATCCTTGACTATATGCACTAGCACCCACCACGTCTGGAGCTCAAATACAGCCTTAGACATTTACTATTGGGTCACTTTTACTCTGTTAGCCTCAGTTTCCTATAAACGTAAATTGAGGACAATAATAACACTTGTCTCCCTGGGTTGTTATGAAGATCAATGAGATAATATTTGTAAAGTATTTAATACATACAAATATTATTATTGTATTATCATCATCATTGTTATTATCCTGACTATGTATACTAGCACCTACCAAGACAAAGAAAAGATAAAGGAAAGGCAAAAGAAGAAACAATAGAGAGCAGGAAAAAAAATGAAATCCCCAACTAGGCATATGCGTTGTTAATTTCAATCCTTGAGTATCTGTGGCTGTAGCAGCAAGCACCCTAGGCTACCCAGGGTGGCTGCTAGCACAGGTTCTTAGATCTGCTTTTCTAAAGGAAAGCAACTCAAAGTGGGTTAACAGTCTTACTTTAATCAATCAAACACATACCATTTACCTAGTTCAGGGGAAAAATTCAGTACCCTGAACTTCAGAGAATGCAAACACAAGTTACAAGCAGACAAAGAAACAGTTCAGCAGACGGCTTCCAGCGTCTGACCATTACATCCATACCTATTCGGTTACCAGAGAGGGAAGCACCAACATCTGGGTTTTTCAAAGGCGGGGGGCTCAACGGCTTCCCAGAGTCTGGTCTGGCCAAATCACACACCTCTTCTCAAAGTGAGCCCCAAAGCGAAACCTCACATCAGGGTGTATATATAGCCTTCTCCTGGCTCAGAGAATGTCACAGCCCTCTTGACCCACTGCCCAATCACAAAGCAACAAGGCATGGGCATTCCAAAAACAAGCCTCCAGCCACAGGTTCCATGTGACCACATTCAGCCTATTAGGGGGCAGAATATACTTTCAAATCTGGGAAGGTTCTTGTAGCCACTTTAGCAAAGGGCCTAGGGGCAGGGAAGATCTTCAGATTCCCAGAACAGTGGCCCTGGTGGAAGTAGAGTCTTCCATAAGAAAAGGAATGGAAGGGAGCTACAGAGTCATGATAACCCTAGGGTGGAGCAAGCAAAGCAAAGCTCAAAGACAACCAAAGGATGGCCGTACCACAAACTGGGATAATAGTCATCTCTGGAGTTGGAAAGAACTGGATTCAAATCTTGCCCCAAACACTTAGTCACACTTTGATCCTGGGCAAGGGATTTCGTTTTCCTGTGCCTCTAGTCAACGTATAAGGAAATCAGCTGCTGATTATACTGGCAGAGGGAATTTCTTCCTGCAAGTTCACAGAACCAAAGAAATTACGGTTCTGAACCAAATTCATATTCGGGGCAGGTAGGAGAGAAGGGCAAGAAAACCAAATCCATGGAAAGTTAGAAAGCTTGGCATAAACACAGTGAATGAGAGGTTTTATGGGTGTGTGTGTGTGTGTGTGTGTGTGTGTGTGTGTGTGTGTGTGTGTGTGTGTGTGTATACACATGCACGAAAGAGCCTAATGCTTAAAACGGTATAGACCAGCGTGTTAAAGATTCATTTAGAATGGAAAGTACTTTTATTTCTCTAGCAAGTTTCTAAGTACAAAAGTCCTTTGGAGAACAAAAAAATGATCAGACTTCTGATTTTGATTATTTCTGTGTTGGGGGCGGGAGGAGGTAGGGGCTCTGCCTCTTCAATGAGAAAGAAAAAGCTTCCAAAATGCCGGATAATTCAGGCAATTTAATGTTAATTAATTAAAAACATCTAGAAAAAAGGAATAAGATATTCACAAATTTGTACATGTGGTTGCTCTGGAAAGTGATAAAGTAAATGTTTCGAGATTAGGGGTTTTTTTTTGTTTGTTTAGATGGTTTGGTGGTTTTGTTTTGGAAATGGTACTGTCAGGAAAGCCCTGCAATTTTGTTTTCTCTTTCCTCTACTTCCTACCTCTGTGACCATGAGGATGTCACTTAACTAGGACGTTATCCTTATCTATTAAAGGAGAAAGCTTCTCTTGATCACCTCTAAGATTCCCTCCAGCTTTAAATCTAGGAGTTTATGAATTTGGCACTATGAGATAGAAAAGCATGTGTAGACTTGTTTATGTGTATGTATATGTATATATGTAGAGGTATATACACATACATACACACATATACGCACACATATATTATATATATATGTGTGTGTGTATACACACACACACACACACACACAGCAGCTAGGTGGCCCAGGAGATAGAGTGCAGTCAGGAAGATATATTCCTAAATTCAAATCTGACCTCAGATACTAACTATGGGACCCTGAGCAAGTCACTTAGCCATCTGCGTCAGTTCCTTAGCTAGAGAAGGAAATGGCAAACCACTCCTATGTCTTTGCTAAGAAAATTCCCAATGGAGTCACAAAGATACACATATAAACACGTACATTTCTATATACAGAAATAGAGATAAAGATGATAGAGATACATGTTAAGGTTTTTAGGTGACCATTTATTCACTAATCTATGGCTGTCTTCTTAGCAGCCACCTTGTACAACAAAGAGCATGCCCTGAAGACTTTAATCTTTTCATCTCTGAAACTTCTATACTGGGGTCCTGCTGTCCTGAATAAATGAATGAATGTCTTTCCTAGCCTACTCATTCAGGTAAGCCCCCGTCAAGCTTCACGTTAGTCCTTACTCCCCGGCCTTCTCTTGCCAATCACCTTACAATCATATAATTGCCTTCTCTTCCTCTCTACCCTTAACTCTCCTGTTCTGGAACATTATTAAATTAATTCTGCCATCATTCCTGGAAGGGGTGTGTCAAATTCCTCCTTTATCTTCTGAGTCATTGTCTCTGTAACTTTCTGAAGCAAGGTGTTCCTCTTCTATGCATGTTGCTTCACCTTATTAAAATGTATGCTATTCAAATGTACCTCAGGGAACAGCCTGTGTGTTTGCATTCATAAATCCAGTGCCAACCACATAATAAATACTTGATAAATATTTTTTCATTCAGTATTCCTTCCTAATATAAGGCAATAGGTTTTGGCCACATAATCATGGAGTGCTGCAGGCATTTGTAAAGTTGTGTGTCAGGATGATTTTGCCAACAAGAATCCTTTTTCTCCACACAGAGAACCAAGTGACAAACAAATCATGCTTTCATATGGAAAGATAACTTAACAAAAATTTCATCTAGTCATGTGCTTGTTATTTTGATCTTGGTATTTTGTATTTGCTTGAGCCCTTCGACTTTAGGAGACTCCCTCAATTAACAGACCAAAGAGGAGCTAAACATTATTACTGGTTTGGGGGGCTTGCTGATGATCGTAGCCTGCCAAGAGTAGACAACCGACTAAAACATTTATGGAAGAAGCACAAAGGCACTGAAGAATGAGTCTGTGCCACACACTGAATTGAATTAATCCCAAATGGATATACTGGGGAAAATTGGAGAAGCAACCTTATGAATATGGCGGCAGGACTTTTCCAAAGACCTCTTATTTTCTTTCCTGAAAAGATTTTGTGTTATTAAGAACAGGCCGTACTGTTGTACTATTTGGATAGAATGAAAAGGTGCTGCTTGAACTGACAATTCTAGGACAAAATTTTATCCAGGATAAAAACATGGTCCAATGAAACTACATCAATGAAAAGCTCTCTCAGGCTAATTCCTAGACCAGATCTTAAAAGAATGTCATCGATGTAACCAAAAAAGCATCTCCTGCTTCTCTCTTTCATTCCTCCATCTTTTCCTCTGCTCTCTTCTCTGCCATTGTTCTCTAATTTTCTTCCTTTCTCCTTTCCACTAACTTCTGGTTAACTCGTTCCTTTTTCCTTTTTTTCTTTTTATCTATTCTATCTTAGGAGACTTTTAAAAACTTTTTCTATTCTTCTCAATTCTCTTTCCTACACTGTTTCCTTACCCCATTTCTCTCTTGTTCCTCCCCTTCTTTATATATCTCTAAATATTTCTCAAACCAAAATGACATAGTTTTTATGTGTTTCTCACTATATTAATATATAAGTTAATAATTTATTATAAATTAATAAAAGGGGCAAAAAAAGACAAATAAGAAAGCTATCTATCACCCATATCTGTCATATACCATATTAAGGGTGAAGTTAAAATGCTGAAAATAAGACCAATAATGAAACCACTTTTATACATAATTTTCCATTTAAATGGAATAGTACAGACATGACCAGTGTGGTATATCACAGAGGACATGGCCAACAGTCCCCCAAGGTACAGGAGAGAGGAAGGACGGCATAAGTGGTCAATTTCATTTTTTGAAGTTGGATATGGAGATGTGGACAATATCTCAGTGCTGGTTAATGTTGAAAAGGGAGGATGATCTTTTTCATATCTTTTCCAAAGGAGAAAAGAGGAGCGTCACCCCCTCTAACTGCTTTATTTTAGTGCTTTCTTAGCAGGAGACATTTTTCTCTCAAACTCTCACTCATAGACGGAAGGATCATGTAATTAGCAAACTTTTATAAACGATATCTTCAAAAACAAATACACATGCTTCCCTGTCGAAATTGTGTCACTAAGAGCTTTAATCATTAGGATTTTAATTACAACACTGGAACCTTAGCCAAATGAGAGATAATGATTCACTAGGGTAAGCATCTCAACAGACTTGTATTACCCATGAAATTATACCTATTTTCCTATCTTTGCTGAGCTTAATTATCCAAACACTGGCTTGATTGTGGTTTCTAAGTCCTTACTGGGCACAATTCTAAGACAACTTCTTGAAGTTTTATTTTTAATCTCTTTTTCATACATTTATATCAGTTCATGTTGTGTGATGTTAATGAAGCTCATCTGTTTGCTAACGGTCTGTTGTTGTTGGCGCCATTATTATTTTTGGCACAGAAGTGTTAAGTGGCTTTCTATCTTCCCCCTCAGCTTGGACTTGCTTCCCTGGTTAAAATCGAAATTTAACAAAAATCCTGCCTCACTAGCAGCTTTTTTATAATTCTCCTATGCCAACATTCCAGCCATAGCTTTGGGCCTATGGCAGCAGTTGTCAAAGTGTGGTTTGCAAACCCGTAGGGGTCCTTGGAACCTATTCAGGATGTCCTAAAGGTCAAAACCATTTCCACATTAATGTTATTTGTTACTTGCCTATTAAATACTCCTCCATTTTTCAACTACGAATATGTGTGAGGCTGGATACTGCAACCCAAACAACCTGTTACAACAGATTAAGTGCAGAAGTAGATATGAAAATCCAACAATCTTCTTTTTTTTTTTAAATCTTTTTGGGTTAGGTGACTTGTTCAATGTCACGCAGCTAGTAAGTGTTAAGAGTCTGAGGCTGGATTTGAACTCAGGTCCTCCTGACTCCAGGGCTGGTGCTCTATTCACTGCGCCACTTAGCTGCCCCTCCAACTGTCTTCTATGAGAAACAAATAAAAGATACTTGCAAAAAAATGCAAAATAATGCCACTTATACATATTTTTCATAAAAATAAATACTTATGTTAACATGCAATGGGCTTATTGTTATTTTTATCAAGTTAATAAAATATTTTAAAATTATATCAGCCTCAATTTCTAATATTGAAAAAATTGATAGATAAATCCCATATAAACAAAAGTGCATTGGTATCTCCAATAGCATTTAGGAGTGTTAAAAGGTAGACACCAAAAAGTTTGAGAATTGCGGGACTGTACTCTGGACTAGCTCAGTTTTCCTGTTCCATCAGAAGAGGAAGAAGGTGTTCCCCCTCCCCCCCAAACACTCTATTTCTTAGTCCCTGGAATAGGGTATTTTGTCACAGAGCTGTGGTGAGGAAAGTGCTTTGCAAATATTGAAACTATTTAAATTTGAATTATGATTATTCCAGGGGCACTAGAAAAGGTTTCCTTCTCTCCCCCACCGTTCCCTTTTCCAACTTCCCCTGCTCCACAATGCTTATATTTCCCCTGAAAGAGCATCCTTCCTTTAACTTAAACCTTTGGTTTCTGTTAAAATGTAAATTTCCCCATTAAGTTATGATTAGTCATGTCCACTTTAGCATAACTGGTAAATTCCTTTTCTGATACTGGATTTTTATAAGCAGAAACAAATAACGAATTACAGAGGCGAGAAAAAGGTAGACAAACTATGCTTGCTTTGTCAAGGACCCTCTCTGTATTTTGCAAGGCCAGGTTTTAGTTTTACCTGTAAGATTATAAATATAGTGAGAGAGATCCCTTTACAAACACTTCATGGTATTAAGACTGCACAGAATTCCACAAAATTCAGTGAAGTAATTTCAGATTGAACTACCTCTTATAACCACAGGCTCTGATTTTCCTGGGATTTGTTCCAAGATAATTTCACTGCATTTCCGGTAAAAATGGACTATTTAAATTAGCCTCTTTAAAATACAATTAAGCAGATAGTAGTGATCTGAATGGACTGTTCCTTAGAGGGGGAAAATTGTTTGAGTTGCCACCTAATAGGTTTGTAATCTCGACTGAGTCATTTTCTGGGACTTTATATGATTATTTCCATGGTTATTTTTAGGATACTATTTAGTAAAGCAGTCTAACTGATGGACAGATTGCATAGACCAGGTTATATAATCACAGTTAAGTTTGGGTGTCTGGCCAACAGAAATTTCCTTTGCCCCAGTTTTCTTCTTAAATACATGAAGCATGAACAGCCTTATTTGAACAGTTCCATTTCAAATTCTCTAAGATAATGAACAGTTTATTTCTGCCTTTTTTTTTTCCTGTAAGAAGTAATTTTGTTTGGACGTAATTCCTTAACTCTCCTCTTTAGGACCTCAGTCAGAGAAATGTACCCTGCAGACAGAAAAGAAGTGAAAAATCCATCTAAACTTGCTAAAGGGAGAGAATAACTGCCATTCAAAAAGATTTACTTAGTTTCTGACAGTTCCATAAAGATTAGTGATGGGTAATACGGTATAATGGATAGACTTGGCCTCAGAGTCATTATGACTTGGGTTCAAGTTTCACTGTTGACACATAGTTGCTATAGTATTATTGGAGATATACTGGATCACTTAACATTAGTGCAACCTGTCAACTTTCCAAGACTATAACTTGCAGACCAAGTGCCAATCCATATTAGTAGTTTCCTGATAGGGAGCCAGTGAAATTACAGGTCTATCACCAGCAATAAGTAACCATCATCATGACTATCATGAAGTTGTGTGAAAGACAGATTAGATTAAGGAGAGAAGAGAAACAATTAGAAGAGCAGTACAATAATATGGGCATTTAATATTGAAGGTGTGCATCAGGGTGATGAAAATGAAGAGTGAGATAGCTGAGACAAGCATAGAGAAGAAGGGATTGTCCCAGGAATAGTAACTATTTCTTGTTTTCCTGCATGAACAGGTTATTTTTCAGCCTTTCTTGTATGAAATCATCATTCACAATTCTGACTTAAATATTTCTTTACTTCTAGCCATTTGAAGGAAGAAAGAAAAGTCCACATTGTTCTTTACAATACAATCAATTGTTTTTTAAGTACCCAGAGGGCACAGAACGTTTTTCTAAAACAGTAGAGGAAAAACAAACACAAAACTGGCTCTCATATAAAGTTTAGCTGCCCGTGAAATGCTGGCACTTAACTAAAAGGTATACACAAAGATTATGGATCTACCTTGTGTTAGGGTTAGTGAAAGTCACCACCAGCTTAAGTAGTAACATAAGGAATGTGAAGAACATAGTAGTAGTTTTCTATGGTGTAGCTTTTTGTTTTCTTTCAAGAAATAGGCAGGTAACAAGGATTAATATGAAAAGGCCTGTGAGCAAACACCAGTACACAAACCAAAATGACTCACATACAGGGTATCCTCGGTAACAAAACTCCAGACCCTCTTTGCTTGCTTTTGCCTCAAGGGCCTTCCTCTACAGAAGGAGGCCTAGGGTACAGTAGGTAGAGCATGGACCTGGAGTTAGGAAGATCTGAGTTCAAATCTAGCCTCTGACACTACTAGCTGCCTGAACCTAGGTAACTCAAACTCCATCTACCCCAGTTTTCTCCTCTGTTAAATGAGAATATAGCACCTCCCTCCCAGGGTTGTTGTAAGGATCAAATGAGGTAATAAGCGTAAAGTAATTAGCACAGTGTCTAAAACAGTGGTTCTCAACCTTCCTACTGCCGCAACCCTTTAATACTAGTATGTGGGCGTATCTGCATGTGGACGGACCCGCCTTTAATACTAGTATGTGGGCGTATCTGCATGTGGACGGACCCGCCTGGAGACAGATAGAGGAGCCCTGTCTCAGTTGCTAAGACCATCGGAAATATGTGTTTTCTGATGGACTTAGGTGACCCCTGTGAAAGGGTCGTTTGACCCCTAAAGGGGTCGCGACCCACAGGTTAAGAACCACTGGTCTAGAACATGGTATTGTTGCTGTTTCAGTTGTGTTCAACTCTTCATGACCCTGTGTGGAATTTTCTTGGCAAAGATACTGCAGTGTTTTCTCCTCCCATCTCTCATTTTACAGATGAGGAAATTAAGGTGAACAGGGTTAAGCGACTAGCCCAAGGTCACACAGCAAAGTATCTGAGGCCAGATTAGAACACAGGAAGATGATGAGTCTTCCTGACTTCGGGCCTGGCACTTTACCTACTGCATCACTTAACTTCCCCACAACAAAATAAGCGCTATATAAATGTTGCCTATTTTAAAAATATCATTACTAGATCTAAATATAATTTGTGTGCATATGACTAATTTCTCCTTAAAAATTCTTCTGATTACGAGAATTTTGGGCTGACTCCAAAATAAGTATCTCCATAGGCCTCCACGGCATTTATGAACTTCACACGGACTTGTTGTCTGCTCTTCTTCACCTACATCCTCTTTTTCTCCCTCTCCTTCCAGATCTAAACCATCCTTAAGTCTCTACCTGCATTACCATTAGTCAAACACAAGGATTAGTGGCCACTACATTTTCTTACGTATTAGGAAGAAGGAAATGATAGCAATCAAAGGGCAGTGAGTAAAGGGGAGAAAGAAGCCAGTTTTTGTGTTTGGACACAAACTACCAACAACTTATGCTGCTAACCACAGAGCAAAACATACTCCTTCTCCCAATTTTAAATTCTTCTTTCTCATGGGAAGAAAATTTGGAGGAATTAAGTGGTTAATGGGAATTGTTTTGATCCCCTACTTTGGAATGGCTGGATGGGGGAGACATGTCAGAAATTTCTCCCTCAGGCCTTGGCCTTGCTTCTACCCACCCAGCATGACAGCAACCTCATTGGCAACAAAGGCACTTTCAAATGACCTCTATCACTGTTATAACACTGAATCTATAAACTACATTTATCATATTAAGTATAGTAGCATGAACCCAACCACGACAAGTGAATGCCTCAATTATTTGTCTTCTTTCATTGATGGAACGAGTTTCGTTTTGTTGCAATTACAAAAATCATATACCCAGATATTAATGTCCATATATTTTATTCATTTTATAGTTATTTGCTGTAGAATTTGTTAGTTCGGTGTAGAAATGCAAATGATTTTTGTGGATTTATTTTGTATTCCACAACCTTAACCTGGTTTTGAATCATCTCAATTAGTTTCCTTAGTGATTCTCCTGAGTTTCTCAGTATCACGTATTTAGCAAATAGGAGCAGTTTTCTCTCATTGTCAACGTTCATACCTTTGGTTTCTTTCTATTGTTTTATTACTTTCACTATCATTTCAAATGAAAGTGGGGAGAGGGGGCATTCTTGTACTATCATTGTTCACGATGGGTAAGATTCCAGTATTTCTCTTTTGTAATCAATGTTAGCTCTTGGATATCTCTCCTGATCTTCATTCAAATGATCATGACCTTCTTTCCCCACTATAATTTGCTACTTGGCCTCATATGGTATAACTTCTCCATAAATGATGCTATTTTCTCCATCTCTTCTTTCTTTTAGATAGCCTCTTATTTTCAAATAAGGTATATCCTTCCAAAGACATTCTTCTGTCATAGATCTTGTCCCATTAAGTTTTACTGATACCTGGTTTGGGGGTTGGGGGGAGTGCAGAGTCAAGATGATGGAGTAAGAAGAAGCATTTTAACCTAACCTACTTATTATACCACCTCGACAAATATATAAAAAAGGCACCAGACCAAATTCTGACGAGAAAGACCAAAAAGAATTCACAGTGAGTCACTTTTCCAGCTCACTGTAGCTCAGGGACACAAAGAGGTCTACAGACACTAGGGATAAGGCCTAGCCAGCAGAATCCTCAGCATGCCCAGCAGGGAGTATTCTGGCACTAAGGAACTGAAGGAGGGTTGAGGCCAAGACCAGGGCAGGAAGCACCAGGGGAAAAAGTGATTGCAGGGGATCTCTGAACTAGAGGTGCCATTTTGTGGCTCTGCCACTCATCAGACAGTTCCAGGTTACAGATCCAGGGCAAAACAGAATAGTTGTGAGCATGAATCTAAGCTATATACTGAGCAAAAGTTCCAGGAACATAGTTGTGTAACTGTGATCCCAACAGAAGAGCAGTGATCCAGTTCTAGCCATTAGCCTAAAGCTTAAACCTCATGTGGAAAAGACAGTGCAGGAGGCACAAATCAAAATGGAGATCAAAAAAATCCATAATTCTAAATGTACAGATCCTCCTAGAGGACTAATCATGTCTGACTCAAGTTACAGACTAATGGAATTACCAGTCAAGAATAAGGTGACAGACCCAACCCTGGGTCAGGAACTTGCAGAACTCAGACCAGACCAGCAGTGAGCAGACGTTGCCCAGGATCACCAAAGCTTGTAAGCCACCAGCCTGAGCTAAGGAAGCAACAGCAGATGCAAGCATACATAGCTCACACATAGCTCAAGCTAGATGTTCTCTGCAGCAGCAGGTAGAGACTAGTACAAACTGAAGCCCAAAGTCAAGAAGTAGACTGGAGAGAAAAGTTGATGATCAAACAGAAGGTAAAGAGGATCACAGGAAGTAAAATGAATAATGTTTATTACAAGAAATAAAAAAATATTTGGGCAAACAAAATGAATGCAACCAAAATTAGAAGGAAAACAAGAAATGACAGGGTAAAATTTATAAATTTATAAGTTTCTCTGATAAAGGCTTCATTTCTCAAATATACAAGGGAATTGAGCCAAATTTATAAAAATAAGAGCCATTGCCCAGTTGATAAGTGTTCAAAAGATATGAACAGGCAATTTTCAGAAGAAGAAATCAAAGCTCTCAATAGTCACAAAAAATGTTTTAAATCACTATTTATTAAAGAAACGTAAATCAAAACAATGCTGAGATACCACCTCACACCTATCAGATTGGCTAACATGACAAAAAAAGGAAAATTACAAATGTTGGAAAATTGGAACATGCTGGTAGAATTGTGAAGCAGTCCAACCCTTCTGGAAAATGATTTCTAACTATGCCCCAAAAGCTATGAAACTGTGCATTCTCTTTGACCAAGAAGTAATGCCACTAGGTCCATATGCGAAAGAGATCACAGCAAAGGAAAAAAAGACATATTTGTACAAAAACATTTATTTACAGCAATACTTTTAATGGTAGCAAGGAACTGGAAAGTAAGGGGATTCCTATCAAGCATGGAATGGCTGAACAAATTGTGGTATATGATTATGATGAAATACTATTATGCTATAAGAAATGATTAACAGGATGGTTTCAGAAAAACCTGGGAAGACTTATATGAACTCAGGCAAAGTAAAATAAACAGAACCAAAAGAACATTGTACACAATAATAATAATACTGTAATGATTGTGAACTACAAAAGACTTCACAACTCTGATCAAGACAATTAACCAGGACAATTGCAAAGGACCCATGACAAAAAGTGCTATCCACTTCCAGAGAGAGAACTGATTACCTTGGAATGTAGTTTGAAGCCTACTATTTTTTTTTCTTGGTATTTTTTTGTCTGTGGCTTTTTTTTTTTTGCAACATGGCTAATACGGAATTATGTATAATGCCATGCACGAGCAGCTTCCCAAAAGAATGCTACTGTGAATAGCTTTTAAAGTTCTGATTACACAGTATAGTGAACATTCCATTTATTCCATAACAAATTAAGGCAAACATTCATAAAAAATCACAATATAATATTCACAACATTACATCTTATCACAGAAAATCACAATATAGTGTTCACAACAGCCTACCATTAAAATGACCACATAGTTTTCACC
>CM053580.1:243490908-243537483 GCA_028627135.1 Pseudochirops cupreus | reverse complement strand
AATCAGTCACTAAGTATCGTTAATCACTAAATACAATCATTAGAAAATTACACAAACCCTCCACCCCTCTGTCTCTAATAAACTTCAATTTCATCACAGCATTCAATATCCAAGGAGAGGCCTTTTCTTCTTGACATTGGGTGGTCAGAATTAGAATGTTTTCTACTGGTGGGCTCCTGGTGGAAGAAGCAGAGTTTTCCCAGCATCTGGAAGCTGCGCTGCTAGTTGTGGGACTGAGAACTGAGTTGGAGTTTTCTTGAAACCAGAATCTGGTGAAGGCTGAAGTTGCTGCTGAGAAGGCCACCCAGAAGGCTGAGATTTCTTTCCAAGAAGCCTGCCTGGAAGGCTAAGATTTCTTCTGGGTTCTAGGGCCAGCCAAACTGCTGGAGGACTGAAGAAGTATGACCAATATGCTAATACTTTGTTTGTGGCTTGGTTGATCTTTGAGTTCCTGGGAATAGAAATTGTGAAGGTTTCGAGATGTGCTGGACTCTGTGAACTTCAGTGTGTAGCAAGAACTGCCCAGAGGACTGGACAAGGACCTGGGAGCTGTTTGCCTCTGAATCCAGGTAACTGTTTGGTGGATACAGGTAGGAGCTGGGACCATGCAAGGGGATCCAGGGAATCTGAGAGACCACCCTGAGTCAAGATGAAGAAAAGGCCTCTCCTTGGATATTAAATGCTGTGATGAAATTTATGTTTACTAGACACCTAGGGGTGGTGGGTTTGTATAATTTTCTAATGATTGTACTTAGTGATTAATGGTACTTAGTAATTGTGAATCTGAATAAGTGAGTGATTGAGTCAACTGGTGGAGGGTTTGTGTATTTTCTAATGATTGCATTTAGTGAGTAAGGATACTTAGTAACTGATTGCTAGATAAGTGACTGATTAAGTTAATCTATGATTGACCTATGACTGGAAGACTGACTATTGTATTTTGAGATGACTGAATGACTGAGTAAGGAGGCAAACCTCCTTAGGGATACCAGATGCTTATTCTTTTGTTCTTTGTTCTAAATACTGTGACCACTTTGGTGAAAACTATGTGGCCATTTTAATGTTAAGCTATTGTGAACACTATATTGTGATTTTCTGTGATAAGATATAATGTTGTGAATATTATATTGTGATTTGTTGTAAATGTTTGCCTTGATCTGTTATGGAATAAATGGAGTGTTCACTATACTGTGTGATCAGAACCTTAAAAGCTGTTCACAGTAACATTCTTTTGGGAAGCTGCTCATGCATGGCATTATAATATGTTATACATGACTTCACATCTAAAATAAATATCATATTCCTTAACTTCTCAAAGAGTGTGGGAGGGGCTGGAGAGAGGGAGAGAATTTGGAATTCAATTTGTTTTTTAATGAATGTTAAAAATATTTTACTTGTAACTGGGAAATATTAATGAAATAAATAAAATATATTAAAAAGAAAGAAGTAAGCTAGAAGAATAAACAAACAAAAAAGAACACCACCAAAAAGAACTACCATGATGACAAGAGTACTTATAATTCAGACAGAAAAGAAGAGAATGGCTTGAGAACACCTATAATAAAATCTCAAAGAAAACACATTTTGAACACAAGTCCAACAAGAATTCTTAGAAGACTTAAAGTAAGAGATAGGAAAGAACTAATATTAATTCTAAAAACGAAATGAAGGGCACAGACAAGATTATAGGCCAGGACCCAGCTGAACTCTCCCAACATTCCCTTCCAAACAACTTTAAAATAATGCCTCAAAGAGACAATAAAAGGTGAGAGTAAGAAATTTTTCTAACCTAAAATAATTTAGGATGTCTGCAAGAGAAGTCTGTAACATCAAGGTGGACACCAGCCAGGAGCATAACAGGAGAACCACTAATGGGAAGCTACATTTGGCCAAAAAAAAAAAAAGTAACAAGTAACATAGACAATGAATTAATATCAATAATAAACATATATTACCAAATGGCATAGCATTTAAATTCTTCAAGTAAAATTTAAAAGAGTTAAAGAAAGTTATAGAAAGATGTATATAGTAAAACCATAATGGTGCACAATATAAATTTACCCCAGACATAATCTAATCAAAAAATGAAGAAGAAAGAAGTTAATAACCTAAGAAAATTGAATGGAAATAGAGGGGAGTATACTTATTGCTCAGCTATGCATAGCATGTTTATAAAAATGGTATCATGTATTAGGACATAAAAGTCTTACAAATGCATAAAAATTTAATTATTTTGTTATTGTCTATAATTCAATAAATATTATATTCATTAAAATCTTTATTCTGAAAAGATTAAAAATAATTAGAAGCTAAATAACAATCTTAAATAATGGATGGGTCAAAGAACAAATTAGAGAAACAATTATTTTCATCAAAGATAATAACAAAAAAATTTTTTAAATGTCAAAATTTGTAGGATAAAGCCAAAGTAGGTCTTAAGAGAAACTTGTATCTCTAAATGATTTCATCAATAAAAGACAGAAAAAGTAAATCAATGAATTGAGCATGCAACTAAAAATCCTAGAATGTCAGTCAAATTAAAACCCTTAAGTAAACACCAAAATAGAAATCCTGACAAAGGACAGATAAACAAAATCAAAAGCAAACTATTGAGCTAATAAATAATACTAGGAGCTATATTTTTTAAAATAAGATAAATGAGTCATTATTTAATTTGATTTCTAAAAAGAAACAAAAAAAATATATTACCAATATAAAAAAGACAAAGGTTAATTCACAATTGGTGAAGAAATAAAAGCAATTATTAAGATTTGTTTTGCCCAACTACATACCAATGAAACAGACCATCCAAATCAAATAGATGAATATTTACAAATAAAATATAAATTGCATGGATTAACAGAACAGGAGATAGAATATTTGAATAACCATAGTTGTAGAAAAAGAAATTGAGCAAACTATAAATTAATTCCTTAAGAAAAAATCTCAGGATCATATGGATTTACAAGTGAGTTCTACCAAACATTTAAAGAACAATTAATTACTTTGCATTGTAATTGCATAAACTGTTTGAAAAAATAGGTAAATAAAAGGTCCTACTAAATTCTTTCTATGATACAAATATGGTCTTAATATCTAAACCATAGTCAAAACAGAAAACTATAAACCAATTTCCCTAATAAATATTGTTGTAAAAAATTTTAAATAAAACACCAGCAAAGAGGCTACAATGATCATGGATTTCTATCAGGAAAGTAAAACTATTTAATATTAGAAAAACTATACACATAACTATCCATATTAATGAAAAATTCAAAAAAATTCTATGATTATTTCAGTAGTTGCAGAAAAAAAGATTTTCTAGAATATAACACTCATTCATGTTAGAAACACTGGAATGTATACAAATAAATAAAGCTTTCCTTAAAATAATAAGTAGTATATATCTAAAATCAATATCATATACTATTTGTAATAAAGATGAACTAGAAGTCATTCCCATAAGATCAGTGGTGAAATAAGTATGTTCATTGTTCCCATGACTATCCAATATCATACTATAAATGCCAGCTATAGTAATAAGACAAGGATATGAAACTGAAGGAATAAGTATAGGCAAAAAAGAAACAAAACTATCACTTTTCACAAATTATATAATGGCTTACTTAGAGAATACTAAAGAGTCATATAAAAATTATTAACAACTTCAGCAAAGTTGGAGGCTATAAGATTAATTCAGAGAAATTATCAGTATTTTGATATATTACAAACAAAATCCAGGAGAAAACATTAGAAAGAGATATTCTATTCAAAATAACTATGAACATTATGAAATATTGTTGGGTTTACCTGCTGAGACACACAGGAACTATTATCAACACAATTCAAAACACTCCACACAAAGTCAAATATAAACAATTGGAGAAATATTAATTTTTCATGAATAGGCTCATCTAGCATAATAAAAATGACAACACTAAATTAATTTACTTATTCAGCAGCATACTAATTAAAGTACCAAAGGATTACTTTGTAGAGCTAGGAAAAATAACAAATTTCATCTAGTGAAACAGAAGGTCAAGAACACAAAGGGAATCAATGGAAAAATAAAGAGGAACGAGACCTGCTACTACCAGATCTCATATTATACCGTAAATCCATTATCATCAAAACAATTTGATTTGGGCTGAGAAATAGAGAGGTTGATCAGCAGAAAAATTAGAGTCATGACCCACAGAAGCAAATCAGCACAGTAATCTAGGATTTAATAAATCCAAAGTTGTTGCCTATTGAGATAAGAACTCACTATTGAAAAAAAAACCTCCTAAGTAGTCTGACAAAAACTAGAGATATAGACCAATATCTCCTATAGTACCAAGATAAGCTCAAAATTGAAACACGATTTAAATGTAAAAAGTGACATGATAAGCAAATTAGTAAAGTATGCAAGAAATTTCCTGAGCCCTATCGATGGGGAAGAGTTAAACAAGAGATAGATAAAACAATATATAGAATATAAACAAATTAAATATACATTATTTACAATAATAAAACAAGAGATAGAAAGGTTCGTAGGCAGTAAAATGGATAATTTTGATGTCAGAATTAAAAATTTTTTACACAAACATATCCAATGCAGCTAAAATTAGGAGAAAGAAGAAAAATTTAAAGGGGGGGGGAGAATCTTTGTAACAAGTTTTTCTGAGAAAATATTTGTTTCTAATTTACACAGGTGAGTCAAATTTATAAGAATAAAAATCATTTCTCAATTGATAAACAGTCAGAAGATATGAATAGAAAGTTTTCAGAGGTAGAAATCCAAGCTAGCAAAAGTTTTATGAAAAAAAATTGGTCTAAATCACTAATAATTTGAGAAATATAAATCAAAACAACTCTGAGATATTACCTCACTCGCCTCAGATTGGCCAAATTGAGCCCCCCCCCAAAAAAAAAAGAAAATTACAATACTGGGGGAGCTATGGAGAAAACAGATACTTTAATGCATTGCTAACGGAGCTGTGAACTGGTCCAACCATTCTAGAAAGCAAGTTGGAAGTATGCCTCAAAAGCTATTAAACTGTTGATAGCCTTTGACCTGCTATGAGATCTACATCCTAAGGAGATCAAAGAAAAGGAAAAGGCCCCGTTTGCAGAAAAATATTTATAGCAGCTCTATTTATTGTGGAGAAGAATAGAAAACAAGGGACACCCATTGATGGGGAATGATTAAACAAGTTATGGGATATAATTGTGATGGAATATTATTGTGCTAAAGCAATGATGAAGGGAATGGTTTCAGGGGGAAAAAGAAACTAGGAAAACTTATACGAACTAAAGAAAAGTGAACCAAAAAGTTTCTTTTCCTAGCATAACCGGAACAATTTATGTGATAACAACAATTCTATAAAGGTTATCAGCTTTGAAAGAATTAATAACTCTCAACAGAAAGACCAATCATAGTTCCAAAGGACTCATGATAAATCCTCCTATTCACTTGCAGATAGAAAGATGATGGACTCAGAATGCAAACTGAAGCACATTTTCTTTTTTTTGTTGCTTTATTTTGTTTTTAATATTCAGAAGTGGCTAATATGGGAAGATGTTTTATATGACCATACATGTTTGTAAATGGGTATTGTTTTGTTTTGTTTTCCCTTTTCAATGGAGAGGAGAGAGGGAGGGAGAAAGGAGGAAGAAAATTCAGAAATGAAAATAAAATTGAATTTTTTAACCTACAACATCAAATTTTCCTCCTACCATTAAGGTGTATACTTCTCTTTCCTTGATCTCTTTTCTTTGTTCATTTGTGCATAGATACCTGAGGCTATGAGTTTTATTGCTACTTCCTTTCTTAGAAATTTGTTACCTATGGAACTGAGTAACTCTACTGCTATTCTTCTTACACTATAGCTAGGGTGTTGTCCTTCAATCTTGAAGAGGACCAAAATGACATCACTTTGTTAGAGCAAAGTTACAGTGCACCTCACTGTAACTAATCAGATCAATATGAGCTCAGAATGCTCTACCACAGGTAAGACACAAATAATCCATGTGAACGTTTGGGGAGGATTCTCTAAATTTGCACGTCTTGCATTTCTTTTGAACTACTTCAATTTTGCTTTGCTCATAGAGCACAGCACCTTCTCTGATGCTGGGCAGCCCTGTGTCAATGTCTCCCATGTTACACAATTAGTTCCAAAGTTCTTGAGACCTTGTAAGTGTTTTTGTATAGCTTCTTCTGACCACCATGTGACTATCTGACCTAGGTGAGTTCTCCATTGAACAATCTTTTTGGCGAGCACACCTTTGGCATTAGAACAGCATGGCCAGCCCATCAAAGTTGTGCTCTCTGAAGTAGCATAACTTCATTAACTGGTATATAGCTTAATGGATGTAACTAGGTAATTTTCTACCTGTCCCTTTGTTTTCAAATTAAATCCCTTTTGATTAGATTCACACAACTCCAGGCAAGGCAGACTTTGTTATTCGGACTCTATCCTTGTCCAGGAACCCATAATTATTATTTTTTAAGCTGTAAGACTGAAATTCAAATCCTATTCTCAGACACCAACTCATTAATGAACTAATTATTTCCCAAATTGTTTCTCTTCTTAAACCCTTGACTTTGACTAGCATTATCCTACTGAATAGTTTGGATGAAAAATGATCATTGTATCACAATGTGATATCCAATTAGAAAGCATAGACATCACATTAATGAGATGGTTATTAGCGCTCTGCCTTTCTATCTGGACAGTGATTGACTGAGAATAACCTGGAACAATAGAGAAGAATTTATTCGGAATGTGGAGATTTCTTGCCCCTTCCACTCATACAGATCACAGCCAATGGATATAGAACAAAGAGATCTGTGTTCACATCTTGGCTTTAATAATTATTAGCTATGGTGACTTGATCTTCAGGTTCCTCATATATAATCTGGAGATTTATCTCTCCATCTTACTTATAACCTAGTAAGAGTTTTTGCCCATCTTGTACTAGGTGGGACATATTGTGTGCTTGTTCTATAAACATGAGTTGATGTGGTCTATTAAGGGAATTTTGGGGGGTCAGCTAGGTGGTACAGTGGATAGAGCACCAGCCCTGGAATCAGGAGGACCTGAGTTCAAATCCAGCCTCAGACACTTGACACTTATTTGGTGTGTGACCCTGTGCAAGTCAATTAATATGGAAGGAAGGAGAGAAGGAAGGAAGGAAGGAGGGAGGAAAAGAGGAAAGGAGGGAAGGGGGGAGAGAGAGAGAGAAGGAAAGAAAGAAAAAGAAAGAATGAAGGAAAGGACAAAAGGAAGGAAAGAACAAAAGGAAGGAAGAAAGAATGATTCACTGTGGATGTGGCATCACCACCAATAAATACTACCAGGAAAAGCAAGTTCTCATTCAATGAGTATCCAACACATATATAAGTAAACATAGTATGAGAAAGGTTAAAAGTAGAGAATGATTTAGAATTATTGGGGAAAAAATTATAGTAATAAAGTGATAAAGTGAAGTTTACAACTTGTAACTCCAGTCTCCATGACATAAAATATGGATAAAAAGTTTCTTTAGATAGTTAAAACATTCTGAGTAGTCTAAGAAGTTTGGGGAAGGGAGAGAAATCAAAGAATTAACATCGATGATGACATTAATATATAGATTAAAAAATTAAGAGTAATTAAAATGAATGCTGATTGAACCATGTTGATATTTTTTTTTATTTGGATGGATGAAGAAAGATATTGCCTTTTTGGTAACCTAAACCAAAAGTCATAGATTACTGATTTAAACCGTAAAAAAAAAAGGGGAGGGGGAGGGAAGAGACAAAATATTAAATGTATACATTAAACATTCCAAGCATTCTATGTTAAAAGCTCTATTTCTTATTGAGGGAGCTTCTATCTGGTGAGGGTTTCAATGGGAATGAAAACGACCTTGATTTTTATTCCAGCTGATCATTTCCCTCACCTCTTCAATAACCTTGTAAGGTTCCCCATCACCTTTAGGACAAAAGTCCTTCAGAACGAGTCCAGCCAAACTGTCCTGCTTTCTGCTTGTTAAACATTGACAATCCATCCCTTGCCTTCATTCCTTTGCATAGCCTGGAATCTCCTCTCTCTTCAGGTTTACCTCTTAGAATCCTTTGCTTGCTTCAAGTTTTATAACATGTGCCAAATCTTATGGGAAGGCTTTTCTGATGATTCTAGCATTTAACTCTCCATTCCTCCTTAAAATATCATGTGTGTTTACTTTTATTTCCTCAGTAATACAAACAGCTAGATGACTCACTGATTAGAATACCCGATGCAATAACCATAGCTGCCGCTATGAATATGCAGGCATATTTCCAGGGTAGATTTGCAAAATACAATAAACTCTCTTCCTCAAAGGCAAAACCAGAATATTTATTTGGAACATCATTAGGATACCAGGAGGTAAGATTTAAGAGGGTATTTATCACTAATACAGGGAGCAGGGACATCTTAAACCTTCCTTTAGACACAAACTTAAGAACTCAGTCAAACAAGTTCCCTAGACAAATTCTTCCCTCCCCTACTCACACCTGTTTCTCTCTCTCTTCTCCATACTCTCTGCTGTGCTGCTCTGTTGGGCATGCTCCTCTCACAATGAGCTCCATGTTATTCAGGCTCACATGTGACTTTGCTGGGCTGGTCCAGAATTCAAAGCAGGTTACATAGACCTATTAATGGGCAGGAAGATCTTCCTATTTCATTAACATTACAGACTGGAGTCAGGAAAACCTGAATTCAAATGCAGCCTCTGATGCTAACTGTTTGACCCTAGGCAAGTCACTTAACTCTGTTTGACTCATTTTCTTCATGTGTAAAATGAGCTGGAGAAGTAAATGGCAAACCACTCTAGTATCTTTGCTAACAAAATCCAAATGGGGTTACAAAGAGTCAGACACAACTGAAAATGACAGAAAAATAATTTCCACAGTAGAGCGTACCTTGTTGTCAAGGATGGATTTTCATTTTGCCTCCTAAGCACTTAGCAAATATGTATGAAATGAAGTTGGAATTGAATTGAGGATATGAGGAAATATCCCCTTCAAAGATTTTCTGCACATTTTCTCCAACATTTGAATTCCATAAGAATCAATACTGTATTACTGAGTAGGATTGCATTTTCTTCATTATTTAGTCCTGTTTCCCAATAAGATCTATATTGGTTAGGTTACTTTCATGATGAAAACACATCAAGAAACAGGAATGTCTGGTGCCATTAGTAAAGTTTAAGATATTGCAAAATTTCAAAGGATTTATGATTTCTTCCATGCGAGTAGTTCTTCCACTCTTATAAATCACAGCCCAAGGAAATGGAACAAAGAGATCTGTGTTCAAATCTTGACTTTAATAATTATTAGCTATGTGCAAGTCACTTAGCTAACCTGATCTTCAGGTTCCTCATATATAAAATGGAGATAAAAGCACTGGCCAGCATTAATTACCTTATAATATTGTTCAGGGGGAGAGAGATGCTTTATAAGCCTTTATAATTTAAGTTAATTTTTTTGCCATTCTACCAGTTGTCATAGTCAAAAAGAAAAAAAAAAACACGTGGTAGCCTACCTTCTGGTGATCAAGAGTTGAGACATGGGAAGTTAATGTTCTATGAGAGAGAGAAAGAGAGAGACAGACAAAGAGAGAGGGGGTGGATGGGGGGGAGAAATATCTATAGCTAGTCTCATAAGATAAAGAGAATGCACATAGGACACTGAAGAGTAATAAACTGAGTGGTTAAAGAACATCTGAGTTGTGAGACTTTTTTCGCATTGATAATCCTAACCTCCCAGTTAACTGACTTCCTCAACTCGAAGAATCTCCAGTGAGCTCTCTATTCTACCAGAGTAACCCATGGAGATATGTCCATTATTCTAAACCAGGTGTAGGGAACCTGTGGCCTCAAGGCCACATGTGGCCCTCCAAATCCTTGGGTGTGGCCTTTTGACTGAGTTGTAGTTTTATAGAAAATATCCTTTTATTCAGTGAATTTGTTGTGTGAAGTTTGGATTCAGTCAAAGGTCTTCTTCACTGGAGGACCTAGAAGGCCACATGTGGCCTCAAAGCTGCAGGTTCCCCACCCACACACTGTTCAAACTCCATGATCTTGAACCCTAAAATTATCTTCTTTTCTTAATCTTTCACTTTCTTCCATTCACAGCCTTATCCTTCACAGGGTTGTCTCCAGGGCCACGGACCAACACCAACGATGCATCCTTTGTTCTATTGTCCTTCTTGTGCTCTGCTCATTTTTAACCCTGGGTCCCAGTTGTCATTTGTCTCCTCCACTCAATTCAGTCTCCTACACCTGAACCGCTGAGTACGACTGGTCAAAGTTATGAGACCCTGCTGGCTGAAACCATACCCACTACAAATTGATGCCATCAGATCTCCACTTGACCTCTGCTACCAGAGGTATTGTTATTCATCTCTGATAGATTCTTTCTCATACTCCCTACCACTCTTACAAATCTCTTTCCTAAAACCCTCAATTCTACCTCCTGTGACATCTGAAGAAAGGAAGATTTCTAATTACCTTTTTTAAGATTCAGTTTTATTTTATTTTCAGTTCCAATACCCACCCGCTCTTCCCATTCACTGAGAAGGTAAGGAAAACAGAACTCAGTACAAATACATATGAACAAGCAAAACAAACTTCTGGATGAAAAGAAACAGAAGAAAATCTGCTTTAATTGGCCCTCTGAGTCTGTCAGCTTTCTTTCCGAGGCCTTTTCTCCCCCATCTCAGTAGGTAACCTCACCGCCTACTCTACTGAGATTACAAAATCGTGCACTTAGAGCTTGGTGGGACTTTATAGGTTATCCAGTCTAACTCTCTATTTTTTTTAGGTGACATTCTGTCTATTTCAACAAGGTAGGAGGACCCTTGTAATTAAAAACTGATTTCTTCCTTGGGAAACCCTGCTGACCTTCAGGGACGGCATAGCTTAGAACCGATAAGATTCCATGTTGCTTCCAACTCTCCTAAAAGCAAAATCTAATAGGATTGTACCCTAGAGTGTGACCTGACTTGACTGGAAGTAATTAATAAGATCAACAGGAGCAGCAAGCATTTATGTCGTGCCTACTACTAAGTGCTGGGTACTTCATAAATACCATCTCATTTGATAAGCAAGGCTTTATTGCAGAGTTCTTCTGAGATGACCTTTGGTCTTTCCCTCCCCTACCAGGTGGACAGGAAGGCAGAGGCTTTCTGCTTCTGTTCTTCTCAGTTCTCTTCTTTGAGTTTTATTGATTTGTTTTGTTTTTATATTACAAACATTTACAAATTATTCTCATTTGTGGACCTGTCTTGTAACTAAGTAAAATTAATAATATAATAACCTCAGCTGAAAGAGCATGGAACATTCAACATATGTAGTACCCCTAACTCTTTTTTTATAATTAGCAGGAATGTATTTTCTCTCTCTCCCACCTCCCACTGGAATAGATAAGAAAAGAAAAATGAATTTATATAACAAATATGCATAGTTAAGGAAAACAAATCCCCACCATGGTTGTATACAAAAATAAATATGTCTCATTCTGCATCCTAAATCAATCGCTTCTCTGTAATGGATAGCTTGTTTCACCATTAATTCTCTGGGATCAGGGTCACTGTATTGATCATGGTGCTTAAAGCTTTCAGAGTTGTTTGTTTATACAGTATTGTTGCTATTGTATATATCATTCCTTTGGTTCGACTATTTCTTTCTTCCTCCGTTTATAAAAAGTCCTTAAAATGGTATGTTTTTATAATATTGGTGTACTAGTATAAATTGTTCTGGTCCTGCTCACTTCACTCTACACCAGATTGTCTGTCTTTCCATGCCTTTTTGTAATCATCAAATTTCCTCATTTCTTACAGCAAAATATCCATTTTGTTCATGCACTTTTAATTTTTACAGATGAGCAGACTGAAACCTAAAGGAATATTCTCTGTAAGTGACTTGCCCAAGGTCAATCTGAGGACATAAATTTCATGGGAACTCTTTCATCTCCCTTCCATCACCCCTCAGAATCTCTCTACATCTTTACTGTCTAAGGTCATCTTTCTTTTGCAAAGCTAACTAACCCCTCTAATTGATCTCAAAAATCAATCAATCAATCATCAAGCATTTTTAAGTGTTTGGTATTTGCCAGAAACTGTGCTAGATACTGAGAATAAAAGACAAAGAAAATAGTCAGTGCTCTCAAAGAGTTTACATTCTGTTCGAGAAACAATATCTCCTCTAAGAGCCTGCCCCATCACACCCCCACCCCCTCCTCAACTTCCATCTCTCCTAATTGGTCTCCATGACTCATTTTTTCTCCACTCCAGTACATCCTTGACACTGCTGAGAAAGTGATTTTCCTTAGCAGAAGATTTAACCATGTCACTCCCCTACTCAGTAAACTCCAGTGGCTCCCTATTGCCTCCAGGATAAAACAAATTCCTTTTTAGCTTTTAAAGTTCTTCATAGCCTGGTCCCAAAACATCTTTCTAGCATCATTGGATATTACTCTTCCCAACATCCCTCAAAACAGCTACTCTGACCTTTCTGTTCCTCTCATAGGAAACTCCATTTCCCATCTCTGTATCTTTATACTGTCACTCCTCCCTAGTCCCAGTTGGGCAAAGTTGCTCCTTCTTTACCCCTTCTCCTTCTCCCCTTCCCTCTTCCCCTCTTCTTCTCCCTCTATCCACATAGGGCCCCATACCCTTACCTGCAAGTGCTCTGCCCAAAGAAAGATAAATTTTGATGGCTGAAATCTAGCAAGATATCTTGGGGTTTAAAGACCAAGCCTTAAATCCAATTCACTCTGACTTTCATTGATTGGCCAACAATAAGTCCCTGGCCAAGTTCCACTTGTTCACTGTATGGGTCCCTACAGCTCAGAGAGAAGGTGAATAGTAATTGTTTCTGTTTGGGCCAGAAACTCTGAGGGTCTTCCCCTCTCAGATTAATTTTTTAATTAGCTAAAAGAGCCTATTCTTTGCCTCATTTCTTACCTAACCTTACTCACTGAATGAACATTGCTTCAGTCAAACTGAGGCCTGTTAAAGACCTTAGCTTGAAAAGGTCAAAGTCTCTCTCTGCATCAGCCATCTCCAGTTATCCTGATCTACAATAACATCTGTATCCAAATGACTTCAGAGGAGAGAGTGAGACTGGTGACTTTACACAGTTCTGACTCACTTAAATCCAATTAACTTGCAAGTCATGGCATCACCTCTTGGATGTCACAGTTCTTTTCAAGAATGTTATTGATTGATTAAGGCATTACATGGACACATACAGAGGGAAGTAAGCAGAGAAAAGAAGACAGTATACAAAAGGACTACAACAGTGTAAATTGAAAGAACAACCACACACCCCAAAGTCAAAAGAAGAGCCAGTGAAAATGCCCAGAGACAAGAAAGGTTGTTCTAGGAACAGCCAGGAGGCCACTATCACTGGATTGAAGAATACAGGTTGGGGAGTAAGTTGTAAGAAGACCAGAAAGGTAGGACAGGGCAGACCTTTCCATACTTCTGTGTATTCATCATACATATCCATAATCTTCCATTACATTCATATGTACAATTTGCTGAGTGATTTCCCAATCAATGGGCATCTACTTTGTTTCCAATTCTTTGCTATCACAAAAAGGATAACTATAAATATTCTGGTTTATATAGGGACTGTTTTTCTTTTTTATCAATGGCTTCCTTGGAGGACAAGTCCAGTAATGGAATCTCTAGGTCAAAGGGTATGAACATTTTAGCCACTTTATTTACATAATTCAAAATTGTTTTCCAAAATGTTTGTGCCAATTCATAGTTCTACCAACAACGCATCAGGGTGCCTGTCTTTCCACAACCCCGCCAGCTGACTATTGCTGTTTTTTGTCATCTTTCCCAATTTTTTCAAAGCACAAGTTCCTCTATTCTGGTTTCCGACTCAAATTTATAAACAATCCTCTCTGATTTTAAAATATTGTGACTTCTACTCAGTCCCCATCCTCCTTCATCTTTCTTGGGATTTCAACACAAAGCCAAGCGCAGTGTAAATATCAGGTATTACCATAAAGCTGTATTACAGCATAGTGGGTAGAGAGAAGGCCTTGAAAATGAAAGTGTGAGTCTTGCCTCTAACACACACTTACTGTGGAACTCTGGGCAAGACATTTAACCCCTCAGTATTCTTGGTAACTCAGTAAGACGCTTAAGTTGCAGAAAATCTGCTGCTCTTAGCTGGTAGAGACCAATTCACAAAGGAGTTCCCTATACCAGTGAAATCTCAGATTTAGTCCCTATCCCTACTGATCCCTTCTTGCTGCCTTCAAGGGGCTCTCAGCTGCCTTGATGAGACAAGTCAAACCTACAGAAGAAGAAAACTACAGAGAAAAGCAAGGCATGATAATATAGCACAAGTTTTTTGTTTGTTTGTTTTTCATGAGTGTTTAGGGGACACTGAAAGAGAATCTTCCTTTCCTTTTTTCACCCTTCACACAGTTACCAAAATAATCTTCCTAAGGCACACGTATGACCATGTTGCTCTTCTTTTAAAACCTTTGGAGGGGTGGCTAGGTGGCACAGTGAATAGAGCACCAGCCCTGGAGTCAGGAGGACCTGAGTTCAAATCCAGCCTCAGACACTTAACACACTTACTAGCCGTGCGACCTTGGGCAAGTCACTTAACTCTAATTGCCCTATCCTCCTCCCTCCAAAAAGCAAAAAAACAAACAAACAAAAACCTCTGGAGTCTTCCTTAGGAGACCATCTACATGATAAGGCACCAAGATGGCACAGTTAACAACACTGGATTTAGAAATAAGAAGACCTGAGTTCCAATCTAGCCTCAGACACTTACAAGCTATGCAACCCTAAGCAAGTCTCTTCATTTCCCTCGGCCTTAGTTTCCTCATCTGTAAAAACAGGATAACAGTAGCACCTGCCTCATAGTGTTGTATGAAAGACACGCTTTTGGGGCGGCTAGGTGGTGCAGTGAATAGAGCACCGGCCCTGGAGTCAGGAGGACCTGAGTTCAAATCCGACCTCATACACTTAACTAGCTGTGTCACCTTGGGCAAGTCACTTAACCCAAACTGCTCCTCAAAAAAAAGGCAAAAAAAAAAAGACACACTTTTAAGTGCACTCTGTATTACTAACATTTTCTCCATCACTTTCTTAAGTCTAGACAATCAACAAAACATGACTTGTAGCGTTTGCTACTCTCTCAACCATAAACTCTCATCCTGAACATTTAACAATCAGCTTTCCTACATACCTGGCTCCAGCATGCTCCTGACTGCATCACTCTCCACCTTATGTTACAGTCTTCACTGCATATGGCATAACCTTCCCCTCTCAATAGGGCAGAGCCTGGGTCATGTTTTATCATGGCATCCACAGCACCTGGCCTTGTACAGGGGAGGCCTTGAGTAATTTAAATTACATTCTCAGCTCAAACTGAGGAATGCTCTTTACATGTATCAGGCAAAAGCAATAACAGAAAGAAAAACGACCCTTATCAACATCAAAATGTCACTTTTCTCAATTTAAAAAAGTGGGGGAGGGGATTCAGGGGAAAATGAGACCATGTTGAACTCGAGTCAAAGAGTGGAGTTGGATGAGGCAGGGCTCACCTAGTCCCTCACCTCACTTTGGTAAAGAGCAGCGTAGCCAGTGAAGACTTCACTCCTGGGCAACATAACTGCTGCTGACTCAGTGTCTTCATGTGTAAAATGAACAGACTGGACTGTATGACCTCTGAGGGCCCTTTTTGCTCTAACGTTCTATGATTCAAAGACTATCAAGTTACGCTTGACAGAAACATTGGCTAGACTTCAGATCCTCCATTAACTCCCTTTCACACATTCAGAATTTGGTCAGACCTAGAAAGTCACTACAGAAATGCTGTCCAATGGGGCAGCTAGGTGGCAAAGTGAATAGAGCACTGGCTCTGGAGTCAGGAGGACCTGAGTTCAAATCCAACCTCAGATACTTGACACTTTCTAGCTGCATGACCTTGGGCAAGTCATTTAATCCCAACTGCCTTGCCTTTCCCTCTCCAAAAAAACAACAGAAAGAAAAAAAGAAATTCTGTCCAAGAGCAAGCCCATCATAAGAAGGGTGTAAATGCAGAAGTAGAGTAGCTCTAGTCTCACTACCTATTTGTCTCTTTTTACAACAATGATGACAATAATAGTCAACATTTATGTAGCTTTACTATGTGCCAGACACTGCGATAACTGCTTTATGGTTTTTACCTCAGTTGATCTTCACTGTGACCCTGGGACGTAGGTGCTATTAACATGACATCATCATCATCATCATCATCATCATCCCCATTTCACAGATAAAGAAACCGAGGCAAACAGCTTAAATGACTTGCCCAGGGTCACACAGGTAGCAAGTGTCTAAAGGCAGGTTCTCTACCGCTGTAATGCAAATTCTAACGTGGAGCATTCAGAACTGTCTCTCTGCCTGAGTATGACTATGAAGGACAAAAAGGCAGAACGCAAAAATGACATTTTGATAATCCTAAAACAGCATCATTATGGTCCTGATTAGCATATATACATAAACATGAACTCATCTTAATTTAGAACATTAAACTGATAGGTCGAGATTGCTTGTACTAAATCTAAATATTTCTTTTTTTAATGAAACGTTTTACATATTGATACATTTCATTATTTTTATATTATACATTTATATCTTCAGGTAGAAAGTGATTCAGAGAACATACAGACTTTCAATGAAAAAAAATATATACATATATATATGAGAGTATTGCTGAAAGGCCTGATTTCATGTGAGGAAAAAAAAAAAGCTTTCCAAATACTTACCGTGAGCATTATTTCCAGATAATGCAGAAAAAATGCTAACCCAACTAACAGCTGTGTTTTGTTATTTAATAAAATCATTTTTCTTTGCAATTAAATCCCAGTTCTATCTCTAAAGGGAAAGCAAATAAGGAAGAAAGTTTTGCAGGCACATAGTTTAAAGCCTTGCTCAGGTCATCAACTATCCAAAAAACAAATATAAAAATGTTAGAGTCATATTATCTACATGCAACTACATATATGAACGCATTTCAAAAACAAGTATACGGCTTAATGCTGGGGGCTTTTACCCAAGTTCTTTAAGTGTTATTAACTGTACCACAGTCTCTATTAAGTACTGACTCTTGCTACAGAAACCTGGAATACTATATTCTCCTTAGGACATGTGCCACAGTAAGATAGCTGCTGTCTTCTTTTGGAATCATACTGCATTTTGAGCCGATTAAACAATGTTCAAGGCCAGTCTTGGGCTAGTTTGTAGAGAAGGGGGATTAATTACAAATTACTTTCAGAAAAAAATAGTATTCCTAGTGTTTCCAAGTGACTAAAAAATCCTGTAAAGTCAAATAGAATGATGAAGAAAAATAATGATGTAGGAAATGTACAATCTACCACACACCTGCATAAATATATTTGGAAGAGATGCTCTCCATTTATAAAACAAGGCGGATGGTTCAAATGACCTGTAAGGTCTCTTCTACCTCTAAGGTTGATTCCAAGAAAATTAAAGCTGCTATGTTATTTCTGCTTTTATCATGCAATGGTAACATCACCTCGCAATGATTATTTCACAGAAAAGATTGGAAATGAATGAAACAGAACTGTTGTGGGCTGCTAGATGGAAGGAAAAGCAGTTGTCCTATCTCCCATCAACGTGCCATGTGTCCTTGAGCATGTCGCCTCTGTTTCTTTCCTGTTTATTCTTTTGTAATCTTAAATGAACAAGTATTTCCAGAGGAGACTGCCCAGCCAGGAGAGCTTTTAGAGATCCCATCAACCATTGCAGTCATTAATGGAGTCCTCTGTAGAGCTAGCAACTGATAAGAGAAGAAGTACCTGCAGATGGAGGGTCCCCAACAACAGTGGCAATTTCAAGGACCATCACCTCTTGGGGCAGAGAGAAATGATAGCTATGAATTCTAGAAAGTCACTGATCCTCAAAGTCCTGCATAGAGCTACACCTAAGGGGAGCATCGTGAAGACTTCACAAAGGGAAAAATGGACGTCCAGGGCTAGGAGCCTTGAGGTTCTGCTCAGTCCCACATGTTCTCTATGTGCCTTATTCACCTTTGTGCCTTAAGTGTGAGTCCACTTTTCCCATAGACTTTATGTGGGGAAGGGGGAAATACAACCCCAGTCTGCAAGGCTATTATTACTTCTATTACTCTTGGTAAGCATGTTTTTCCTCTGAAAATGAGAGGTCTGCTAGTTAATTGATAATGGAAAGCATACTAGAAGTAGGGTCATGAATAGAAGCCCTTTAGGACAGTGGTTCTCAACCTTCCTAATGCTGCGACCCTTTAATACAGTTCCTCATGTTGTAGTGACCCCCAACCATAACATTATTTTAGTTGCTACTTCATAACTGTCATTTTGTTTTCTGATGGTCTTAGGTGACCCCTGTGAAAGGGTCGTTTGAGCCCCAAAGGGGTCGCGACCCACAGCTTGAGAACCACTGGTTTAGAAGCACTCCCAGCTACCCTTGGATCCTCTACTGTGTTCCAGTTTTTCATCCTGAAGCCTTGCTTTGCCAAGCCACAGCTTTGCATCCTGAAGCCTCAAGCCAACCCTGGAATTCCCACATGGAAAATACCCAACACTCCAATGGCATATCCCTCCGATTGGATCGTTCTTACCAGGAACTCCATTTATGGAAGGTGCCCAGGCCAGTCATGATTCCTTGCTGGCAACCTTGGTCCTATTCCCCTTTTCTGCTTCCTTTCCTATGTGGCCTTCCCCCATTAAAATGTAAGCTTTCTGAGAGCAGGGAACCTTTCTTCCTACTAATACTTGTATTCCTAGCACCTACCACATCTTTTTGGCACAAAGCAAACAAAATAAATGCTAGTTGACAGTAGGCAGGTACCCTATGGGGCATCAATTACCTGGTGCTTGTCAGGGGTTGGCATAATGAGCCTAGAACGGGGTCCTAGAAAGGCCTCTAATATCAAGTGACATAAAGTGAAATAAGTAGAACCAGGAAAACAATATATGCAATGGCCGTAACAAAATAAATGGAAACAAAAATAAGACAATCCTGTAAAATTATAATGACCAAGTTTGGCTCCAGGGAAGAGATGAGAAAATATATCTTCCTCCCTTTAGAGAGCTGGGAAACTACGGGTGTGGAACATTAGCTATTAATGTCATATTTGGCTGCTGTTATTTATATTGTGAAAAGTAGGTTAAGTAAAAACAAAATAAATAAATGAAAAAACAAAAAAAACAAGAGTAAAATTAGGGAGTATACATCACTGTGGCGCCATATTAATTTGAGAAACAATGAATAAAAGAAAAAAAAAGAGGTCAACTTCTTCCTACTTGCCCTTAACAGCTATTTATTAAGCACTTTTACTTAGCAGAATTAATCAAAAGAAGTAAGATTTTTAATAAAAGGAACTTATCGATTGCTTGGGTTAAAGTAAAAATAAGTATGTCACTATGTATACTATATCATTTAAGATTATTTATGACTTAAGAGAAGGTTGATAGAGGAAACCAGCATTTCATGAGTGGAGAAAATAAGCAACTCACAAGGGAATCCTTCCATTGAGCACCATTGGATGAGAAATTTGACCTTGATTTCTATAGAAAACATATTTCTAGCACAACTCATACTTAGAAGGGCACACCCACGTGTCTAAAGAAGTCAAAGTTCCTAGCTAAGTGGAGACTGACAAATATTAAAATGTTTTGTTATCAAAACCCTCAGGTAGCTAAATTAAGAGGTGTCTATGTGACAGAAATGCCATGAGAAAAAAGAAAGAGGTCTCAGGGGAAAAAAAAATAAATTTGTTGTTCTGATGCAAAAACCTGTATTGAAAATGTGTTTCCAAAATGTGCTCCTTCAATTCCAGTGGCTATGACTCATCTTCCTTTACCAGCTGGAAATGAAGAGATATTGACAGTAACCAGGAAGATGACTCATAACCACAGTAACACATTTTGCAAACATCTTCAGGAGTGTTAGCCACGACTCAGGAGATAACTCATATTACCACACAGGCTAACATTTCTTCCTCCAATCAAAGAAGCCAAACACTTCTGAAAGAAATCAAAATAAATCATTCCGTCTATCTCCTGTTTAATATATTTGGAAGAAGGTCACTCTCAGTTTTCAGCTCAGTGTTCATGCAGTTCAATTTTCAGTGACCCGAGAAAGGAGGCTCCAGCCTCCGAATGGTCTTACCTAAGAAATATTTCTTGACATTAAGTTAGGCTGTGTTTCAAGCTTTTATGCCAGTATCATTCAATTATGAGAGTCTTCCTTACCACTTGGATTTGTATGCTTTTGATATTTGAAAAAATCTTTTCTTATTACTAGCCAAGCAGGCTTTCTACCTAAATATGCATATGGCTATTTAAATTATTCGAACTTTCTCTGGATCTCAATGATGTGATTAAAGTTGTCTCAATCCTGTGAAAGAAATAACATTTCTTTCCCACCTTTCTAGCCAGCACATCAAATTTATAGTCACCACATTGCATCACAAACTATCTGATTACATATTTCTAACATTAGAAGGAAAAGGCAAAAATGGAATCACATCTTGGCAGTTTTACTCTTTGAATCCATGTTCTTTATTAGTTTGATGTTCTTGGATTGCACATCTAATGGCCAGCAAGGTATGAAGTTGAGGTAGGTAGTAAATCAGGTGTCACCAAAGCTACAAAACTTAGCATGAGTGCATTTGGACCACAAATTAATGTTCAAATACAAAAAGGAAAGGGGGGAAAAATGAAAGATTCAAATAACTAAAAGAAACAACTCAAAAAATAAGTGCTAATATGAACTATTATACTTAATAATGATACAAATAGTTTGCATTTATAGAATCCTTTAAGGTTCACAAGTCACTTTATATATGATCTCATTTGATCTGTACAATAACCCTATGAGGTAGGTGATATTATTATCCCCATTTGTAGTTTTTCAATATATTTTTATTTCTTTTGTTAAATATTTTCCAATTACGTGTAAAAAAAAAATTTAATGTTCATTTTTTAAAATTTTGAGTTCCAAATTCTCTCCTTCGCTCCTATCCCTCCCTTTTCCTTGAAAAGGCAAGCAATTTGATATTGACAATATTATCTTCACTTTACAGATGATGAAATTGAGGCTGAGAGAGGTTAAGTGACTTGATGAATAAACCAACAGCTAGTAAGTGTCTGGAGCAGAATTTGAATTCAGGTTTTCATGACTCGAAGACCAGAACTCTATACACTGTACCTCCGAACTTCCTAAGTTACCGTCATGATGTTACCCAAAATGTAAAATATAAATCTGGCATGGAATCCAACTGAAGATTGGTCAGTATTTTCTGCCTCCTTCATGTGGCCTCTTTCAGAATCAAGTTCAAGAAAACTAAAATTATAATTTGTTTTTAAGGCACTCATTATTTGGGAGTAAGGGATTCTTCGTCTTATGTAAATGTCAAGCCATTTAAGTGAGGTGGGACCCTGAGAAGTTGAATCTCATAGGGAAGAGAGTTGACCTTGGAATCAAAAAGACCAAGAAATAACTGAATTTACATCTTCTTTCTGATACACAGGAAAATTATTTAAACACTCAGTACTATAGTCTATTTTTTAAGATTTTAAATAGCAGAATTGGTGCCTATCTTTAATGGGTCCCTAGATGGCACAGTGATAGAGCACTGGATCTGGAAGCAGGAAGACTTGAGTTCAAATCCACACAGTTATTAGCTGTGTGACCCTGGGGAAGCCACTTAATCCTGTCTGCCTCAGTTTCCTCATCTGTAAAATGAGCTGGAGAAGGAAAAGGAATACCATTCCAGTATCTTTGCCAAGAAAACCCCAAATAAGGTCACAAAGAGTCAGACACAGTTGAATTGCAACAAAAACCTATCTTCAAAGGTGGAAGGAATTTCTTCAGTGGGAATTTCCCATATCAATGAAATAGGTACAATTTTAAAAAAACAAGGGGAAGAAGAAACACTTACAAAGTGGGTTTATATACTTCCTATTATTGCCTATACCAACTTTTGCTTTTATCTTTTGGATGAAAGTGCAAAGGAATTTGTTGTTGTAGCTTTGAAAGACATAGGCAGCTTTGATCCTTCTCAAATGTGCTATTTCTATGGCCACTGTTGAGAAAAAAGTATGGTTAACACATTGTGAAATGTCTGAAAAAGAGATATACACCCAGCAAGTGATAAAAGAAAATAAGACTTCTGAGTAAAAAGAGTCTAGGTGTTCTCATTCTAATCCATTTTCTATATTCTGAGATAGGAAAAAGTGTTCACTTTAATAATCATAAAGTGGTTCTCCTTGATCATCCTTTCACAGAAATACAGTGGTAGTAGCAGCAGTCTGTCTTTGTGATTCTTAAATAATGCGATGAAATTGTTGTGAATTCCAACTAATTAGGTAAGAACACCTACTGGAAGACTAGTATAGGAGATACTGTATCAGAATAAAAAATACTCTTTCCTCCAGGAAAGATTATTGAGGCTAAAAATGTTTTTACCTTCAAAGTCTATGAACAAAATAAGAAAATAAATGGAGGAGATGAGTAGGGTTGTAATGCAATGCAAAGCCACCAGTACCAGAAGTGTCCTTCTGAGCAGTGGAAGGCCTGAAATCATAATGGCATGTGTGATTTTGGTTCAGTATTTTGTTTTGAGCGGCCTAGGGTCAATGGTAGGGTGGCATAGTGAAATGAACACTGGACTAGAAAATAGAAAACTTGCTTTTTGTAAGTTAATTTACTTGTTCTATTCAGATTCACCACAATTGAATCAATTATAGCTCGCACTGTATTTAGGTATAATGAACCAATGATCTTATCATGTAGGTGTTCCCTCCCTTGGTGTGGATCTAACTAACCCATGCCTTTCATGCTGCATAGCTCTTGTCCATCATCTACCCAATGAGCGAAGGCTCTTTCCCTTGTTCTACGTATTCTGTGTGCAACACATGGACTGTCACTAATAATATGTTGCTGCCTATTCACACCCACTGTGTCTCTTCATTGTCCTTTGGGTGATCCACAATTTTGATTCATCCAGGATCATGGTATTCCATATTTCTATCCATAAAACCTCAATAGAAAAATATTTGTGATAAAGAGATAGAATTTTGAATCAGTAATATATTTGTAGTCATGAGAATTGTTCAGTACTTCACCACATGCAATTCAGACCATTCTTTTCTTACTGTTCAATTCCAGGACCACTTTATTATCTATTAGTCATGTCTGCTCAAGATACATATATTACTGAATCATTGTATATCATAGTCTGGACAATAGGCAGTCTTCACACACTTGATTGTTCCTACGTGGATTGATAGGACAAACTCTTAGGATCACTCAAAGATGACCCAAACCACCAGTTCTGACATATTTATTTTGGTTATTCCATTTTAATAATTATTAGGCAGGCAACAAGTATTTGTTAAACATTCACTATATGCCAGACACTATGCTAAGTGCCAGGGATACAAAGAAGGGCAAAAACAGTTCCTGCCTTGAAGGAGGGTACATTCTGGGCAGAGCCAAGATGGCAGAGTAAAAACAGGAACTTGCTTGAGCTCCCACTCCAACCACCTCCAATGCCTGTAAAAAATGACTCTATACAAATTTTAGAGCTACAGAACCCCCAGAGTAACAGAGAGAAACAAATCCCCCACTGAAGGCAGCCTGGCAGGCCAACAGGAAGGGTCTACCACACTGAGCTGGGAGCTGAGTGCAGTCCCACATGAGCCCCACCAGCCCAGACCAGCAGTGACCCAGACCCACAGCACAGACTCACTGGAGCATACTTCAAGAGGGTGAATTACTGGAAGCCATGGTGGTTTCCAGACTTCTCAACCCATAAACACCAAAGAGAAATTAAAAGGTCAATGGGAAATTCTGTTGGGACAGGTAAGAGAACAGCACAGTCCGACCCCTGCCCCTGGGTGGCAGCAGAGGTGGCAGCAGCTGCAGTCACTGCTACGTGGCTGCCTCCAGACCTCCAGTCCTACAGATCATAGAGGGACCAAGCAACCATTCAGAGGGTAATTGCTCTTGCTTTGACCTTCTTGGATCTGGGTCGCAGTCTTGGGAGGTGGTCTTGGGGTAAGGAGTTCTAGTGTGGCAAAACTTGTGGTGGCTGTTGAGAGAGTGCCCTCCTCACAGCTCTGACAACAGCTACACAAAACCTCAGAAATTTTGGACACAGAACTCTCTACTCTGAAAGCAGAGTTCTACCATGGCAAAGAGCTCAAATGTCAAGTAATTGGCTAGCAAGAAGAGCAAATGGAGGAAGAGCAATTAGACTGTAGAATCCTTTTGGGAGGGACAAAGAAGATCAAAACATAAGAAGACAACAAAGTCAATACTCCTGCATCAAAAGCCTCCAAAAAAAATATGAATTGGCTGCAGGCCATGGAGGAGCTCAAGAAGGATGTTGAAAATCAGGTAAGAGAAGCAGAGGAAAAATTGGGAAGAGAAATGAGAATTATGCAAGAAAATCATGAAAAATGAGTCAACAGCCTAACTGAAAAAAAAAACACCTTAAAAAATAGACTAAATGGCAAAAGAGATCCAAAAAGTTGATGAAGGGAAGAATGCCTTAAAAAGCAAAATTGCCCAGATGGAAAAGGAGTTTCAAAAACTCATTGAAGAAAATAATTCCTTGAAAATTAGATTGGAGCAAATGGAAGCTAATGACTTTATGAGAAATCAAGATACTACAAAGCAAATCCAAATGAATGAAAAAATAAAAGGCAAAATAAAATATCTTATTGGAAAAACCATAGACTTGGAAAATAAATGCAGGTGAGATAATTTAAAAATTATTGGACTACCTGAAAGCCAAGATCAAAAAAAGGGCATAGACATCATCTTTCAAGAAATTATCAAGGAAAATTGCCCTAGTATTCTAGAACCAGAAGGCAAAATAGAAATTGAAAAAATTCACCAATTGCCTCTTGAAAAAGATCACAAAAAGAAAATTCCTAGGAATATTATAGCCAAATTCCAGAATTCCCAGGTCAAAGAGAAAATATTACAAGCAGTCAGGAAGAAACAATTTGAGTATTGTGGAAACATAATCAGGACAACACAAGACCTAGCAGCTTCTACATTAAGGGATGAAAGGGCTTGGAATATGATACTCCAGAGGTCAAAGGAGCTAGAATTAAAACTAGCCACCTACCCAGCAAAACTGAGTATAATGCTTCAGTGAAAAATATGGCTATTCAATGAAATAGAGGACTTTCAAGTCTCTTGATGAAAAACCAGAGCTGAACAGAAAATTTGACTTTCAAATACAAGAAGTAAGAGAAGCATGAAAGGTAAACAAGAAAGAGAAATCATAAGGAACTTATTAAAGTTGAACTATTTACATTCCTACGCGGAAAGATGATATTTGTAGCTCATGAGACTTTTCTCAATATGAGGATAGTTGAAGTGATTATATATTTGTATGTATGTATGTATATATGTATATGTTTGTGTGTATGTATACATGTGTATATATGTGCACATGTACATAGACAGAGGACACAGGGTGAGTTGAATGTGAAGGGATGACATCAAAAAAATAAAATTAAGAGGTGAGAGAGGAATATATTGGGAGAAGGGGAGGGGGAGAGATAGAATGGGATAGATTATCTCAAATAAAGAAGGCAGGAGAAGGCTGTTGCAATGGAGGGCAAGAACAGTAAGGTGAAAGGAAGTGAGTCAACCTTACATTGGATTTGGCTTAAGGGGGGAATAACATACACACTCAATTGGGTATCTTATCCTACAGGAAAGTAGGGGAGAAGGAGACAAGAGGCGGGATAATAGAAGAGAGGGCAGATTGGGGGAGTGGGTAGTTAGAAGAAGATACTTTTAAAAAGGGACAGCACAGCATCAAAGGAGAAAATAGAATAAATAGGGGGTAGGATATGATGGAGGGAAATATAGTTAGTCTTCCACAATATGACTACTATGGAAATGCTTTGCATTACTACACATGAATAACCTATATTGAATCGCTTGTCTTCTCACTGGGGGTGGGTGAGAAGGAGAGAAAGGAGAGAATCTAGAACTCAAAGTTTTAAAAACAAATGTTTAAAAAATTGTTTTTTTACATGCAACTGGGAAATAAGATGTATAGGCAATGGAGTATAGAAATCCATCTTGCCCTATAAGAAAGTAAAGGGGAGGAGGAATTGGAGGGGATATAAGAGAGGGCAGATTGGGGGAAAGAGTATTCAGTATGTTTGCTGTCTTGGGATGGGGGTAGGGGAAGGATAGGAAGAAAATCTGTAACTCAAAATCTCCGCGAAATGAATATTGAAAATTAAAATAAATTTTTCAAAAGGAGGATACATTCTAAAGGGAAGATAACACATAAATAAGTAGTTATAATCAGGGAACATACAAGGATGCTCAGAAATCACTTACTATTGTTGTTGTTACAACAGATGATTTTATGCGCTTCTCCTACCTCTCAGGTTGTATGATTCAAGCAGATGATTGTCCTCACACTTTTCTCTACAGATCTACATGTAATGAGAAAATAAGCCAAGATAAGACTTAGGCATTTGTCATGGAAAAGCAAGATGAGATTGATTCTACCTAGTTCCAAAGTAAAGTATTAGGACCAACAGGTAGAAGTTGTAGTCAGACAGTTAGTTTTCATAGAAGAAGAAAATTCCTTAGTTATAACTAAAATGACAATTATCTTGAGAAGTTAATAAGTTCTGGGTTAATGAAGGTCTTCAGGTACTGGAGCATTCATCACTAATTCAGGATATACTAATGCTTAGCTTTCAAGAATTGGATCATGCATAGTTGGATTAGATCCTCCTTAAGGTAATTTCCATTTTTAAGTCTTTGGTTCTATATAGAATTCTAGTCAAATGAATAAAAATCTTTTTTTTTCTTTATTTTGCAGCCAACCCTGAGACTCTGTGATTTCCTTGCCACATAGTTCTCAGCCATCCAGTCACACTTTCCTACAGTAAAGAAGTAAAGCAAGAAAGAAGAGCTTTTAGAGAGGCAATTCATGGATTTGGTGTGTACTAAACAAAACTGAGGTGTGACAGGGTAAAGATACATAGCTGAGACCAACACTGAGCATGCTAAGAGCTTCCTGTGTCCCAGCAGATAGCCATAGCCAACAGAATAAGATAAAATGGAATTCCAGAGCAGAGTTTCTTTTTCTTCTTCAGTTTCTCAGAATGCTTGCTATTGAAGTTCTCCTTAGTTTTTTCAACCTGCCTAGTACCTTTCTTTTCCACTTAACTTCAGACCACTTGGGAAACATGAGAGAAAAAGGAGAAATCAACCCAAACTTCAGCATAATTGCCATAGGTTTTTGAAGCATTACTTTGATTACGTGATTGTCCAGTGCTACCTGTGCATGCCCACTAATGGTGAAATTGTTCAATCCTATGAATTTAAGGGGGAAGGCCATTCTTGAGCCCAGAACATAAGAAGTTCAGACTAAAACAGAGAGAGATACTGTATTTTTAGTCATTTTGGACATATACCAGGGGATATCATCTAGATTTCCATTTTACATGGGGCCAACACGACCAGTGGCCAGACAAGAGAGCTGGAGTCTTGAGAAATAGGGCAGTTCTCATGAGTGGTTGGCATACCATCTAATGACCAAATAGCATGCTATGTACCAATCTCAGATGGTTAAGTAACTGACAGATCGTGTAATGGCCTGCTTTCAGCTAGCAGAGATCAAGGGAATGTGTCAGAGTGGTAGTGCTCATTACTAAGTATACCTTTTAGCACAATATCTACCCCTATCATTGACACCATCATGACACATTTATATGTGTACCTTTCAGCACTAATTGAAGCTGGTAAGGACAGTGAGAAAAATATTTTTTGTATGCTTTTATACTTTGATATGTGTGTGTGTGTGTGTGGTGTGTGTGTGTGTATATATGTATATATATATATATATATGTATATATACTCAGAATATATATTTAAGCACTTATTTTATTCTTTCTCATGGTTTTATTTCCTTTTGATCTATTTCTTCTTCCACAACTGTGACAAATATGGAAATAGGTTTTATATGACAGCACATGTATAAACTATATCAAACACCCTACCATTTTCAAGCAGAGGGGAGGCAAGAAGGGAGGGATAAAAATCTGGAACTCAAAATCTTGTGAAAAATGAATGCTAAATTTTTTCTTGATATATACTTGGGGGAGGGGGGATAAAATACTATTTAAATTTTAAAAAAAATAAAAGCTTAGTTACTGAGCACGCAAGTCATATGCAATAGGGACTGGACCTGTGACTTCACTAATGAATAGACAATTTCCTCCATCAAATTAGGCTAGTGTTTTCTCCCAAACTTATGATCTGATAGTATTATTCACAACACAGAGATATTAAGTGATTTTCCCAGGATCAAACAGCCAACATGCATAAAAGGCAGGGCTTAAATTCAGGCCTTCCTTACTCTAAGGCAGTGGTTCTCAACCTTCCTAATGCCACGACCCTTTAATACTCATACATGAGTGTATCTGCATGTGGGCAGACCCGCCTCGTGATGGATAGAGGAGTGGTGTCTCGGTTCCTAGGACCATCAGAAATATGTGTTTTCAGATGGTCTTAGGCAACCCCCAAAGGGGTTGTGACCCACAGGTTGAGAACTGCTGCTCTAAGGCCATCTCTAGGTCTGCCATGGCTCTCTGCTTCTCCTGGGTCATATTCTTATTCAAAATGTGAAAATATAAATATGAAGAAAATTAAAGTGAAAGATAGTTCCCTATTTAGCCTGGGACCACGACACGGGATACTGCCTCAATTACAACACCACTCTTGAAAGTGGAAGGTGACGAAACAGATGATTATAGAAAATAAAAATCTACAGGAAAATCGAAATGTTTACCAAAAGAGTTGATCTAGTGCTTCAAGCATGAGCATCCCCTTGAAAGGACTCAGATCACAGCATAGGAAGGTTGTTTCATGCCCTAAACCCAATTAAGGGAATTAGCAAGATGTTCTATCTCTGACCTGATGCCTGTATCAGGTTTTACATACATTATCTCATTCGAATCTCACCACAGCCCTAGGAGATATTATAGCTGTTAGTCATTTAGTCAATCAACTGGCATTTATTAAGTTCCCACTACATTCCAGGCATTGTGGTTGTCATCCTTCGTTGTCAAAGAGGACCAAAATGACATGACTATGTTAGAGTCAAGTTACAGTTTGTCCGACTATGACTGGCCAGGCATTGTGCTAAGCACTGGAGCTACAAAGAAAGGCAAAGTATGGTCCTTATTCTTACAGAGCTCACAGTCTGACGGAGACAACATGCAAAAAACTATTTACAAGCAAGATGTACACACAAGATAAATTGAGGGCAGCCTCAGAGGGAAGGTACTAAGATTAAGGAGGGCTGAAGACAACTCCTTTCAGGAGATGCGTCTTTAGCTGAGACTCAAAAGAAGTCAGAGAATCAGGAAATGGAGATAACAAAATGGAACAATCCAGCCAATGAAAACATTCATTCAAATGTGGAAATATGTTTAACATGATTGTACATGTATAACCTATATTAGATTACTAGCTGTCTTGTGGAGCAGGTAAAGGAAAAAAACGTGAAACTCAAAATTTTACAAAAATGAATGTTAAGAACTATTTTTACAATGTCATTGGAAAAAAATAAAATACTATTGGGGAAAAAAAACATTCAATCAGACAATGGAGTGTTGTGTGCAAGGGCCATGTAGGAGGCTCATGACTGCAGAGTATATGGAGGGAAGAAAGGTGTATGAAAAAAGACAAGAAAGTTTTTAAGAGGGGGTCAGGTCATAAAGGACTTTGAAAGCCACACAAGGTTTTATATTTGGTCTTGAAGGTGATAGGAAGCTACTGAAATTTATTGAATAGGAGCATGAAGTGTCATACTTCTGCTTTGATAAAATCAATTTGACAACTGAGTGGAGGGTGGGTTGGAATGGGCAAAGATTTGAGGCAGGGAGACCAAGTAGAAGACTATTGTAATAGTCCAAGAGTGAGGCAGTGAGGACCTATACCAGATTGGTGGCAGTGATGGGTAGTTAAAGTATTATTCCCATTAAAGATGAAGAAAATGAGGCTCAATTACTTGTCCATGGTGATGTAGCTGGGTAGTATAAAAATGTGCACTTGAATTCAGGTCTTTTGACCCTTAGCCAGGCTTTTACCCACCATACCCTGCATACCAGATTTAACCGGTATGGGTGTGTAGATAAGAAAAACCTCTATATTTTAATGTTATGCTTTAGGAAGCTCATAAAGAAAGAAGACAACAGAAAAACGTATACTCAGAGAGGAAAAAGAAGGTGATAGGTGTTGTTAATTTAAAAAAAAATAAAAATAAAGCTTTCCACTGTCTCTGCCATATTCCAGTGAGTTGCCAAAATGACAAACACAAAAGGAAAAAGGAAAGGGACACAATACATGTTTTCTAGGCCCTTTAGAATGTGAATATACAAGAAAGGTGATATTGTAGATAGCAAGGGTATGGGCACAGTTCAGCAAGGAATGCCCCACAAATGTCACCACAGCAAGACTAGATGGGGCTATAATGTTACTGGGCATGCTGTAGGCATTGTTGTAAACACACAGGTTAAGGGCAAGATTTCAGCCAAGAGACTTAATGTGCATATAGGGTATATTCAGCATTCCAAGACCAGAGATAGCTTCCTGAACTGGGTAAAGGAATGATCAGAAGAAGAAGAAAGCCAAAGAAAAAGGCACTTGAGTTCAACTGAAATGCCAGCCTACTTCACCCAGAAAAGCACACTTTGTGAGAACCAGTGGTAAGGAACCTGAGCTATTGGAACCAATCCCCTACAAATTCATGGCATAAGTGACCATAAAAAAAGTCTTGGATTATGGGGGAAAAAAGAAATTATTAGTATAAACCAAAAATAGATCAAATTCTGCTCCTTCAATTTATGTATATACAATGTGAATGATTTCCTGGTGAGACAAATCATCTCCTCAAATCCTCTCTTCTCTCTTCCTACTAGCTGTAAAAGCATATGATTTGGTATGATTTGAGCAGGTTGATACATACATAGATTGAAATCTATAGAAAAAAAGAAGGAACAAAAAAAAACAGCCCACACCACAGTATTGGAAAGGGTCTATTGAATAGAGAGAACTCACAGAACTTCTGTGAGAAGTTGCAATATAAGGATGAAATGGATAATTTTACATAGATTAAAGCTGAACCTAATTGAAAATAAAGTAGTATCACTTCCACGGGGCAATCAACAGAAGGGAGTATAACAAGATGCTTCATTTTTGCAAAAGCCTACTGTGATCAAAAGTTTTAAAGGCTTTTGAAATTCCAGTAAGATGGAGTCAAAGTAATTTTAAATTTCATCATGAGAGCTGTTTGACGTGCTAAATTTAGAATTATAATCAGATTGAAACTGATAAAAGATCATTATGCTCAGACTAATGATTTCAAAATATGCTTCTTCACCCCCTTTCAGGGACAAGTTGAATGGTAAAATGTGAAATCAAAAGAAGTCCAGTTCAAGGACTAGAAATAGAATCCTTTTTCGATTACATCAGTCATCTTCCAGGCAGAACTGGAATCACCTATAGTGAATTTGTTTACATAGAAAAAATTAAACAGGTTTTGATAAACAGGGAATTACATCACTAGCTTGTATATTTGATAAATATTCTATATTTGGCACATGTACATCTCTTCATCTTTTTTTATTTACTTCTACAAATGTAGCTAATCTGACCATATATGTTGATATGATGTATGTTATGAATTTGAAAACAGCCTGGGGAAGATATTTTTTTCAACCATGTTAGCGTCCAGATGAAATAGTAGTGTCTATCTCTTAGCTTCATGCATTTTTATGTAAAAATTGCTGAGAGGCTTTTTAGAAAGGTTATTAAATCATTCAGCAATAGGTTGGAAATGGGAAGATTATAATTTACATTTGGCTAAATTTCCTTCAAGGAAACTTTTCCCTCCTATTTGCTTCTAAAATGGTTTTCTAAAAAGCTTTATCTCAGTATTTGTAAATAACATTATGGCTTTCTATACCTAATCTCTAAAATGTATTCTTTTTTTTATCTTTTCTTTGAGAAAAAAAGAATCACTTTATTAACTACCTCCAAAATTTTCATTTGTGTAAACAAGATATTATCTGTGGATTTGACATAGCATTTAAGCTGACATCTGAATAACTTTTTCATACCAGATACTGCTATGGTCTACAAATGGAATTTTATTTAGTTTCTATACTTGCTAAAGTGGTGCAGAAATATTTCTTTATAAATGTCTTCCATGCCAGGCCCTACTGTGACCAAGACAGAGACTTGGTCAAGGAACTACTACTCAAGGAAATACTGGTTTGGGCAAGAATCAAGGAGTCTAGAACACTACTCTCAGGGTAGATTCTCATCCTGAATATTTTTAATGTACACTGCTAATCATGCTAGGGACCCTGAGACCTGAAGAAATCTCAGCAGTCAATATGTGGCCTTTCCATTGGGTAATACCAAGAATGATACATAGACTTTTTCCTATACTTGCTGATCCTTCAGCAAGAACATTGCTTATATACATGAGTATATACATATATACATACACACATATAGGTTTTTTTTTTTGTTGATTCAGTCTTATAAACTGATTAAAGAAAACAATTCCATACATGGAGAAAAAATGGGTCAAGCCTAGGAACTGTAGAAGTACCTGGGGTAGATGAAATGGGAGAAGCCCTTGGACATAATCAGGGGTCACTTGTAGAATTCATGTTCTTATTCATCTGTTTTGTTTGCTTTCTCAAAATCTTTGGCCAGGACAACATATCATTTCTCATTAACAGCCACAGTTCCACCCTCCTAGACAGTGGATGGAGATCTCCATGAAAAGATGGAGAAGACATAGAGACTCCAAATCAGTATATCTTTTGGATGAGATTGGAGAGTTTTTGTCTATTGAACCACATATAAAGTGACCTGGATATGGTAAACAAATAGGACCTCTTTCTTTACAACTTTAGAGAACTTAAAAATACAACTCATTAGAAAATAGACTTTTGGGAGACAGGATAGCAGAGTAATCAGTAAATCACTGCAACTCTCCCATGCTCACCTCCAAACAACCATAGAATAGAGCCCCAACCCAGAGCCAATAACAGGAGAACTAGCAAAAAGACAGGGTAAAAAATTTTTAAGCCCAGGAAACTTAGAAGATCAGCAAGAAAGGTCTATCTCACGCAGGTGAAAGGGGAGCTCAGTCTAGTATGGGAAACATGCCAGCAAGCCAGCAGCAAGTCCCCCCTCAACAAAACAGCAGGAGATCCTGAGTCCCAGGGTGGTAGAGCAGGCAAACACCAACACCAGGAACCCCACATGCCTTAGCATAGTCAGGGGAACCAGCAGACTCTAGTTCTGACAACCACCACATGTTTCACTGTAGCCCCAGGTGGGCTATCATCCTCTAGCAGCCAGGCTTCCACTTGCCACAACAAATCTATGATGAGGCAGGTGTCCTCCAGTGGCCTTACCTCCATGTGCTTCATCACAACCCTGGTCAAACAGATAGATCACCCAGCCCCCTACAGGGAGACCTGAGCAAACAAGCAGCCACCAACACTGTCCCCACCACCTTCAGCATAACACCTGGCAAACAGGCAACCTCCAGAGGCCAGACTACCATGCGCTTCAGTGTAGCCCCAGGGAAATGCAGGAACACCCTATCAACCTCAGCACACACCAGACACCACTGCTAGGACCCAAGCCCAGAACCAGGTAAGCTGCCAGAACCCTATATACTCCAGCAGCACCAACCAACACCCACCCCACCCCCTCAGCACAGCACCAGGAACTAGGGTCCCAGGTGCAGCTCAGGGCAACATCAGTGAAGCATCAAGTAAACAGCCAGGACCTGCAGCCACTAGCACAAGAAGCCTGAGACAGTACCCCTTCCACCCTGGGAGCAGAACTTAAATTTAAAATAAAGGAAAAAGCTACCAACCCACCCTGTACCCCCTCCAAAAAAAAAAGATGAGCAAAAATTATTTTTAAAAATCTGTCCACAGACAGCTATTATGATTACAGGGAAGACCAAGACACAAACTCAGAAGAGGACAACAATGCCAAAACACCTTTGGGCAAACCCAAAAGAAAAATAGGAAATGGTCTCAAGCTCAAATAGCACTCATGGAAGAGCTCAAAAAGGAGCTTAAAAAGCATATAAGAGAGGTAGAAGGAAAATGGAGGAGAAGAAATGAGAGTAATGCAAGAGAATTATGAAAAAAGAGTCAATAGCTTGGAAAGTTGCCTTAAAAGTAGAATTGGCCAAATGTAAAAGGAGATACAAAACTCCACTGAAGAAAACAACTCCTTAAAGAGTACAATGGGCCAAAATGGAAAGGAAAGTGCAAAAAGTTAATTAAGTAAAACAACGTCTTAAAAGTTAGAATTGGTCAAGTGGAAGCTAATAACTCTATGAGACATTATGAATCAATCAAATAAACTCAAAAGAATGAAAAAAATGGAAGAAAATGTAAAATGCCTCATGGAATAAACAACTGATCTAGAAAACAAATTGAGGAGCGACAACATCAGAATCATTTCTCTACCTGAAAGTCATAATCAGAGGACCTGGACGGTATCTTTCAAGAAACTATCAAGGAAAACAGCCTTGATGTTCTGGAACCAGAAGGCAAACTAAGCACTGAAAGAATCCACCAATCATCTCAAGAAAGAAATCCCAAAATAAAAACCCCAAGGAACATTATAGCCAAATTTCAGAGCTATCAGGTCAATGAAAAATACTACAAATGACCAGAAAGAAACAATTCAATATTGGGGAATCATAATCAGTATCACACAGGACTTGGCAGCTACAAAATAAGGACCAGAGATCATGGAACATGATACTCTGGAAGGCAAAGAAGCCAGGACTACAACCAACCTGGTAAAATGAGGCACACTACATCAAGGGGGGAAATGGTTGTTTAATGAAATAGACGGATTTCAAGCCTTCTTAAGGAAAAGACCAGAATTAAACCAAAAATTTGACCACCAATACCAAGACCCAAGAGAAGCATAAGTAGGTTAGAAGGGAACAGAAAACATAAGGGAATCAATAGAGCGAAACAGTTTACTCCCTACATGGGAAAATGATACTTGTAATTCTTAAAAATTGTATCACTAACAGTACAGCTAGAAAGAATATACATAGACAGAGGATATGGATATAAGATGAATTTAAGGAAACAAAAAAACTTAAGGGATGAAAATGAAGAGTACACTGAGTGCATAAGGAAGGGAGTGATAAAATGGGGTAAATTATCTCACATGAAGAGATGAGAATGACCTAGTATGGTAGAATGGAAGATGGGAGGGTGGATGATGGGTATCACTTGAACCTTACTCTCATCAGTATTGCCTAAAAGAGAGAATAATATACACAATCAGGAAGTAGGAGGGGAGGAGATCAAGGAAAGGGTGGGGACTGACAGAAGTGAGGGCAGATCAAGGGGAGGTGGTAGACAGAAACAAAACAGTGGTGAGGAGGGAAAGGGTCAAAGGAGATAGAGAACAAACAGGAGAAAGAATAGAATGGAGGGAAATACACAGATAGTAATCATAGTTGTGAATGTGAATGCGATGAACTGCCCCATAAAATGGAAGTAGATAGCAGAGTGGCTCAAAAACCAGAATCCTACCATATATTGTTTACAATAAACATACTTGAAGCAGAGAGACACACACAAAGTAAAGGTAAGGTCTTGGAGCAGAATCTATCGTGCTAAACCTGAAATAAAAAAAAAAAAAGCAGAGGCAGCAATCCTAGTCCTAGACAAAGTAAAAGCAAAAAACAACCTAATCAAAGGAGAAAAGAAAGCAAACCACATCTTCCTAAAAAATAAAGAAATAAATGAATGAATGAATGAATGAATAAATGAATGAATGAATGAATAAAAAGGTACCATAGACAACAATCAAATTAGAGGAGCAAGGACTAGTCTACCTGTCAGATCTTTGGGGAAGGGAAGCATTCATGACCAAACAAGAGATAAAGAGCATTACAAAATATAGAATAGATAATTTTGATTACATTAAAAAAGAAAACTTTTGTACAAACAAAACCAAAGCAATCAAGATTAGAAAGAAAGGAGAAAGATGGGAAATAATCTTTACAACAATTACCTCTGATAAAGTCCTCATTTCTCAAATATATAGAGAATTGAGTTAAATTTATAAGAATACAAGCCATTCAATTGAGAAATGGTCAAAGGATATGATCATGCAGTTTTCAGATCAAGAAATAAAAAATCTCTATAGGCATATGAAGAATGCTCTAAATCACTTTTAATTAGAGCAACACAAATTAAAACACCTCTGAGATACCACCTCATACCTATCAGATTGAATAGTATGACAGAAAAGAAAAATGATAAATGCTGGAAAAGATATGGAAAAATTGGGACACGATGCATTGTTAGTGGAGGTGTGAACCAATTCAGCCATTCTGGAGAGCAGTTTGGAACTATGCCCAAAGGGCAGCCAAACTGTGCACCCCCTTTGATTCAACAATACCCCTACTAGGTCTGTGTCCCAAGGATATCATTAAAAAGGGAAAAGGACCTACATGTGCAAAAGTATTTTGAGCAGTCCTTTGCATGGTGGGAAAATATTGGAAATTGAGTGGAATGGAATGACTGAACAAGCTGTGATATGTGAATGTAAAGGAATACTATTGTTCAATAAGAAATGATGAGCAGGCAGATTTCAGAAAAATTTGGAAGGACATGTATGAACTGATGCAAAGTGAAATGAGCAGAACCAGGAAAACACTGTACACAGTGTCAGGAACATTGTATGAAGATCATGAATTACTCAGCTCTTCCCAGCAACACAATGATCCAAGACAAGTACAAAGGACTCTTGAAGAAAAATGCTATCCACGTTCAGATAAAGAAATGATAGACTCAGAATGCAGATTGAAGCTTTTTTTTTTAACTTACTTTTTTCTTTCTTATGTTTTTTTCTTTTGATCTATTTCTGCTCCCACAACTCTGATGAATATAGAAATATGTTTTACCTGATAACACACATATAAACTATTTCAAATTGCCTACCATTTTCAGAAGAAGGGAGGGAAAGGAAGGAGTAAAATTTGGAATGCAAAATCTTGTAAAAATGAATGCTAAAAACTTTCTTGATGTGTAATTGGAGAAAAATAAAATACTATTAAAACTTTTAAAAATACAGCTCATTAGTAAAAATCATCATATTTTTGAGTTTCCAGTTCAGAATTGAAGGGTAATCCCTAAAATAAAGTAAGTCCTCCTGAACTATTAAAATATTGCATTTTCCACATAAAGTTATGAATTTCCATTTCATATTGATTACATTTTAAGTATATGATAAATTCTCCATATTACTTTTAAAACTTTCCTGTATGTGCTGTCATAGTAATAGTAGTAGTAATAGTAGTGGTAGTAGTAGTAGTAGTAGTAGTAGTAGTAGTAGTAGTAGTAGTAGTAGTAGTAGTATTGGATTCTGGCCGTGGAGTCAGGAGGAACTGAGTTCAAATCTGGCCTCCGACACTTATTAGCTGTGTGACCCTGGACAAGTTACTTAATCTCAATAGTCTTATCCTAAATAAATAAATAAATAAAATTAAATATCTCTGTCCTCCAGTTTTCTCTTCCCTATTCTTTTATATCAAACTATCCATTTTGCTATTTGAAACAAGTTGCCTTACCTCTGAACTTCAGTTTCCTCATCTTTAAAATGATGAAATTATATTAAATGCACTTTACAGTCCTTTCCAGTTTTAAAATTTTGTAATTACTCTTCCACCTCAATTTCAAAATTGCCATTAAGATGTACATCTATTCTGCAAAACTTCTGCATACTAGGTTTTCTTGACAAAAATGCTAATAGGCCCTTTCGCCCAACCCAGTTTTTCCCACTATAGTTCTTATGTCAATCTTTGTGCACTTGTTGTGTGTTTTTATTGTGTTTACATGTATTTGCAGTATTTGTAACATTTCATCTTTTTAGACAGTAATCGCAGATTCCATTCAAGCAAGAACTAAGTTTTTATTTCCTTTTTTTGGTCTAATATTTGGAACTATATTTTATACATTGTGGTGGTGAATAAAGGTTAACAGGAATTGTAAACTTTTAAGAAATAGTTTCTTTTAAATGTTCCCTAGTACTTATAAATCTAAGACAAAAGAAATATACAATAAGTACAGATAATACATAGCTTAGTCCATACACATTTATTAAGCACCTACTATGCGCTAGGCAAGATAGGAAACACGAGGGATACAAAGAAAGGAAGGGGAGAGCACATTGTCCTTAATAGGCTCAAATTCCAATGGGAGAGAGAACATGAAAAAAATGCACATGTAAGATACATACAGTGTAAATGAAAGGTAATTTTAAAAGGCAGACACAAGCATGGAATGGAGAAGATGGGAGAGCCTGGGAGAGGTCTCCTGGAGGAAGTCACAGAAGCCAGGACACCGAGGTGAGGAAGAAGAACATTCTAGGCTTTGGGAACAGTCAGTTAAAAGAAGCCAGGAGACAGATCTGTGCATAAGGAAGAGAAAGAAGGCTGGTGTCAGGAGGACCTGTATTCAAATCCGACCTCAGATACTTAACACTTACTAGCCATGTGACCTTGGGCAATTATCCGGCCTTCCCCTCTCCAAAAAAAAAAAAAGTTACATGATAACTTTATTACATATTTAAAAGGAACAGTAAGTTGTATATAATATATTTGCACTTTTGTGTACAATTATCTTTTTTTCACTTCAATGTTATGGAAATGCTTTTTATTTAAGATCAGAATTAAAAAATAGAATTTTTAAGAAAACAGCATAAGAGATTAGGGGAGAAAAGGAGAGGGAAAATGATAGGAATAGGTCTCAATTTTCTTTAGGAAGCCTACTCTAACCCCTTTTCATTCTAATGCTTTCCCTCTTTTAACTATTTTCTATTTACCCTATTGATTTATTATATTTAATTATCCTGTATACTCTATATTATGCAGTTTTATAGCAGATATGTTCAAATTAATTAAATTGCTTTACACCGCATAATAAATTACATCACCAAAAGAATGGTTATGTGTCCCAAATTATTTAGTATGTTTTTCTATGGAATTACAGTCAATCTTGTTAGCAAATTCCAAGGAAATAAAATTATCCAAGGAAGAAAAGTCAGTATGAATGGGAAATGATGAATTTGTGCTCAAAAGACCAGATTTTTAACGCTTAGAGATTCTTAAGTGATATCAGCAATAATTCAGTGTTATACAGATAATGTCAGCTATTCATCTTGAGTTGGGGTTTTAAATTAGTTGTGTCTGACTCTTCTTGACCCCATTTGGGATTTTCTTGGCAAAGATATGGGAGTGGTTTGCCATTTCCTTCTCCAGCTCATTTTGCAGATGAGAAAGTTGAATTAAGACAGTAAAGGACAAATGATAGAGCAAACTTAATGTTACAACTTTTTTAGAGTTTAATCCACTAAGCTTGATTCCAATTTCTAGAAAATAATCACAATGGATCAGCAACAGTCGATAAAAGAACAAGTGATATCAAATTAAACTCATTTCTTTTTTGAATAGGATTATTATTAGACAGATCAAGAAAATGTTGTAGGCAGCTCATTACTTAGCAGTTAATTAATCAATCAATAAACATTTATCAAGCATCTATGATGTGCCAAATACCGTGCTAGTTGCTAGGGATGCAAAATACTAAAATGAGTCTAGAACTTTGACTCCTGATCCCTGGGGCTTTGCTCTCAGATAGGTGAGTTTTCACCTAATCTTGCCTAGTACAAGGCCACCTCCTCACAGCCTAAAAAGGCCAAAGTGCCCCATTGCATCCTGGGCCATCTCCAGTCTTCCTGATCTACATCTGGCCACTGGACCCAGATGGCTCTGGAGGAGACAGCGAGGCTGGTGCCTTTGCACAGGCCTCCTCATTTAAATCTAATTCATTTGCATGTCATGGCATCACCCCCCTGACCTCATGGTCCTCTTTGAGAATGAAGGACAAACAACAACAACAAGCCATGCCATTCTCTGCTCTACATACCCCTTTTCCAACTCTAGTTTCACAATCTGTGTCATTTTACCCACTAGAATATAACCTTCTTTTGTGCAAGGACTACTTTATCTGTTTGTATTTCAACCCCAGTTCCTGAACCATAGAAAGCACTCAAAAATGGGGGAGGGGATGGGTAAGATGGGTTGTTGTTGTTGTTTGCTCATTCCTATAACAAGTTTACAGATAAGTAAATACTAGATGTATACAAAATAAATAAAGTGGTTTTAGGGGAGTGAGGAAATGGTACTACCTTCTCCAGAAATCAGGAAAAAGCCCCAAAGGAGATCACACTCGACCTGAGACTTGAAAGAGGCATTGGTTGCAAAAGACAAAGGTGAGAAGGTAACATATTCCAGGAATTGAAGATGACTCTTACTCTACAAATATACTTAGCTGGTAAATGGAGTGACACGCAGAAAATAGAAAGAAGATGAATTTGGTTAAACTGTAGAGTTTAGCCCCCATGAGGGGAGATAATATGAAATAACACTGGAAAATATGAATGAACCAGGTTATGAAGGGCTTTAAATAGTAAACCGAAGGGTATATATTTCATCTTGAAGAGAGTAGAGAGCCACTGGAGGTTCTTGCTCAAGGGAGTACTATGGTCAGATCTGTGCTTTAAGAATACTACTTTCGTAGCTATGGGGACAGTGGAGTTGGCAGGGGAAATCATTGAGGCAGCTGGACAAATTAGGAATCTGTTGCATTAGTCTAGGCAACATGTGATAAGGGACTGAAGTAAGGTAATTGTGGTATGAAGGGGATAGATGTGAAAAATGTTGAGAAAAAACTGACAAGACTTGCCAACTGACTGGACATGAGGTGATGAGTACTTGCAAACATGGGCGACAAAGAAAACAAAGCTGTCGTCCACAAAATTAGGGGAATTCTCAGAAGGAAGGATGGGTTGTGGGCGAAAGATAATAAGTTCTATTTTGAACAGGTTGAATTAAAGATGTCTATGGGACTTCCATTTGGAAGCAATTGGTGACAGAACCCTGCACCTCAGGAGACAGATGACAGTTGGTTATATGGATTTAAGAGCCTTTTTGCAAAGAAAAGATAGTTGAGCTTATGGGAGCTGAGACCATCAAGAGAGAAAGCATAGAAAAAGAAGAGGAAAAGGACCAAGATAGAGTGCTGGTGTACACCTGTGCATGGGGGAGGAGGGGAGTGGGCAAAGGCACATAGATGATGATCCTGTAAAGCAAACATGTTAAGTGAAGACAGGGAGGTTTCACAAAAGAATCAGAGGGTAATATACATGGCAGATATTTTTATTGTAGAACCTTTTAGCTCACACAAGAGAAGGCTCTAGGCCTAAAACAAAACATGCTCAGGACAGGAGCAACAAGAGGAAAGGGATTTTAGGTGAAAGGATACATCAAGGTATCACATATCAGAACCTTGATTGTGCTGGATCTCAAAATAAAGCAGGTAAGTGAACAGGCAATCAATGATCGTCCTCTGAGAAGCTGGCTTTGAACTTGGAACACTGGGGTTCTAACAGACTTTCCAATGTTCTTCATGCTTGATATTTTGGTAAACTTAGTTCTTCATCTCTTTTACAACCAGTCAACCAATGCCTCCATAAGGGCTGTGGCTTTTTATGGTACATTGGAAAGAACATTGATTCTTGAATTAGAGACCTAGATTTAAATGATACTTCCCATTTTTACTAACTTTAGGCAAATCACTTAACTTCACTGGGCCTCAGTTTCCTCATCTGCAAAATGAGAAGATTGGACTCTGAAGTCTCTCCTTTTATCTCTAGATTTATCATCTATGTTCTATGAATTTATGAAAAACACTCTTGGTTCCCTCCTCCCTTCACATATCGCAGCCTGGGCCCAATACCCATTTATGATTTAATAATCAGGTAATTGTTCCCAGTAATTCAATTCAAATAGCTTATACAGGTGTTTAAGTAAGAATGAGATTTTCAGTGTATTAACAGAAATCAAGAAGGTGAGGAGGGGGCCTCACTGCTTTGTAACATTCTGTCACCAAGGGAAGGCAACAAGCATTCACTGTTTACTATAACCAAATAATTTAGGGTTGGTTCACATAGTAAAAATGTATTTTAACAAGATATATTATGATCTTTCATATTGTCCTTATGAAAATGTTGGCAACAAATTGATTGGCTTATAGTATAGCTTGATGAATTTGGAACCGATTAAACAGCTAGTCTTAAAAGACTGTTGGCTGTTACCCTTATGTCACCTTGTAAAGAAGTATTTAACAGAGTTCCACTGGACTCTGTGTAATATTTTATCCATGATTTCAATTAAGGCATACTCATCAGATATGTGAATGACATGAAACTGGGAGGGATAACTCTTCTGTTGCATGATATAACAAGGATCCAAACAGATCTTAAATAGAGACAAGGGAAAATGGTGGATCAGAGCTCTTCTCTACAAATTTTCCATAAAGATCTATAAAACGCACCAGACTGAGTTCTAATTGGGAAACACAAGAAAAAAAATCACAGTGAGTAAGTTTTTCAGTCCAGGCCAGGCAACTGGGACCTCAACTATAAACTAGAAAAAGAAGAGGTCCCAGATCTGTAGGGAAAGGCCTATGTGGATACTGTGCAGAAGACAACATGTCAGTTCTGTTGCTTAGTACCCAGTGCTGGGTCACTGATCCATTACAGACTAATGAGTGGAGCTACGCCCTGGGGGAGTGGTCCAGGGCAAGGAGTAGTTGGGGGCCCCAGACTATGTACTAACTGAAGAGTAAGTCCAGAAGCAAGGAGCAGCTACAAAGTTATGACCAGGAATTTGAGCAGCCTCAGATCCGGCCCCAGCCCAGTCTGAAGTCTAGAGTGGGATAACCTGGGCAGGAAGCCTCCACCAAAGAGGAGCCTCAGATCCAGCCCCAGCCCACTCTACATTCTGTCCCTCTGAAGCTACAGTTCTCCAGATGACTGAGAGTGGATGGAGTCAGGAGGATTCTACTGGAGCTTTAACCAGGGGCAAGCTCATAGTTGTGTTGTTCAAACCCATACTCAAGCCTGGAACTTGCATAATTCAGACCAGGAAGGAAGTTAGAGTTCAGACTTCACCCTAGATCAGTGCACTTTGGGTTCACTGAAAGCTTGAAGGTATCCAAGATCTTGGTATAAAACAATATTTAATACCACAAGAAAGCAGTAATAGGAGTCAAGAGGACACAAGATAGGGCCAAGTATGGCCCAGACATTGCTTCTAGAAGTTCACAGTCTAGCCCTAACACTGAGTCCAAAGTGAGGAAGTAAGGCTAAAAGAATGAGGTAACAGGAAAAGATTATTATGGTGACAGGAATACTCAAGATATAACTCAAAACCAAGATGAAAAGAATGATTCCAAAATATTTGCAAGCAAATCCTTAAAGAAAACCATGACATGGGCAGAAGTTTAGCTAGACTTTTTTTGAAGAGAGGAAGTCAGAGGCTTTAAAAAAGAACTAAAAAGTTATTTTCTAAATGAAATGAGAGCACTAAATGGAGCATTAGTCCAACCATTGCTACAGAAAGCAACTAGAGAAGAAAATTAGAGTGCTAGAGGGGGGAAAAATTAAAAGAAATGAAAGCCATGGAAAAAAGAATTGGAAAGAGGATTAATAGCTAGGCTAAGAGGTATAAACCTTACCCAATCAATAGAGTCCTTGAAAAGTAGAATAGACTAAAAGTTAATGACTCTATGATACAATAAGAAATATTAAAACAAAAGCAAAAGACTGAATAAATGTAAGTATAACATATCTGATATTAAAAACAATTGACTTCAAAAACAGATGAAAGATAATTTAAGAATTGTGGGAAAACTTTATTGTATTTGTTTTAACCCAGTTCAGTCCTATTATTCATCTCAAATAAACTATGCTTCTAACCTGTAAACTGCTTCTCTGCTGGCCAATCAGTTATTTCATTGTTCTTTGAATGCATTATAAAATAAAACTTACATAGTCAGGGGAATGGGCTACCCCTTTATCTGTTTTCCTTTCTGTCACACTACTTAATAAACTTGTTTCTTAAAAAATTTCAGTTCTGGGTTTCATTCTTAGTCAACAGAATCACTAAGCTCCCTAAAATGCATGACTAGAAAAAATCTTAGACATAATATTTCAAGAAATCATAAAACTTTCCCAATTTCTTAGAACCAGAAGGCAATATCAAATTGGCTAAGCTGATAGAAAAAGAAAATGACAAATTTTGGAGGGGATATGAGAAAATAGTAACACTGATGTACTGTTGGTGGAATTGTGAATTAGTCCAACCATTCTAAAGAACAATTTAACTATATCCAAAGGGCTCTAAAATTGTATATCCTTTGAAACATCAATACCATTAAGTCTATATCCTAAAGAAACTAGAGAAAAGGGAAAAGAACCCATTTGTACAAAAATATGTATAACAGTTCTTTTTGTAGTGGCAAAGAATTGGAAACTGAGGGGATGTTGAATATTTAAGGTATAACTGAACAAGTAATGGTATATGAGTGAGATGGAATATACTTGTGCTATAAGAAATGATCAAGGGGATGGTTTCAGAAAAAACTGGGGAAGACCTATATAAACTGATACAAAGCAAAGTGAGTCGAACCAGGAGAACAGTTTACATAGTAATTGCAATAATGTAAGGAAAATCAACTATGAAAGACTTAGTAACTCTAATTAATGCAATGATCCACCACAGTTCCAAAGGACTCATGATGTAAAATGCTATCCACCTCCAGATAAAGAATTGACAGACTCACTGTGCAAATTGAAGCATATTTTTTCATTATTTTTCTTTTTTCCAGAACATGGCTAATGCAGAAATATGTTTAGTATGACTGTATACGTGCATACATGTGTGTGTGTGTGTGTGTGTGTGTGTGTGTGTGTGTGTGTGTGTAAAATGGGTATTGTATTTCTTGACTTCTCAATGGGTGTGGGAGGGGATGAAATGAGGAAGAGAATGTGGAACTCAAAATAAAAATAAAATTTACATAAAAAAGAACCAGTGGGCAAAATGAAAATAGACTCTACCAGTCACCTCCTGGAAGAAAAAAAACCCTCCCAGGAACATTATAACCCAAACCAGAGCTTCCAAATCAAAGAAAAACACTTCAAATAGCCAGAAAAAATGGAGTTCAAGCATCAAGAAGCCAAAATCAGTTATCACATAAGATTTAGCAGCCATCAAATTGCAAGAGTAGAGCTTGGACTATATTCCAGAAAGCAAAAAATGTTGACTTACAAGAAAGAATATCTTATCCAGCAAAAATAAGCATAATTCTGGGGAATAGGGTGGGAATTGACTTCCAATAAAATAAATCATTTCCCACCATCCCTGATTAAAAACAAAAACAACCCAGAACCATTCCAACTTTGGAACCTAAGCACTGGAATCAAGTAAAGCATAAAATGTACTGCTGTTTTCCTTTGTTTTTCAAAGAGTATCCATGACATGATGTCATGACTTGCACATGAATTGGATTTAAGTGAGGCAGAGTTGTACAAAGTCATCATTAGAGATTCGAGTATTCAGGGAACCCTTAGATATGCATACATTTCTAATAATTTTCCGCAAAAAGAAAAGGAGGAAGCAAGCATCAAGACTTTGGGTTAGAAGAATATGAGAAGGTAACATAAAGAAGGACATATTAGGAAGGCACTAAATCAATTCTAGCTACTATAAAGTTATATTTAGAAATTTAGTCCCTATTATGGGAATCTGAAGTTCTTCCCTGCCCCTAGGCCCTTAAGTGGCTCTGAAAACCTTCCCTGATTTGAAAGTATACTCTGCCCCCTAACAGGCTGAACGTGGTCACATGGAGCCTGTGATGGGAAGCTTGTTCTTCAGGAGTGCCCACACCTTGTCACTCTGTGATTGGGCAGTGGGTCAAGAGGGCTGTGACATTCTCTGATCCAGGACAAGGCTATATATATCCTGATACAAGGTTTTGCTTTGGGGCTCACTTTGGAAAGAGTTGTGTGATTTGTCCAGACAAGACTCTGGGAAGCCGTTGAGCCCCACGATTTTGAAAAACCCAGATGATGGTGCTTCCCTCTCTGGTAACTGACTAGGTATGGATGTAATGATCATATGGCAGGACGTCCCATCTGCTGATCTGTTTCTTTGTCTACTTGTAACTTCTGCTTGCAACTTGTTTATATTCTGTTTGCATTCTCTGAAGTTCAGGGTGCTGACTTCTTCCCTCTGAACTAGGTAAATGATATATGTTTGTAATAGTAATCTGTTTAGCAGGATACTTAGCACTTAGTACTAAGTGCTAAGTGAGGAAGGGGCAAACCCTGTCCCATTGTTGAGAAGGCATGAACTCCCCTGTTGATGTGGAAGAAGGGGATTGGCTGAGGTGTGTATATAAGCAAGAATTCCAGAGACAGACAGACAGAATTGGAATGTTGCTCTGGGTGAAGGAAGAATTGTGGAGACTGAAGCTGGCTGAGAGAGAGACAA
>CM053580.1:243468147-243490408 GCA_028627135.1 Pseudochirops cupreus | reverse complement strand
CAGAGTGTTCACTATATTTTGTAATCTGAACTCTAAAAGCTGTTCACAGTAGCATTCCTTTGGGAATCTGCTGGTGCATGGCGTTACAATGTTTGATGGATTAAAGTAAGATTGTTAATCCATTTTGAGTTGCTTTCCTTTAGAAAAGCAGATCTAAGAACCTGTGCTAGCAGCCATCCTGAGTATGCTAGGGTGCTTGCTGCTACATTCCCCAAATCCAGCTGAGTACATTGTATTCATTCATTTCAACCAGACCTGTAATATGAATGATTATATAAGGAATTCTCGGTGAGGAATTCCCTTCCCAACTATGCAAATGGGCACCAGTTCTTCAAATTATAGTCTTAGAAAACTGCCCAGGGCACTGAGAAATGAAATAATTTGTCCAGGGTCACATAATCAGTTTATCTCAGAAAAAGGAGTTGAACTCAGATCATCCTAACTCTCAGGCTAGCCCCTCATTCACTACACTGGAGATGACAAAGATGCTGCCTGAAGGCCCAATGGGCCCACAACAGAACCAGATTAAAATGCAGTTGGAATATATTTAACAAAATAAATAAAATACATTAAAACATATATAACATTTTAAAACTAAGTCAATGGGATCTGCAAGATCCTTATATACAGATCTCTAATTGAGTTTGACACCATTGTGCTGCCTTTCCTGCATTTTATATTTTAAAATTATCAATTAAGTTATATAAAATAAAGTCCATACTCCTAAAGGAAATTTGAGATAATCATAAAAATACACTCAACCACAAAAATTCCAGGCAAGAAGCTACGAAAAGAACAGAACATAGTTTCATGCATGCCCATATTTACAGGAAGAAAGCAAACTAATTTCCTTTTCACCTCAGTCATCTTTTTCATTATTAAAATTAAGACTACTTCAATAAAGTATCTCTCTACCCTGCAACCAGCCAAAGAAACATCCTCTGAAGGAGCCAAAAGCCCTGACTTTCTAATTAAAATAAAATACCAGCCTTCAATCAGTTGAGGGACCAAAAGGCCATCTAGAGAATTACCATGAATCCCATCTCACAGTACACTATTTAAAATGATGAATAGAGCAAGCTGAATATTTTGCTGGTGCTAAATTGAATTCACTGCCTGGGTGAAAGAGGTTTTATTTACTTGATGCTGAGCCTTGATGCACCAATATAAATTGTCTGGCACTCACAGCCGTCTGAGTCCCAACAAAACCAGGTAAAGCAGACTGAAGCAGCATTTTCAAATAACAACAGTTCCTCAGAGAAAGAGAAACCAGATACGCAAATTGGCTTTTCCCTAAGAATCCACATCTTGAACTACCATTGTCCAGTCCTTACTGCTGTGTGGGTACCCAATCTCATGTTTCAGCCTACATTCCCCTTTACTGAGTTCCATATCTACACCCCCTGCTTCTTTCTGCAATTGCCTTCACCTTGAAATCTCTTTGGCAAAACCCATTAACTCAGTCTCTGCATGTTTGCTTTTGGGCTCAAGCCCAGCACTCTCCCCTTCTCAAACTCTCCTTTGAGCCAAAACAGTCAGTAAAATGACCTCCTAAGAAAGTCCTTTTCTCTAGGAGCACTGCCTTCCTTCTCTCTGTCCCTAAGCCTGTCTTCTACCCAACCCAGAAAGATCCAAATATATTCTTGTCATACTAAGATCATGTTAGGGCAACCTCATGTTGAGGTACTCTTAATGAACATGTAGGTATGTTTAGGGATATGCTGGTAAATATTTAACATTAGCAGTGGGGGAGGGATGTACACATGACATAATTTTAAATTTAATCTGCATTACTAACATTTTATCCATTACTTTCTCAAGTCTATATAATCTTCAAAACAGTAAGTCAAGTTCTGATTTGTAGCATTTGTTTTCCAAGGTATAGTGCCCATAAAAAAAATTAGCAACTACTTCTCTGGAGCCATTAAGATCTGGCTCTAGCACACCCCTGAGTATGTTAATTATCAAAATGTTTTGCTCTTACAAAACAATACAGAGTGTAGAGCTTTCTGGGACACCATTTTTACATTTCTGTAGACTTGTCCTCAAGCCTACTTCTTCTCTCTTTCCATCTGGAATGTGACATTAACAAGATACTCTCCTTGGTATACAGTAACTACCTTCTTTGCTCTATGCTTCATTCTTTCAGAGCTCCTAATTGGTTGTCATAGAAAAGTCAACACAGTTCACCAGTCAATTATTGGGTGTCTTCCATGTTCAAACACATTGTGTGTAAGACATGGCACAGTAGTCTAGTCTAATATAGGAGGCAAGGCTCAGGGATCAAACAGTGAGGAAGTCAGGGAGCATGTTTCTCAGAGCATCCTTCTACCAGCTACTTACTATTTAATGCTTTTATGCATCCTAAACATCCCCTCAAAATAGGTTTGTCTTAGACCTTAGGGAATATGGCTATAATAGCAATTATGTGTTTTCTAGGATCCCTGTAGAAAGAACAATTAACTAGGAGTAATTAACTAGGAGTCAGGAGATAAGGAGCTAAGTCCTGGCTCTGCTAAACATAACCTAGTTATGTGACTTTGAACAAGTCACTTCACTTCTCTGGGCTTTAGTTTACCCACCTGTTAAATGAGGAGTTGGATTGGACAATCTCTAAGGTTTCCAACTTTAGTGTTTTTAGATTGCATCTCTGACCTGAGAGGCTTAGGAGCGTACTATTCTCCTTTCTGTAGTACAAAAAAGTGTGGCTGAGAGTCAGAGGGAAGGGAGGGCATTGACAGACAAAGAATCAGGAAGAAAGACTGAAACAGGGGCAAAAAGGAAGAATTAAGCTTGTTATCAATGTTAGCCATAACCATGTTTAGTCATTGACATGCTAGTTCTGGGAGCCTGCTGGGAGGAAGGCATGAATTTCCACTTTGGGTTCCAATGTACCATGTAAAAACCTTTTGAAATGGAAATGAACCCAATGAAAAGGCATTCCTTCATAAACAACCAACTCTTTCCTACAGTGTCACTTTAAAAGTCAATTTCATGGGAGTCCCTAGGGAAGAAAGTTGACCTTTCCCTCCATTTAATAGGTAAAATTGTGGTCTACAAGGGATACTTTTGATTTAAATGTCATTTACTTTCAGCAAATGATGGCATGGGTGCCGACAGTAATATAAGCTCTAGTATTTCTTCCCTCTGGTGACAAGACAGTGCAGACTAAGAATTGTCAGAGCTGAAGGAAATTCTACATGCATTTGAGGATAATTAGAGTAGTGAACTTGAATAAAGATCATAGTAATCATTAGATTCAGAAGAATTCCAAAGGAAGAGAAGGCTCTCGATTGGAAAGACCTTCCTAACCTTCAGTGTCTAATTGTTAGACAAAGGCCACTGCCATTAATTCTATTAAAAATGGAGAGAGCTTATAAAATAAGTCCCATAATTGCAAATATGACAGATAAGCATTGAAAAGTCTACTCTACATATGAAATTTCTATAGTCAGTACAAGTATTTCTATAGCCGGTACAAGTTTATCACATTGTTTTGCTTTCACAAGCAGGAGAAAGACAAAGGGAAGAATAGAACTGGGAGAGGTAATTTAATTCCTAACCTTTGGAGGCATCTAGGGAAAGGATAGAGAAAGCACTGGCTAAGAGTCAGGAAACTTTGAGTTTAGGGGGCGGCTAGGTGGCTCAGTGAATAGAGCACTGGCCTTGGAGTCAGGAGGACCTGAGTTCAAATCCGGCCTCAGACACTTGATACACTTACTAGCCCTGTGACTTTGGGCAAGTCACTTAACCCCAATTGCCCTCCAAAAAGCAAAAAAAAAAAAAAAAGCAGGAGGAAACTTTGAGTTTAAATCCAACCTCAGACATTTAACTAGCTGTGTGACCCTGAGCAAGTCACTTAACCCCTGTTTGCCTCAATTTCCTCATCTGGAAAGTAGGGATAATAACAGTATCTCTCTTCCTAGGATTTCTGTGAGGATCAAATGAGGTAATATACGTAAAAGGCTCTTATTAGGGCGTTTGGCACATAGTGGGTACTATGTAGATATCTGCTATTTTTGTTATTAGTTATTAATAACAAAAATGTACTGGGTTAAAGTTAAAAGCCTCCTTCCCTCCATATCAAAATGTCTGGTCAGTAACAAATCAGTCAAGATGTCAGGGACTGACCTGAGCTCTCCCAAATTCTCCTCCAAACTTTAAATAATGACTCAAATAATCTCCCACAGATGGTAAGGGGGTTGGACAACTGGTCAAAAGGAGAGTGCAGGAGACCCTTTGCTAACAATAGGGGCAAGATTCTGTTGTATATCCACATATAGTTCTGTCCAAAGAACAGCAAAGAGGCCAGTGTCACTAAGTAGTTACAGGTCTGTCACAAAAGTCTCGAGACTACGGGTTGATTATATTTTAAGCTGTAAACAAGAGGGTGGAGAAATGACAGAGACTCAACTGAGCTGTCCCAGATTTCCCTCCAAACAACTTTAAACAATGCTTCAAAACAAGTTCTAGAGTGTCAGAATCCATGAAAGGACAGGGTGAGATAATTTTCCAGTCCAAGGCAACCTAGAAATTCAGCAGAAAATGTTTGTCTCACTGGGGAGAGAGTGGAACACAGTCCAGCTCAGGAACTTCCCTGGCAAGCCAGCAGCTGGCCTTAGAAGAGAGAGGCAGGGGACTGAATTGGCAGTTTTGGCTTCTGGAGCTCTCAGCCCACAGACGGTAAAGGGATTCGGACAACTTGTCAGAAGGAGATTAGAGGAGTCCAATTGCAGACAGTGGGGGCACCTATATGCAGTTCTGAGTCACAGTCTCTAAGTGAGAAGGAACACTAGTACACTAGAGCTTTCAGTCACAGGACAACAGGGACCCTGGTCATAGTTCCAGGGTGGGAAAGAGTACTCATGGTCACTCACAGACCAGAGTACAGGCCAGGAGCGAATAAATATAGCTCTCCTTAGATTATACCACTTTGGAAGAACTGACAACTTACAGACCCCCAGAACTACATCTGAAAACAGCAGTTCAAAAAACCTTAAGCTTGGGAGACTGCCCCCTCTACCTCACGAGCAGGGCCCAACTTTTATATGAAGTTAAAAGTCAAGAAATAGACTGGAAAATGAGCAAACAAAGAAAAATAACCTGACCATAGAAAGATACTATGGAGAAAGGGAAGATCAAAACACAATCTCAGAAGACAACAAAGTCAAAATTGCTACATCCAAAGCCTCAAAGAAAAATGTGAATTGCTCTCAGGCCTGAAAAGGATTTTGAAAATCAAAAAATCAAATAACAGACCCAGAGAAAAATTGGAGAAATTAGAGTAATGTAACAAAATCATGAAAAAGGAGTCAACAACTTGTTAAATGAGGCACAAGAAATGTTGAAGAAAATAACATTTTAAAAAACAAATTAGGCAAAATGATTTTAAGTGGGGGGGAATTCACTGAAGAGAAGAAGGCCTTAAAAAATCAAAATTGGCTAAATAGAAAAAGATGTACAAAAGTTCACTAAATAAAAGAACTTCATAAAAAATAGAAGAAATGTGAAATATTTCATCGGAAAAACAACTTGGTAAATAGATTGAATAGAGATAACCTAAGAATTATTAGATTACCTAAAAGCCATGATAAAAAAAAAAAAGAGCCCAGAGAGTATGTTTCAAGAAATTATCCTGGAAAGCTGCTTGGATTTTCTTAGATCTACAGAGTGAAATAGAAATTGAAAGAACCTACCAATTGCCTCCATCAAGAGAAGCATAAACAATAAAAAGGAAAGAGAAATCATAGGTGATTCAATAAGGTTTAATTGTTTGCATTCCTACATGGGAAAATGATACTTATATCTCCTAAGAACTTTATCATTTTTAGGACAGTTAAAAGGAATATACATAGATACAGGGCATGGGTATGAGTTGACTATAATAGGATTATGTATTAAAAAATAAAATTAAAGGGTAAGATAAAGGGATGATTATGAGTGGATAATATATTTAATAATTTAATAATTAAGGGATAAAAAAAGGGATGTAATGGATAAAGGAGGTAATAGAGACAAATTATCTCACATAACAGAGGCACAAAAGAACTTTGACCATGGAGGTTGTAGAAGACAGTGCTTGAATCTTACTCTCCTTGGAAGTGGTTCAAAGAGGGAATACCATACACAGTCAGTTGAGTATTGAAATCTATCTTATCCTACAGGGAAGAAGAAGGAAAAAGGGATAATAAAAGGGATGGGGGCTGATAGAAGAAAGGACAGATTGGGGAAGGGGTGGTTAGAAGCAAAATATTTTTGATAAGGGACAAGATAAAAGGAGAGAGAAAGAAATAAAAAGGAAGGAAACAGAACAGAGGGAAACATATGGTAATCAAAACTGTGAAAAAGAATTACACCAAATTATCTGATAAAGGCCTAATTTCTCAAATATGTGGGGAACTGAGTCAAATTTATAAGAATACAAGTCATTTCCCAATAGATAAATATTCAAAGGATATAATAGGCAGTTTACAAATGAAGAAATCAAAACTATCTATACTCACATGAAAAAATGCTCTATATCACTACTGATCAGTGTATTAAAACAAGCACCATAGCACACCCAGGATGGCCTGCTAGTACAGGTTCTTTCACATGCTTTGCTAAAGGAAAGACAACTTTCAAAGGGGTCAACAATCTTACTTTAATTACAGATAAGTATAAAAAAGAGAAATTAGCACAGAGATTCAACAGACAAGGTTCATACCGTCTGATCAAAGTAATACATCCACCTACATATATCAAACCTCTGAGAAGTTGGGGTTAAGAAAGCTACTCAGAGTCCTGTCCAGGGAGTCAAAAGGTCCTTCTCATAAGTGAATCCCCAAAGCAAAAGGTCAACCTCCCAGAATATTTAACATAGACTCAGCCCCTGATTGACTCAGAGTCAGAAAGCACAAAGCTTACTTGACTCGGCACAGCTATGAATTATCAGGGTTCAAAGGAGATTAATCCCTCAAATATTTACAATTTAGCCTGAGCCTAGGAAATTGAACTCCAGAAAAAAACAATCCACTTTTCTTATGCTTATAATCAGAGAAATGTAAATTAAAACAACTTGAGCTACCACCTCAACATCTACCAGATTGGCTAATATGACAGAAAAGAAAACAACACATGGTGAAGAGGTTGTGGGAAAACTGAGATGATAAATCACTGTTGGTGGAGTTGTGAACGGATCTAACCATTCTGGAGAACAATTGGGAATTCTGCCCAAAAAAGTTAAAAACTACATAAACTCTTTTATCCAGCAATACCATAAGCAGGCCTGTATCTCAAAGAGACCAAAAATTTTATAAAGAAAAAGGACCTATAGAGTAACTGCACAAAGACACACTGTAGGTGAGTAAAAATTTATCCAACTAATCTATAAAAGGAGTTTGAAAATTTCTATAACCTTTGACATGAGATCCACTACTAGTCTTATGCATAAGGAGGTCAAATCAGAAATAAAGGTATCATATAGTAGATGCTCATTGGGTCACTGATTGGAGGAATGACTAAAGAAATTATGGTAGATGGGCAGAATGTTATAATTGATTTAAGAGTTGCTCTAGGAGTCAGGAAGCTGAGGCTAAGTCCTTCTATGTATTGTTCTGTGACCCAACTCGATCACTTAGCCTTTCAGTGCTCTAGGCAACTCTCTAAGAATGTGCTGATCTGCCTTGGTAGAAAAATTCCTATTAGGAACTCTTTCCACTGATGAAATTTTATATTCTTACAAGAAAAAAGAGAAATGATTCATATGAAGAATTCAGAAAACTATGAGAAAACATGTGAATTAATAAAGAGTGAAATGGAAGAACCACGAAAACAATACACACAATAACTATACTCATGTAAATGGAAATAGAACAGCAAAAAGAAACCATGCTGCGTGAGCGTAATGACTATATGGGAGCCTGAAAAGGAGATGAAAAAGGTCCCCTCCCTTCTTTGAAGACAATGCTGTATATGAATTGTAACATTAAACACGCTGTCAGACTTGGTTAATCTTACTGGACTACCTGGAGAAAGGGAAAGGTACATATTCAAAAATTCAGGTGATATAAAAATGAATGATATCAATGCAATTTATTAAAAAATGAATTGCTTGGATGAGAGATAAAAATATTTATCACAGCTGCTATGAATAGTTTGATAGAGAATCAATTGGGGGTGCCACATAGTATAGATACTTCACATGAGATTCGATAACATGAATGGCTAGTATATCCAGTCCACTGAGGCTCTCTCATTTCATTCAATGGCATTCAGCAGCATATACATAGTAGTAAATGGGAGAGGGGATAATTCAGGGGTGGGATTTGTCCAGACACAGGTAGCAACAGGACAAGGTGGAAAGGAATTTGAGAGTTAGGGGACAATGTAGGCCTCATAAAGGAAGTTCATTTTGTCAGCAAAAGAGACAAGATCAGGAAGGAAGGAAGTGGACAAGAGGTGAGGTGATGGACTGAATAAAAGAAGGATGAAGAGACTACATACCTCTGTGAAGATGGAGTAGGTATAGAAGTACAGCACAGAACAAATGGGGTGGATAGGAGAGTGAAGGTTGGATAGAGGAAGTCCAGAGTTCAGGATAATGCAGGTAAAACACATGGGAGATGGTAAGATCATTTTGTGTAGCCAAGGTAGAATGAAGGTGAACATCATAGAAGGTGAGGAGGTTGGTGAACTGAGGGGCCAGGGTATTTAAGGAGACATCAACTTGAATGATGAAATCCCCAAATATAAGAGCAGAGGTTACAGTGGAGAAGAAGACTGGAGCAAATACTGAAGTCCTTTAAAAAGGAAGGAGAATGACCTTGGCTCTGACCAAGAATAGCTGCCAGTTTCAGGACAGTATGACATGGTAAGTTGAATTAATTTCAAAGGAGAATAATAGATTGCTAAGTAATGGAAATACAGGCTGGAAGCAGCACTGAGGAAGAAGCTTACTCCTCCTGCTTACCCACTGTGTCCAGAGAGAAGGTCCATCAGAACGTGGCCAGGGATGCTCTTCTTCTGGAAGAGCTAGGTTTATATGGGTTCATGAAGATGTGGATGTGAGAGGAAGAGGTTTGCGATGAGGGGAAGTTTGTTAACAATAAAATAGTGCATGTAGAGGGCACATTGGAAGGGAAGGCAGGGAAGGAAAAGGATATGGAATATATGGAATAATAATGATGATGATGATGATTAGCATTTATATAGAGTTTTAAGGTTTCCAAAGCACTTTTACATATGTTAATTCATTTGATCCTTGTTACTTACTTTGTAATCCCATGTGTTTTATTTTATGCATTTAAAATTTTTATTTATCTGATAGCATGATGCAAACTCACGCTTTTTTTATTCACTGGCTACATAGTAAATTTTTTTCAGTCCTCTCACTTTCATTTCATGTATGTCTTTTTTTTTTATGTTTCCTGTAAGTAATAAAGGATTTTGTTTTCTTATTCACTTTGTCACTCTTTTTCATTTTATTAGACTAGTCACATTCACATTTAAAGTTATGAGTTAGGTTTCTATTTTCTTACATCTATTGCTAAAATTGATTGTTTTTTCAGGTTATGGTTTTCTCCCCTTCTGCTATAAACGCAGTATTATGTTCCTTCAGATACTTTTATCTCTTTTTTTGTGCTCCTGTTCCTACTGAATCTCTTCCCCTCACCCTTTTTTCCCCTCTTCTCAACTGTTGTATATATAACCTTTTAGAGTTTTATTAGTTCCTCTGTTCTGATTTTATCTGGTTATATATTTCTACTCTCTTTTTTCTTCTCAGTCAGGTAGATTCCTCCTTCCTCTCCACCCCTTCAGCTAGTCCTATTCATTATATATAGCTATAGCTATAAGTGGACATGTATGTATATACGCATGTATATACACATACGTGTGTTAACATATATGTATCTATACACATATATTTCATTTTTTGTACTCCCTTCATAAAGGATTTTTGCTTTCTTCATTCACTCATTTCTAATTATCCATTTTCCTTTTGTTTACTCTAGATCCTCATTCTCTAATTCATGGCCCCTATATCATCTGCTGTCTCTCTTTTCTCTGTATTTTTCACACAAAGGTTCTAAGGTATCCATTCTAGACTCTGCCCAGCAGGTGCTTTCTACCTTTGCCTTGTAGAGCTTACCCCATGGATTCCCCTTATCTGTTGCCTCTGTCTTTCTGAACAATCAGTTATTACAGATATTAAAGAACATCCTACCCCATGTAAGGAACCTCCTTTATATCCCCACCCCAATCTATTCCCTCCCTTATTGAATTTTTTTGTCCCAGACAAATTTATAATTTGTCTGGAAATTTCTTTTCCGGGTCCATACTCTCCTACTTCTAGTGATTGTTGCCTCCAGGGGCTCCAACTCCCCCACTTTAGAAGTAGACCTTTCAGGCATCCAAACCCCAAGTCTTCATCCTCTGTAAAGTCCTCATCTCCCTCCACCCATAGAAGCCTTCATCACTGGAACCACCCACCCACTTCCAAAATAATGTGTCCTTTTCTTCCTCTTTTCAATTTTTTTCTCCCTCCTCATCTACCCCCCTATAGACTCTTCTCTTTCTAAGGATGCAGAGATTACCTACCCCTCATTTATAGTCCTTGACTTAATCCTGGCACATCACTCAGTCTCCTCTATCTCCCTTCTCTTCTCCTCACCTTGCATGTACCCTCCCATATTGTTATGTAGTCCCACAAAAGAAGCATTCACATGTAGGCATTATGGTGCCAGGTTCTTTCCATGATGCCCCCTGTCCACGTCTTCACTGACGCCTCTTCCAGATTTCTGCCTCCATCCTTGTCTCCTTGTGGACTTTTAAAAAGAAATCTCTTACTGGTCTTTCTTTTGTGACTCTGTTACTGGCTGCATTTATTCATCCTCCTGCATTTCTGTTCTTCAGGATGTTCAAGATGCAAATGATTGCTTCAGTTCTGCTTTCCTTTCCAAAAATGTTTCAAACTCTTCTTTTCTTTTCTTTATTATTAAATGTCCATCTTTTGTCCTATGTAACTAGGCTCAGACTTTCAGAATAAGTCACCCTGGGCTGCATCCTGAGCTCCAGTGCTCTTCAGAACACATTATTCCATTTCTTCTTCCTTTGTCTAGTTTTACATTATTTGAATCTTCTTTCCTTTATATTTGAAGGACTTTCAACTCCCATCATGCCATTGGCAGCTAACACCAGGGCCTTGCAGAGTCCGTGCTTCCCCTATCCACCCATACCAAAGGGTGGAGTGGAGCAGACACGCTTTGTTTTTATCTGCAGAGAAATGATTAAGGTTCCATTATCACAATATCTTTATTGTGTTAATGGTAATAGTTCACACATATGCTGTCTTCTAGTAAACAAAGCTGTATTAATGCTATGAAGCAGATCCAACAGCCAGAACTTTAATGTTTATTGCTCAATCTGTGAACAATAATTATTTGTATATTACAGAATATAAAATAAGGAAAGCAGACAATAGTTCTTTATCCTAACATGCTGCTGCTGTATTTTTTAAAGAAATACATTTTTATGAAGTAATCAAGTAATTCTAAGGATTCTAAATTGAATGAGATGGGGGAGGGGAGGAAAGAGACATTTTACCAGGAGACTATGTCTTGAAATATTTTTTTCCCCTCAACTAGAAAATAGACGGTAGTAAAGATAGCTATAGTTCAAATTCGACAATTTGCTTTGCATATGGTAGGTGTTCAGTAAATGGAATTAAGTTTAGTCCATGTGTGCAAAATTCTGCGTGATATAAGCAATCTCTTTAGATAAACACCTCAACCCTATAACTCACCCATTCTACCCCTCCACACAAACATACACAGTTCTTTTATCTGGGTTGACACGTTCAATGTTGGAAAGAAATGAGACACTTTTAAGTCATTGAATATTTAACAAAAGGAAAAGGTTTACTTGCCCTAACATAATAGCAAGACTATACAGCAGGAAGACAGTAGCACTTAGCTCCTTTCTCTAAGTCAAGACGCCCTGGTTTCCACCTGGAAATTTGTCTGGTTAGTCATTAGGGTATCACAATTCAAGTGTTCTTGGGTACTCAAGTCTGAGAGGTCTTGACAAAAGGCAGATGGGACTTTTTATACCTCCAGACCAGGAAGCTAAATCAGAGAAGCTAAGACCAATCAGCCTTTGTGACAGGGTCAGGGTAACTGTGTCAGAAAACTGCTGGTCCCACTACATTAAGGGAGCCTTGAAACAAAAAGTACAACAGGCCATTTTCACGACTTGAGGTGAGGTGGAGAGTTCAGATGTTTTATGTCGAGATGTTAAGATTGTAATTCTAATTTGTCTAGGTGGTCAGTCAGCCATTTGAAGCACCATTCTTCATTGCTACCAGCATGAGGAAAATTCAGGGTACAAACCATGCACAAAGGCAATTTACCAATACAAAGGCTAATCATTAACCTCGTATTGATTCAGCTTAAACTATAACTGTCTTTGTGTTTAATATCTTTTGCTACTCCAGGCTGACTGACCTGGCCTTACTATTTGAGTTACAATTTCAGGTTAAATTCAGGTTTAAAAAAATGCCCTTTCAAAAGTCATCTGAAATCTTGTTACCATAATAACCTTCAGTATCTCTTTCTCACATCTCCTTTCCTCATTCTCAAACTTTTTTATTTACTGATTTCTTTCTAGACAGCTGACATCATCCTTGCTATTTGGATCTCTCTCCTACTTCCACTTCATCAGATCATCCATTTATGTAGTCATGTATGCTTAGCACATAACAGAGAGCCTGTCCTAATTTAAGCAAATTGAGAAAAGAGGGAAGAAAATTAAATTGGAAAAAAAAAGCAGCCAATAAACAAGAAAAAAGAGAAAATGAAAAGTCAGCCCTCTCCTCATTAAGAAACTCGACTTCTAACTCAGTTCTCCAAAAAATGTGGAACTCTCCTCATAGAGTCTAGGTCTTGGAGTCTAAGGTCACTCTCTTACACTCAGAAGAGAATCCAAACTGCCCTGGATGAGTTGCCATTATTCCCACAGTACACAAGGCTGAGGTCTGGGGAAGTGAGGGTTGAGGTGAACAAGAAAAAAAAAACCCCTAAAAAATTCTCTAGGTTTCTCTTTCCACACTAGGTACACCAAAATTTATACAGGAATTTTTGTAACATTGGCAACCCCTTTGGTGGTACAGACAAATATCCTCTGAGCATCTATACCAAAAGTTACCCAACAGATCGATGCCATTGTGAGGGCAAGCTTAATGGAATCCTGAACTCAACCAACCAAATGACTAGCATGCTCAATTTAATTTAAAAAAAAATAATAAAAGGGTAAAGTAAGACCCTACTGTGTGTGGAATCCTCAAGAGGAATTAAGTACTTGGGGTTTATTGAAATTCACTCCTCAGAAATGATAGGTAACCCGGTCCCCCCCATCTAACACCACAGATGCCACAGAGGCATTCCCCTATCACCTGTTTATTGCTCTAGGCTTGCTTTTTTCTTTAACAGGGCAATAAGGTTCCCTAATTCTACCCTACCTCAGAATCCTAAGGAACACTTCCATTTTTTTATTCTAATCTATGGAATCCTCCCTAGCAAGAGAGGGTTTGAGAAGTAAAACGGTATCTAGAATACAAAATAAATCAAATATAGAATATGTGGTTTTATTCCCACACACGGAAAAGGGAATGTTAAGTAATAAGCAATTGTAGAATCATTATGATCAAGAAGCTAATTAATATTCTAGCCAAACTGGGATGTTTACAAATAGCTTCTTTGCAAGAACTGCTCACTAATTACTTTATGTTTTACTTCCACTGAATGTTGTCTGATCAATGCCATGTGTGATCTTTCAGTGGTTTACTTTTTTTTGGTTAATTCACATTCTCTCTATTAATATGCCTCTGCTTTTGTTTCTGTTGTGAACTCATTGGTAGTCATACCCCTGCTATTTGGGTGGCCAGGAATGTGAGAAGAAATCAGTTGCCTTAAACTCTCTCTAAAAGTACCAAAGGAACAAAGACACACACAAAAATTGGTTTCATCCCAGACACAGACTTTCGTGTCCCATGGGAGGGAAGGGCAACCTCCACCAACTTTCCCCTCTCCCATCCTTCTTCCTCCCCCCACCCAACACACACAGATATTGTGCAGCTTAGAGAGTTATTTCTACACCTTGAGGTCAGCAGGAAAAAGAGACCCTAGAGGCAGGGGTTTGTTTTTTATTATCCCCACAGAGTTCTATGTCAAAATAGCCACTTAAAAGAGTCCTTATGGCTAACCAGAAGAAGTCAGTGCATCTATGAGCCTCCTCAGAAGTGAGGACTCCTCCATCACTCATCTCCAAAGGGATTCTCTCCTCTTCCCTTCCTCTCCACTCTACTCCCCACCAGAGACTTATTTTCACATTCAGTCACATCATAAAAATTAGCACATCTGAAAACAACCTTTACATTTACATTTGAAAGATTTTTTCTTTTCCTTTTTTTTTTATCAAGAGCAACACAACAGTGACAAGGAGTTGGATTTTTATTATACACATACGTATCCCCAACACCAAATTCTGTGTTCTGCACAGAGGGAGTTCTCAGGAATTTTTCACCGACCAAATGAATGAGGAACACATAAGCTAAGTATGGGAAGTCCAGATTTTCTCCATTCAACACAACCGTATGTAGTTCCAAAAAGGGGGGTATTGGCAGCCAGGCTGTGGCAGCACTACTTCCTCCCTCACTCAACCCAAAACTTCCTAAGAGAATATAAAAATGGCTAATATAGCATCTTGATCTTCTGTGCCCTCTACACAAAATAGGAAAGAGATCAGAGAGGAGGGTGGCAGAGCAGATATTCAGGGCAGTGGGAAAAGTTCTAGACTTGGACTTGGATTCAGATCTTGGCTTTCTGTCTCTATGTATGTGTGACCTTGGGAAAGTAATTTCTCCTTTCTGTGCCCTGGTTTTCTCATAAGAGGGAGTTGAATCAGATAAAATTTCAAGTCACTTCTATGATCCCAAGAGCCCAAGAAGTTTATTACAGTGACCATTGTCTATCTAGCTCCACAAAATCCCCCAACTCAGCAGCTCCTTTTGAGGGTCTCTTTCTTGTCCTAGATTGTGGCTATTAAATAAAAGCATAAACTTTTACAAGGACCTTTAAATTATTGTTATTTTTGTAACACTATTAGCTGTACTTGCATCTTTCTATAGAAAAATCTAATGGCTTAAAATATTTGTAGGATCTCATTTATACCAAAAAAGGTAGGAGATCATGTGCCTACTCCTCTAGGTTCCTGATCCTCCCAGCTAGAAATCATCCCTCTCTGAACCAGAACCAAAGAAACCTAGAGTAGGAAGGGACCTCAGAGGACATCTAGCCCAACTTATATTTGAAGCATGAATTCAGTCTTAGCAAATGGTCCTCTAGCCTTTATTGGAAGATCTCCTGTGATGGGGATCTTCCACCCACCAATCCCTCATGATTTTGTTTGATCCTCCAATGAGGATCAAACTTACAACTTATGTTATACTTAGGAAAATACATGCTCTGTCCTCTTTACTGAACAGCAGACTCTTTGATGTCAAGGACCTGTATTGTTTTCATTTTCGTACCTCAATCCCCAGCACCTAGTTCAGTGCCTTGTGCACACCAGATACTCAAAAAATATTTATTGAAACACATTGAACTGAATTGACCAGCCTAGCATTTCCCTGCACAGCAATGAATTACTTCTGTGAAGCACAAATCAGTCTCGGCTGTTTTTACCACCTTATTTATTATGCCACAGTCTCCTTGTGAATTGTTGCCTTTACCAAATACAGGGAGGAACGGTAAGCACTATTGCTTTCCAGGAGTATTTGACTGACCTGATTATCTGTATTTAGGATTTACTCTTCCCCAGAGATATAAGCTAGCATTTAAAAAAAAAACAACTCTGTTCTTTATTTCTTGGTTCATTTTTAAACTATGTTAGGCCCCTTCATTTTAAAAATTCTAAGCCCCTTGCCATTTAGCAGAGTTTTAAAATTTCATTAAAATATTGTTTATTCTTTCTCCTTCTCATAGAAATAAAAGCTGTGTGTTAGCCTAGCATTAGTTATTCAGTAACTTAATAGCCCAGTTTTCGCCTGGCCAGCTAGACTTACGCTTATTTTTCTTTGCCATTTGGTTCTTACCTACTTCCACTCAATAGCATACATAATAAAAGAAATATAAATTATTTCGGGAAGCACATCATAGATCTTTGTATTTTACCAAACTCCAGTAATTATTTTTTATAGTCTCATTGTTCATCAGTCACTTCCCTTTAACTTCTGATATAAGTGGGGCATTCCACATCTGCAGTCCCTGTTTCTCTCCTGACACTGAGAAGCTATTATCTCTCCTTACAACTTCCCCTAAGAGATGACTAGAGTTGACTGAAGTCTAGTAATTTCTAATTTACGTCCATTTTTAAATTAAGAATATCTCAACACAGATAAAATAATGGTGGGTCCAGGCGGGTTGAGGGAGACTCTCTACATCAGTGGTTCTCAACCTTCCTAATGCGGCGACCCTTTAATACTCGTATGTGGGCGTATCTGCAGGTGGGCGGACCTGCCTGGAGACAGACAGAGGAGCGGTGTCTCGGTTCCTAAGACCATCGGAAATATGTGTTTTCCAACGGTCTTAGACGACCCCTGTGACCCCTGTGAAAGGGTCGTTGGACCCCCAAAGGGGTTGTGAGAGAACCACAGCTCTACGCTGATGAAACATTTTGCAGAGATACTACCTTTAGTGAACAGAAAGTTGTGTTTAAAATAGAATCAATACCTATAGAAATTATTTAGTGATTGGTTACTCTGTGTTTCAAAGAATTTGGCCACTTTGACCAAAGATTCTTTTGGAGAGGAGAAGCCTAGGACTATGAGGACAAATAGACTCTCTTCTACGAGGGTGGAAAGAAATGAAAAATTTTACACCACTTAATGTTGTATAGGGGAGGGTCTTGTCTTTCAAAGAGAACTGAAACTTGTATCTCTGGGCTCTAAAGCTAAAAGAGAGATCAATAATCAACCAATTGACATTTATTAAGTATCTACTACATGCCAGGCTCTGCGCTAAGTGTTGAATGGTAGCGCATACTCCTCTTTCTTTAATGTGAATGAGGTAGACTTTCTACTGGGGTTTCTAAGCTAAAAGCTAGAAGCCCAAGAAAAGCTCCTGCAGAGTCATGTCTGTCTTTGATCAGCACTGACCACCGATTCAATGACTCTCCTCTCAAAACTCTGGAAATCTATACTTACAGACTGACCATCTGTTGACTTTAGGGTAAGTCTAATACTCTGTGGGCCTCTGTTATGATGCTCTTTGGAGCTAAGGTACCTTTGACCATTCAGAATTTCCAAAAAATACGCATTTCCTTCCTTGGCTTTATCAGATAGATGTTCTTGAGGTTGGAGGAGTGATGAGAAGCAGGAAATCTTAAAGTTTATAAAACAAAAGGCAAAACAGCTGTAAAAGATGAAATCCAAACTGACAAATTTGTCCAACGTGAAAAACAGATGTTGCTCAAATTTATTTCCTGTTTCCTCCTGACAATGATGTAACTCTTCGTGCTCTGCTCAGATTTTCAACCCAGATGGCCTTGCAAAGGGAGAAACATGGCCAAGGGGCCCTCTCTCAGCCAATTTTAAAAGAAAAGAGCTGCTTTTGTTTTGTTATTATATTATAGATCTTTCACATGAGCTCCTGAACTTGGAAGGAATTAAAAAAGGGGAGAGGGATTTATTGAAACATGTGCTAAGATCTGGCCAGAGTTGAAGCAAAGAACGATTGCAGAGGAGAATCAAAATCAGATCCAGGCAAGAGGAAACATCCTTTTGTAGACCCACACAAGATAAATTACTAGATCAAGGCTGAATCTTCAAATTGTTTCACATGACTTAGCCTAGTGGTTGGTTAATAATATTATAATAATTAACTTGCCACTGGGTTCAAATGGTAGCTGAAACGTTCCATCATTCTTTGTCCACTGATATTCTACATATAGTAGGAGCTCACTAAGCATTTATTGACTAAGACGCAAAGAAATTAGGGAAAATAAAATTTTTCAATTCTCCATAAACAGTGATGTCCCAGATTCAGACCTCCTACGGCCAGGTAACTTAATGACTAGGGCAGCACCAAGGCCTAAACAAGAGAGGACTTTTCGTATCCCTTCTACTCATGAATGACCAGGCAACACCAACATAATTGAAATGCTTATAATAACTCAATCAACTCACAAAATTAGTGGTCTATCAGTCAAATTACCAACTGGTTACTTTAATGCATAGAGACTGAAATAACAATGAGGAAGGGAAAGGGAAAGGAATGAACCTGTAATTTCATTTGTTTAGGGAATTACCAATTGAAGAAAAAGTCTCTGTTATTACAGTTCATCATCTTCTCTGAAATTTATAGCCTTAAAAAATTGTCTAGAACATTTACAGGTGAAGTGACTTGCCTGGGGCCATACAGTATATATCAGAGGCAGAATTTAAATACAGACCTTGACCTCAAGGCCAACTCTCTATCCATTGTGCCTTACATATTCCACCTTATCAAGGGAGAAGAAAAAAAGATGAGGAAACAAAAGGTCTAGATTCTTAAGGGGAAACATGACAAAGTGCAGGAAGGAGACATAGCATTTCTAGATCACCATAACTCAATTACTTTCAAAACTATTTGATACTGGTTTAAAGTTGAGTTATTTTATGGAATGGAATTAACTAGAAAAATAAGACTCAATAATTGGGAAGTTGATCCTTCATAACCAAGTTTAAGACTTTAAATTTATCTCTATTTAATTTCATTTTACTAAATTCATCCCAATTTTACATCACAAGTGCTTAATTTTGTGTGTGTCTTGAATGCCTTTAGAAATCTAGTGAAAACTAAGGACCCCTTCTGAGAATGTTTTTAGGTAATTAAATAAAATGCTAAATTATAATTGGAAGTTAGTAAAAAATAAAGAAGTATTTTTTCTACTATCATGGTTCCCCTGAAATCTGCCCTTGGCCCAGGATTAGAACCTCTGTTCTAAACAACCAAGATCCTTTTAATCCTAACTCTGACCTCTAGTGTGTTCATTCTCTTTCCCAGTATTGTGTTCTCTATAAATGTAATGAGCATATCATCTATGTCTTTGTCCAAATCACTAATAAAAATGTTAAAACAGCACATTTCCCTGTGGAAATGAGTCTTTCTGCCATATTGACACTGAGTCATTAACAACCACTCTTTGAGTCTGGTTATATAACCAGTTTTTAATCTAATTATATTCATAGTTAATTCATATCTCCCCATCTTCTCTATAAGAATCATATATTTATCAAAAGCTTTGGTAAAATCCAGGTGAGAAACGTACCCACACACATACAAGCACAAATATGTGTCCATATAAATAACTGAACAACTATACATACATATATATATATATATATATGTAATTTTTTTCTTCTCTAATAGTCAACAAGTACTTATTAAATTCTTACTCTGTGTCAAGCACTATGCTAAGCACTAAGGATATAAAAAAAGGCAAAAATAGTCCTTACCCCCAAGGAGCATATACCCTAACAGGGAAGACAACATGTAAATAATTAGGTACATACAAGATAAATAATGATCTGTAATCATTAATCTATCTTTAGATTAATCACCTCCCTTCCTCCTGAGAGAGGAAGACTCCAGCAGCTAAGGAGGCTGTGAAAGGTTCACTTCATAAGATAGGATTGGAACTGAGTCTTGAAGAAAGCCAATAAACAAAAGTCAGGGGGCAGAGCATGCCAGGCATGGAGGAAAGTTGGTGCCAAAAGGAAAGAAGGTGGGAGGTAGTTTGAGATGCTACAAAGATTGCAGAATGGGTAAAGGGCATTAAAATGTAAAAAGATTGTAAAGGTAGGGAGCCACTAAAGCTCACTAAGTAGGGGCAGGTCATAGTCATAACTTCATATAAGAAAGCTATCTGGGAACTAAGAGAAAGATGGTCTGGAGACAGGAGAACCTTGAGTCAGGGAGACCCAACAGAAGGCAATTGCAATAGTAAAGGCGAGTGAAACTGTGAACTGATCCAACCATTTTGGAGAACAATCTGGAATTATGCCCAAAGAGTTATTAAACTGCCTATACATTTTGACCCAACAATACCATTACTAGGTCTGTTTCCAAAGATGATCGGGGGAAAAAGGAAAAGAATCTATATGCTTGAAAATATTCATAGCAGCTCTCTCTGTGGTGGTAAAGAACATTAACTGGGGAATGACTGAACAAGTTGGGGCACCAATCATATAGGACAGTGCACCTGCACCTTAAGCCCATGCTTTATGAATGCCCGTGTACAAGAAGAAATAAACATAATCCCCAAAGACAATATGCACAAGTAATGCAATTCAATAAATGGAAAGAAATTAAAATAGCTAAAATGAAAAATATCATTATAATGACCAGAAAAGAAACAGAAAATTCCACCAGTTTCTCTTATTTGCAGAAGTTCTGGACTATGGCTACAAAACATTGCATATCCTGTCAAATTTAGTTGATGTTTTGGTTGCTTTTGCTAAACTATATTTTCTCATTTATTTTACATGAGATGGTCATCAGGAGAAAGGATAAAGGAAAGGGGAATGGGAAATATGTAGGAAAGATAGCAAAACAATTTTTAAAAATTTATTTTCAAAATAATAATTATATCTATCTCTACTCTTACAGTCAACATCCTACTTCAAGATCTTATCACCTTTCTCCTGGTCTACTGTGATAGCTTCCCAATTGGCATCCTTTTCTCCAATTTCTCCTCTCTCCAATCCAACCTCAATTCAGTTACCTGAGTGATGTTCCTAAAACACCACAACTCTGACAATGTTACCCCCTAATTAAGAAGCTTTGGTGGGCTACTAATCACCTCTAGGATAAAATCCAAAGTCATCTGTTTTGCATTTTAAACCTTTCCCAATCTGATTCCAGTCTACCTTTCCATGCTCAATGAACATTAGTTTCACACACACACACACACACACACACACACACACACACACACACACACACACATTCCCTCTCTTTCTCTCTCCCTCTCCCTATCTCTCTCTCTCTCTCTCTCTCTCTCTCTCTCTCTCTCTCGCTCTCTCGCTCTCTCTCTCATCTCTGAACTCTTGGACAGACACTCTGCCATCTGCCTAGGAAGCATTGACTCTTTTCTTCTGACATGTAGAATCATTTCTTTCTTCAAAGCACATTTCAAATGCTACCACCTACCCAAGGCTTATTTTGATCCTCACCAGTTGCTTTCCCCACTCAGGAAATTACTTTATGGGCATTTAGTATTTACTGATCTGTTTTCATGATGTTTCCTCCACTAGAACATAAAGTCTTTCCTCAGGGACTTTTTCACTTTTGTCCTTCTACCCTCAATGTCTTGCACATAGGAGCTGATGAATCAATACTTACAGAATGAATAAATCCCCCTTTAAGTGATAAATATTTAAGAAGGCAAATTTGCCTCTGTGCATTAGGATATCTAGTTTTCTTTAAAAATTAGATAGATACATACATACATACATACATATACACATACATACAGATATACATACATACATCACTGAAGTTATAAGTATTCTTGGACTTTGTCTCTTGTGAAATGTTTGCAAGAGATATGCTCCTGCTTTCCTTTTACCTCCGTTGTAAATACTCTCTGCCATTCATCCTGATGAACATACTAGGCACCTTTCTCCCTCTCCCTTTCTCTTCAAAAGCCCTTTTGGTTTATTTGCAGGCTCTCAGGAAGATTCATCTCTTCTTTCTGTCTCTGTCATTCTTTGTGTCTGTCTGTATCTTTGCCTCTTTTCTCTGTCTCTTTGTCTTTGTCTGTCTCTGTCTATCTATATTTCTGTCTCTCCATCTCTATTCTTCTCTCTCTTCCCAACCTTTGAATGGTATGTCTGAGAAAACTTAGTTTAGGATATTAATATGATCATAGTTGTAGGTAAAGAATATTGTTTCCGATGAAGAGAACGGTCTTTAATTATGCCAGCTTATTGGACTATTATGAAACTTAGATTTACTCTAATACAGGGATGACTCATATAATGCTATTTGATTCTTGCTATCATATTTATTAATAAAGTGCCTCTCTCAGATTGACAATCCTTCCTTGGTTACAAAGATAAATGTCATAAAAAGAGAACAATTTACGTACATCATGTAATGAGCTATAGAACATAAATTTCCAGTGACATACAAGGTGGATAAGATCTAGTGTTTTAATTTGTGCCTGCATTGGTACTATCAAT